>JAJOZX010003542.1:35000-312500 GCA_023014485.1 Bathynomus jamesi | reverse complement strand
TATTAAATTTATTGAAATTTTGGTATTCCCACCAATCTTTTACCGTTAGGTGGGGCAATGTACTATCCGAATGTTTTGGCTCCTCTTGCGGGGTGAGACAAGGCTCCTTGTTCTCTCCTATGCTGTTTAATGCGTATATTGATGGATTAATTGCTTCACTTAATGAGGCAACAGTGTTGTACAGATAACACAAGGATAAATAACTTAGTTTATGCCGATGATATAGTGTTAATAAGTTCCTCTGTTAAAGGTCTGCATCGGCTACTAAAAGTCTGCGAAGTGTATTCGCAGAAACATGATATTCTTTTTAATGTTACAAAAACTAAGGTTATGCAATTTCATCCTAAAAGCTGTAATCAGCCAGCTGATATTAGGTTTAAAATGAAAGGTGAAGTAATTGAGGAAGTACAAGAGTTTAAGTATTTGGGTCAAACTATCACCAGCTCCTTGAGTGATGACTCCGATATAAGAAAACAATCTCGAAGCCTTTGTGCTAAAGCGAATATGACTATAAGGAACTTTCAGTTCTGTACAAGTGAAGCTAAAGACACTCTCTTTCGTACTTTCTGCAATAATATATACGGACAGCAACTCTGGGTGAATTCTAAAAAAGGTTCTGACAGAACCCTAAATTTGTTGTACAACAGGTCTTTTAGACTCTTACATAAATTACCCCCGAGATGCTCAGCTTCGTAAATGTTTGCTACCCGCAATGTCCCGAGCTTCCCGGAGGTAACAAGACGTGCTCAATGCAAAGAATTAAAAAATCAACCAACCCGATTATCCAAGCTATCCATGGACCCTGCCGTTTGTCTTCTAAGCTATGGAATTCATGGAACGAAAACGTTTGTCTGTAGCTCCTCTTAACTTCGACATTACTGTATTATTTCTAATTAATTACTTACTTTAGCTTACTTTAGGCGAGTTTGAACGACGGTTCAGGATCGACCGGCGGTCGACCCCTCTGCAGCATCCCGCCTCATTTGCGGGATTTGGTGAAGGAGGGAATTGCTGTCTGATCTCCTGCCCTCGTAGCCAGCCACGCATGGCTGGTCAGGGACTTGGTACAGGATTCTGTCCAGTTGGTTCTTGAAGTTATTCAGGTCGGTGTGCTGGAGATTCCTCACTTCTTTTGATAGTACATTGAAAAGCTTTGGGACTCGTATTCTGAGGGTATTTTCCATCCTCGTTTTCATGGCTCCTTGTCCCACCACAACTGGGATCGTACAAAATCTGCCTCTGTATATATTTCTGCTATTGTATATATTTCTATCCTTAGTATGTGAACTGTCATTGTATTATTAATATTTGTCATATGGACTATAGTCTGCCAATGAACCTTTTTATTTTCATATATATAATATAATATATTATATATAATATATATATATATATATATATATATATATATATTACAAAATAACCGCCACCAGGATTCAAACCCGAAACCTCTTGAGTAGGAGTAGCGAGCATTACAACGAGGTAAACGTAGCGTGGTGGTAGCACTCGCGAATCTTATTTATGAAGTCCCGGGTTCGAGTCTTGGTGGGGTTATTTTGTATTATACAAAGACCACGCATGTTATTCCATATATGTGCCTCGACGGTGTATTAGTTAGCATCACCCTTCCCGGCGATGGCAGTTAGCACTCGAATCACCCAGTTGTTCATCCTTCTATACAAAAAAAAAATGGTTGGTAGATAAATGGGTACCCTGGGTACCGTCGGTAGCCTAGTTGTTAAGATGAGGTCATGATATCGAGTCCGGGTGAGGACTTTATAATTTCTGACCACCCATGGTGCGCGTGGTTCAGTTTCCACATTAAATTGTAGATGCAAGATGCGGCAACAAGCTTGACTTTCAACAGAATGAACAAAAGCAAGGAGGAATCAAAAGCAAGGTTATTAGGGTGTATATATGTACAGTATATACAGGGTGGTCCGAAAGTCCCTATCTATTTCGCTGAAATAATAGTATTTTAGGATAAAAATGTAGTAACATAATTAGATGTATATTTATTTATCAAGCTTAGGTCCAAGATTCGACGTGAGCACCATCAGTTTCTCTGCAAATCTCAAATCTGTCCGTTGCATTGCGGAACACATTCTCAAACATCTCTGGGATTATTTTAGCGACTGCAGTGACAATGTGGGTTCGCAGATCCTGCGGGTCTGTAACTCTTGTTTTGTAAACCTCAAACTTTATAAAGCCCCACCCAAAGAAGTCTAATGGTGTTAAATCCGGAGATCGTGATGCCCACGGCCTGTTTCCACCACGCCCAATCCAGCGATTTGGTAAGAGCTCATCAAGGTACGCCCGAACGATGGGTGCATAGTGACATGGAGCTCCATCTTGTTGAAAGACAACAGTGTCGAGAATGCCATCTGAACGAAGCTGGGGTTCAAGAAACTGCTGAAGCATGTCAATATAAATTGGCTCCGTTTTTCATTAGCCCAGATACGGCAATTATGTCGATTAACCGTTCCGCATGTGAGGAATGTCACCTCATTGCTGAAGAGAATGTGGTTTAATGAGTTTTCGGTATGGATTTTTTCAATCAATTCTGTGCATATGGCGGCTCGTCTAGAATCTAGATAACCCTCTTCGTGAACTCATGTAGCACTTGGATATGATAACTTTTCTTTTTTAATGTTGGTTTTAAAATCCTTAGAACAGTCGTTTTTGGTACTATGTTCAATCTACGTGATGCCGTACGAGTTGACATTCTAGGATTTGTTTCAAAGGCATCTCTTACCAATTCGACATTTTCTTGAGAGGTACCTAGACGTAGGTCCCGGTTTGTGAAATTTTTCTCGAATTTGTTTGCGCTTCTTCCCTTGGATACGTAGTGTTACTACCATCACACGTTCTTGTACATCCATCATCATCATCATCTATGGCTTATAGAAAATAAAATACAAATATCATTATTTCAGCAAAATAGATAGGGACTTTTTGGACCACCCTGTATATACAAAAGTATACGAGTATTTTTATACGTACCACGTTACCCTCCAAACTTCCTTCTTTATTCTTTATTTTATTTATATTTATTTATTTATTTACTTGGTGCCTCTAATTCGTCCCCCTTTTATTGCCAAAATAAATAGAATTAAACCGCCTTTCTCGTTTATCGCGCATCAGTAGTCCTCCATCGTCGTCTTCCTGACCACAAAAGCGACGCGTTTTCCTGCTCACAAACCGCCTCTTTCCTTCCAAACGTTTCTCGAATATATATATATATATATATATATATATATATATATATATATATATAAGTATGTCTTCATGTGGAATAAAATAGCTGTTCATGGAATTTAAAGGAGGATTGTAATCGTCGATCCTTTACTGTTCTTGAAGCAAACAGTAAAAAGAAAAAGAAAAAAAAGAAGAAGTGCGTCTTTACTGTTATCGATTTTAAAGAGGGGTTTTTTCGAGCGACATTTTTTACATACAGAAATTTTCTTTTTTTTTAAAGTTTCTCTTGTTTATTTCATTGATGGAGACGAGCCCCTCACATTTCACTCTTGTAAAGTTAATTATTTGAGCAATAAAAGCTGATTAGTCTTTTCTGTCCGAGTCTCGCTTCGTTCGTAAGACTTTCTTTATAATTTATCTGCTCTCGCTCGGCGCATACATCTTTATCCATGCACTTTTTTGACCATACATCTTAAACCATATACATATCCTCGAATATATATATATATATATATATATATATATATATATCGTAAAGAACGACGCTTGTATAGAAGAACATTCCGCGCAAGATGAGGAGGGAGAATGAAAAAAAGAGGTAACCACCCGATTGCCGGTCAGATATGATAACCACTACACCATGGGCCTCACCATATATATATATATATATATATATTATATATATATATATATATATATATATATATATTACCACACAACTTCAACGGGGCTACTTTTAACCACACAGGATTTGAATAGCAATTAGTCAGGAAAGCCAGAAACTGGATCGACGCTCGGGTGAAACTAATTCGGCCCATTGTGTTAACTCATTTTATTATTGATCAGCGCCATGACGAGTCAAATCCCCGACCTAATTATATTTGGAAAACATGAAGCCCTCGCACATAAATGTAACATTACAATTCAGCGTCCTATAAACCAAATGAAGACACTGAGGTCGGAGGTTCGAATCCCGATGGTACCGGTAATAATAATAAATAATAATAATAATAATAATTCAGCTAAATGGTAGCGTGATGGGCCGTATTAGTCTGGCCTGAGAGGTGTACCAGTTTAGAGCCCTCCCCAACAATTCATACAAAAAACAATCACTGATAATTTCAGAATTGTTTTCAAAACTTTGGTTTTTGGGAAATTTTCTGTTAAAATTTCTTCCGAAAATCATGAACCCAAAAATCATGAACCCAAAAATCTATCAAAATTTTATATATAGATATATTTTTTTTAATATCAATTATTTGATGAAGTAAAAAAAAATGAAGTTTGTTTTCCTTTTTACCTTGAAACGTTAATACAATTTTATTGTGAAAAATTATGCAGTTTATTTATGCGTAAATCTTAATTTAATCCAATCTTGTTGGAGACGCCTTTGCCCATGCTTGTCATATACCCATATTCTTTTATATTCAGATTTTATCTAGCTATTTTACGTTCCTCGCCAGTCTCATTTAACTGACTGTATCAATGCATTCAAGGTTTTAGTTTTGCTTCGAATTTTATGGATATTTTAGTAAGGGTATAAGAAGTTAATTATACATGAATATGTATCATATATAAGAATATACTCTATATATATATATATATATACAGGGTGGGCGGAAAGTAGCTCCCTATTTTGGATTGGTAAAAAAATACGTATATTATCCATTTATTTCAGAAGAAATAATATGAAGAGGTAGGCATACATGGTAGGTTTTCTCTAAAATTCAATGTGGGCTCCAACTCTTTCCACCAGCTTCTGGAGCCGCCCAGGAATGGCGTCCACTGACTTTAGCAGGAACTCCAGCGGGATGGAGGACATGACTTCCCGAAATCGGTCCTCCAGTTCTTCCAATGTCCTCGGTTTGGTGCGGTAGATTTCTTCCTTTACCCACCCCCAAAGAAAGAAGTCGCACGGTGTCAAGTCGGGGCTCCTGGCTGGCCATTGACGTGGACCACGACGACCCATCCAACGCCCAGGGAAGTGGGCATCCAGCCACTCACGGACAACAAGAGCGAAGTGCGGAGGGGCGCCATCTTGCATAAATATCAGACCGTGCGACTTCTTTCTTTGGGGGTGGGTAAAGGAAGAAGTCTACCGCACCAAACCGAGGACATTGGAAGAACTGGAGGACCGAATTCGGGAAGTCATGTCCTCCATCCCGCCGGAGTTCCTGCTAAAGTCAGTGGACGCCATTCCTGGGCGGCTCCAGAAGCTGGTGGAAAGAGTTGGAGCCCACATTGAATTTTAGAGAAAACCTACCATGTATGCCTACCTTTTCATATTATTTCTTCTGAAATAAATGGATAATATCGTATTTTTTTACCAATCCAAAATAGGGAGCTACTTTCCGCCCACCCTGTATATATATATATATATATTATATATATATATATATATATATGATGAAAATAACCACGAAGGGAAAAGGAAACACAGAATGGTGCTCAAGCGCTTTCGTTTAATGACATCCTCAGGAACACTGAAATAAATAACAAGTTCGAGACTATATACACTATAGGTCACAAAAAAAATAAATAAATAAAATAGAAAAATAAAAACTGTAGGAGGAGCTTACAAACTTAGAAGGAAAAACTACCAGAGTTTTAGCACTTTGTCCCTCTTGTCTAAATCCGTTCTGAACTAATTCAAAACAACAGGATCAAGCGAAAAAAGACCCTGGCTAATGTGGGTTCTATTACCTATAAACTCTCCAAATGGCTTATCAAAGTCTTGTCCCCCATTCTCGGAAGTAGCTCTGATTCACATGTAAAAAATTCCATGGATCTTACTGAAAAACTGAATAATATACGCACTGAAACCAACGATAGATTGATCAGTTTTGACGTTTGTTCATTGTTTACAAAAGTGCCGGTTGACGATATGCTTGACTTTCTCTCCCGAGAATTACGTAAGTATGACCTGCCACTACCTGCGCACATCGTTTTGGAACTCATTAAACTTTGCATCAAAGACTGTAAATTCACTTTCAATAGCGAGTATTATTAACAGGTTTTTGGGATGGCCATGGGCAACCCCTTGTCGCCCCTCCTCTCCAATATTTATATGGAGTTTTTCGAAATCACTTACATTCCGAGAATCCTGGGGGTTGGCATCCCATGGTTGCGGTATGTCGACGATATTCTGTGTATATGGCCCATGAAGCGTGACCTCGATGACTTCCTCCTTCAGTTAAATAATCAAGTCCCCTCTACTAAGTTTACTTTAGAAGTGGAACAAAACAACTCAATCCCGTTTTTGGATGTGCGTGTACATAGGGAAAGCCCAAGTTTTAAATTTAGTATTTATCGGAAAAAACAAACAGTTTGTACTACGTACACTTTTACTCCGGACATGGCACCCCCATCAAGGAAGCTATATATATCGCTAGTCCAGAATGCCAAATTAGAAAAAATCAACAATATTGGAAGTGATTTGTGTTACCCACCTGCGTTTTTGGAATATTGTCTCAACAAGAATATTTTAGTACTTCCATTTTTCCCAGGCTTTTTAGGTATTGATAATGTACTTAAACTTTTGAATATTAATGTATCAGGTCAGCCCATAAGTAATGTAGTTTTTTAGATCGGAATTTGAAGGAAAAAAAAAACTCGACTGAAACTTTTTAATCCAGTATATATTTTCCATCGGAATCAATGACACTCTGCCAACGTCCTACAAGCTTTTCAATGCCATGTTTATAAAATTCAGGCGGTTTTGAGGCAAAAAACGTACAAAGACTGGTGTGCAGGTCATCTAACTCAGCAGGGCGTCCAGAGCGTGCTGCATCTGTCAAACAGCAGTCATCATTCCCAAACTTTTGAAACCATCTTTGACATTTCCTCACATGCAGAATATCGTTGCCATAAACGTCCTGAATGTTTCGCGTTGCTTCAGTAGCACTATTCCCTTTTTTGAACTCGTAAAGCATTATATGCCTGATATGCTCTTCTGATACCGCCATGTTTATGAGGGGTTCACATAAAGCAAAACACACGTCTTCACTGGTCAAGGTCTGTAAAGTATGTAGCGAAACACGATAGATCTCCTCTTAGATATAACCTTCGGAAAATTTATGCTTAAACCGAGTAGGACTAGTTTAAACTTAATCTATCATAAAAAACGACATTACTTATGGGATGACCTGATAGTACTTTCATATGACAATATTGTGAAAAATACCAGAGTAAAAAATAGCCCTACCAGTAATTCAGGCATTATCTATAAAATTGGTTGTAAACAATGTGATTCCTTTTACATTGGACAGACGGGAAAGGATTTGCACACGCGCGTAAAACGGCATCAATATTCCGTTAGAACGGGACAGTCGTCCAGTGCCCTTTTCGTCCATTTGTCAGAGTTATTCCACTGAATTGATTGGAATAATGCTTCAATTTTGTTTCACTCAAGCAACATTGTTAATAGAAATATTCTTGAGTCTGCCATTATTCAACTTACGAATAATTTTAACATTAGCCAGGGCCTTTTCTCGCTTGTTCCTGTTGTTTTAAATTCATTCAGAACGGATTTAGACAAGAGGGGCAAAGTGCTAAAACTCTGGTAGTTTTTACTTCTAAATTTGTATGCTCCTCCTACAATTTTTATTTTTCTATTTTTTTTTTTTTTTTTTTGTGACATATATAGTCTCGAACTTGTTATTTATTTCAGTGTTCCTGAGGATGTCATTAGACGAAAGCGCTTGAGCACCATTCTGTGTTTCCTTTTTCCTTCGTGGTTATTTTCATCATAAATATTATTCACGTGTTACTTTCGTGATATAATTTCATATATATTATATATATATATATAATATATATATATACGAAAACCAGTTAAATTTACGGAATTATTTCATTAATATAGTGATGGTAATTGGTGTATATGTGTATATATATATATATAATATCAGAATATAAAAAACTAGAAATTGGATATGGTTACACAAAATATCGGCATACATGAATGGAAATTTGTTTGGGGTGTGAATATGTTATTTCCTTATGTCAAGCATCGTTCCATGCAGGGAGCCCATTTCCTCAAAATGGAAAAATCGTCCAAACACCAAATTTTGAAATTTATAATCTTACCTAACCTGTTATTAAAGGTTTGGTCGTAACACCAACACAGGGTATACTCCACAAGCGTTCTGTCTTTGCAGCGTATACCCAGCCCAATTTTTATGACGTAGGAATAGAAAAAGAAGAGGAGCCGTAGGCTAAAATTTCATATTAAGCAGTTGGTACACGGCGTATACCCGTGTATATACCCTCGACTACACCTCGAACACACCTACCCCAAACTAAACCCTAACCTAACCATACCTACCCTAAACTGAAACTTAATCTAACCTAACCATTAACCATACCTATCCTAAACTGAAACCTACTCTAACCTAAAAACCATACCTACCCCTAAACGAAAACCTAATCAAACCCATTAAAGTGGGTTATATTAAGCGTTGATAACTTCATTTTCAGAATGATTTTCCTTTGAGCGATTTTTCATTACGACAAAATGGCTTGACAAGCTCGCTTTTAAGAACTGATTCACTGATTTCTTCCATTACATCCTTTGGCACACTCGCCTAACTAATTTTTCACCTTTTCCACCTCTGCAACGCGGGTCTTTCCTTCATCTTTCCCGCATTCTCCTTTTCCATGCAGAAGAAATAAATATGAAAAGGTCCCTTCCGAAATGGTCCGGGGCTATATTTGCTCTCCTTTCACAACTCCATTTTATGCCCCGTTCATGAACCATTCTGACATAATTCCTGTAGAAGTATTTCTATGAAATTTTGTGGCTAGTTGACTTGCCAAATGTAATATAAAATCAGAGAGGGTAATTATATATATATATATATATATATATATATATAATATATATATATATGGGATGAATTTCACAATTAAACACGTGAAATGAATGAATGATGCATCCCACAAAGAAAAAGAAAAATGATTCCAAGGCCTTTCGTGTATTCAGAAGTACACCTCGTCAGGGAATGAAGGGAGAAGGCGAGATGACAAAAATATATACAACGGGACAGAAAAACAAAAAGATTAGTACATGATTAACAGGAATTAATTAGAGGCAAAATGTATTTTAACAGGATATTGTCAATTTTCTACATTCCCGCACTGTTATTGAAATTATTTTTAAAATGGATAAATGCACATTCTAGAATATTTCTTTCAATTATATCTCCGTTTTTAACGAGCGCTTTAGAACTATCCTACTGGAAACTGTGATTACATATATACATATGGTTAAACAATGCATTAGAATTATTTGCTGTTCTACACGCATATTTATGCTGTTTTACTCTAATGTCTAACGTTTTACCCGTTTGGCTTATATATACTGAGTTACATTTTTTACATCCGATAGAATACACACAACCAACTACCATTATCCGGGCTATTCTTTATTAGGCGTGCTTTAACAGTATTATTATACTTAAAGACTACATTGATACCAATTGCTTTAAGTAAAGTCGGAAGATATTGAAAATTAACATGGCAAGGTAGGCTAAGGATATTTTTACCTCAAATTCTTTTACAGTTACACTATTATAATACCTATTCTTGGCTTTCCTAAGACAGTTATCTAAAAATGAAACAGGGTAACAAAATTTAGTACTAATATTCATGATATTGCATAACTCGGAATCTAAAAATTCAGGACTGACAACTCTCAAAGCTCTAAGAAACATAACAGAGAAAATAGAAGATTTAATCGAGGGATGATGGTCAGAATAAAAATGCACATCAAAGTTATTATTAGTAGGCCTACGATAAACTTCAAATTTGACCTGATTAAAGCATCTCCGAATTTTTAGATCCAGAAAAGATAAGCTTCCATCATTTTCTTTTTCACCTTTGGGTAGTCAGTCAACCCAATTGGGTTTTTTCTTTGTGTAGAACTCCCTAAGCAAGTGTAGTGGTACAACAATGAATTCTGTTTACGTTGATTGTAAAAGAAATCAATCTAATATCTTAAAAGTGATCTATTCTTGTGAAATAAAGACTGAAAAAAGGTAACTCGCCATTTATATCCTTCCACGAGAAAAGTATTCCACTTCCACAACGGACGGAGGAAGGGGACGCCATTGAGCGAAGAAGAAGAACCGTGGACGTCAGCAGGATAAACTTCATTGTCGGTGCAAGGAAGTGACATACTGAGAATACCATAAACGGTTGGGGAAGGTATAACGAAGGAAAAAAACCATCTATTACGACACTGGCTACCTAAACCAGGATTTTGAAACATCAACCCTTCCGCTGATATATATATTATAATTATATAATATATATATATATATATATTATATTATATATATATATATATACACACTATATGATACGACTCACAGTGGTCCCCTGAGATAACTTGTACAGAATACACAGACCTAATGTGCATGGAACAAGGACCCCTTCTGAGAAAATCAAATCCACATAGTCCGAATAAGTAATGGTAAATGGCAAATATTAAAGTTTTTCTTTTTTTATGATGGAAACCCAACGTGGGCAACGGGTCACTAGCAAAGAGGGCTCAAAATATAGCTTCCCTCATCAGCTATCTGCTAAGCAGATAGGACCCAGCTTTGGGACAGGGGCTAGGGTTTAAAGCTAACTCTAACCTCCCTAGACAACTACATTTAGAACCTCAATATACGCAAGAACTCGTTGAATTTGCGTTGGATATATATACAGGGTGTAACAGAAGTCCGTTCTCGTTTGGAAATAAGATATAGCAGAATTGAACGAGAAAAAGAGTAGAAATGTGTCAACGGCTTACATGGAATGCAATTTGACCATGTACTGGATTAACTGCTGGTAAGTTGATTGTATTGTTTGTAATGTATAGTTAAAACTATTGTCTCCTTCAATTCTGTTATATCTTATTTTTCTATGAGAACGAACTTTTGTTACACCCTGTATATATATATATATATATACAAGGACGTAGACAGGGGGGGGCTACGGGGTCTACGGGATCTACGGGGGCTTCACCCGCCCCCGAAATAAAATCATAGGTTTGATATTTCTATGCATTACTTATGAGTAAGTACGCCATGCCAAGTATCTTCAGCACATGTTTAATTTATTGTAATACATTTAGGAATGTGTTTTTACTCATTTACACACACACACACACACACATATATATATATATATATATATATATATATATATATATATATATATATATATATATATGTGTGTGTGTGTGTGTGTGTGTGTGTGTGTGTGGTGTTTCTAAAGTCGCGCAACCCAATATATGTAACATTATGTACGTACATTGGACTGCGTGATTTTAGAAACACCGTGAATATATACAAATCTGAGGTAGTACGAATATGACTGATTTACCTTAAATTTACCTTAAAGCGCTTCTGCCTCAAGGGTGCGCTGCTCCCACGAAGTCCACTCAGCGCCTCCTGAGGCGGGGCCACGACGGGGTCGCCACCCTTCTTTTCTCTTGCTCCTGCCATACGATTTGGTCCCCTATTGAATTTGTGGGGGCTGGTCTGGCAGAGGAATACCCTGACACTGTGGGTTGGTCGGGTATGTTGGCTAAAAACATGTCCAAGTGTTTTTTAAAAGTATCTACTGGGACTGCACTTATATCTCTAAGGTACTGAGGCAAGGAGTTAAACAGGCGAGAACCCTGCCTAGAGATACTATTATATTGAAGGGTTTGAATCCTTCTCAGACTGTTTGGTGGGAGGTGATATTTTTTACACATTCTGCCAGTTCTTGTTAAGGTGGGCACAATTGGTTCAGTATTGGGGGCAACTAAAAGCCCTTCTAGAATTTTCCAGGTGTAGATTAGGATGTATCTCTCAAACCTTCTCTCTATGGAATAAAGGTTGAGGCCTCTAAGCCTATCCCAGTAGTTTAATTTGTTTTTACTCACCTGTTGCCCATCAGGTTGTTTAATATTGTTTAATATTGTTTAATATTGATACAGGTAAATTTGTGCTGCCTTCGGAAGGAAACACAAACTTGCGGGGTATCTTGCTCCCGAAGAATCATACACCAGAACTGTTAATAACTGGGGGTGTCTGTAATACAAACTAACGAAAATTGCAAGAAATTGAATACAGATATAATTAATCTTTGGACTAGACTAACACAGAGCAGTGGTACTTTCACTAGTGATGTACCACGTACGAAGGCCTCGTCAGTACTTTGACCCCTATTTGCTTGGCAGTGTTGCTGCGAGCTGCTCGTACACTGAAATGGGGGTATGGGCGGAACAATTCGGTATATGAAAAAATGCTACTTTTTATAATTCCGCATAAATTATCGATACATCGACTAATATATATAATATATATATATGTGTGTGTGTGTGTGGAGAGAGAGAGAGAGAGAGAGATACTGTAGATAAATAGATACATGGATAGATGCAAAGATAAATAGATACATAAATAGGTAGGTACAAGGCGTAAATGAGAGAGAGAGAGAGAGAGAGAGAGAGAGAGAGAGAGAGAGAGAGAGAGAGAGAGAGAGAGAGAGATAATATATATATATATATATACACACACACACACACACAAATGTAATTCATCTGAACAAGAACTCTTTAAAGTATACAATTATTTTTCATTTTTTATGAGAAAAATTTCTACAACAGATGTTTCTTACAAGAGTTTCCAACTATTATTTTTTTTCTTTTTTTTTTTTAAATTTCAGAACCTTTGTAACAGATTGTTTCTGGAGTTAAACTTAAGCCAAAAAACTTTTGAGAAAATGATTTAAATGTCTCGACAGTTTATAAATCTTTCATTAAATTGTGTAGACTTTTTCGCCAACTCGCATTTAACGCGGATATACAGGGTGTCTCATAAGTCCGGTCTCATAGGAAAATTTGTTTTAAATTAGATTTACGAGAGTAATGCATTAAAACTGAAACGAATGTTCAAATTGATGTCTTGTTTTGGGACCTTTTTTATTTTTTTGTTGTTGCGGGTAGTGAGTTACACTCGTGAGGAAAAGGTCTCCCCGAGACCTTTTCGTCACGAGTGTAACTCACTTTTATATTAGCCATTACGTGTTATTCTACCTGCAACCCCCCAAAAAATGGTCCCAAAACGAGACATCAATTTGAACATTTGTTTTAGGTGTAATGTATTACTTTGTAAATTATATATTAATTTTCCGCGTTCTTGGAATTGCAAATTGCGCGTTAATACAGCACAGTATCCATGTTAGACAGCGCGTTACCAGTGATGGATTAGATTTATTTATGTATGTATGTATGTATGTACGTACGTACGTACGTACGTATGCGTTTATACGCACAAGCAGGTCGATCCTTAACCGTCGTTCGAAACCATCATAAGGTAGGTACAATATATGTGCGTGTTTGTAGTGTGATATATATATATATATATATATATATATATTATATATATATATTATATATACACACACAGTATATGCTTCTGTACGTATATTAGTATTTGAATGCGATCGATGGCATGCATACGATACGTCATTTTGGTGCTGACTGTACTTCATTTGATCTAGTTCAATATGCAGTATGTATATATATATATATATATATATATGTATATATATATATATATATATGTATATATGTATATGTGTATATATATATATATATAAGAGAGAGAGAGAGAAGAGAGAGAGAGATGCATGATCATTTTATTAGTGGTTATGTAACATTCATTGTATCTTCAATTTGTTTTATGCATTTTAAAGAGAGAGAACACCCCATCGGATAACCTAATTATGAAATTAGTGAGCTCAGAGGCTGCGTGGGACTGAATGCTCCCACCGTCAATTCAGCACCTAAACTTCGGGGGTGGAGGGGTTCGCTAGGGGATATGGGGGAGGGGAGACGATGGGGTGATCGATATAGCAGTTGGGGTGTGAAGCAAGGAATAATGACACGCTAGGGGGCGGGAGTGAAAGGGGAAGGGTTAAACAGCGACAGAAGAAGACGCGTAACAAGTTTAGAATGAGGGTCAGAGACAACATAGGATCGGAAACCAGGGTCACTGACTAGGATCAGAGACTACTTCGGGTATTCTAAAGGCCGAAGAAGCTATAAAACACAAAGGGTGAGGAGGGGATCAATCGTGAGGCAGACGTCCTTTATAATTGTTGCGTGTATTAATTGCTGGACTTTAAAACATTTTTTCGTTTTCATTCAATTGCTCTTTATTTACATTCGTTTAGGTCTTTCAATCACAATATATATATATATATATATAATAGCCGACGTCTTGCCTACGTTGGGCCTACATCGGTATTTGTTGTATCCCAAATGTTACATTGAACAAATAGATATTACATATACACTGGTGGTCAAAATTATGGTGTGACAACGGGAGAAATAAAACTAATGTGGTATTAGTTAGGTTTACCGTCGCAAATGAAAATAAAGAGCAACTGTATTTATAGGATGTACATTTTAATAGAAGTTACGTTACATCTTTGCTCCATAATACTTTAATAACTTTTGACGCTAATCTCTCTTCATGAAACAATTCTCCTCTCCGCTTTATCACAGTTTGGCATATTTTGGGCATTCTTTTCAGCAATTTTTCCCGATACTCTGGTGTCAAATTATTCCACTCTTCTTGTAAATATTCCCAAAGTTGAATGGAGTTAGATTGACCTCGCAATTTTACCTATCTGTCAAGTTCATCCCACATAATCTCAATTTGGTTTAGATCTGGGATTGAGGAGACCAGTTCATTATTCTTAATGCTCTATCTTCACTTTTTCTGTTCAACTATCTTTGGTAACATCGTGCTGTATGTTTGGGTTTATTATCTTGCTGGAAAATGAAGTTATTCCTAATCAAACGTTGATTGGAAGGAATACCATGATGCTGTATAGGATACCATGGTACCTCTCTTTGTTGAGGTTTCCTTCAATTTTAAGTACGTCCCCATTCCCATCACTAGCAAAACAGCCTCATACCTTTACAGTGCAACCTCCATACTTGATTCTAGACACTGTGTAGCTCTCTTTGAACCTTTCTCCAGCTCTTCTTCTCACATACCATCTTCTCTTACTGTCAGATATTTCAAATTTGCTCTCATCTGCCCAGAGTACTTGTTTCTTGTCTTTTAACGTAAAGCTTTGGTGGTCTCTTCCCAATTCACTCGCTTTTGCTTATTGCCATGCCTCAGCCATGTTTTTGTAACAGCTACACGACCATTTAACCCTGCCTCTCTTAGTCACTTTTGGACAGTTGAACATGAGATTCAGTTCTTGGAAGTTAAATTGTGTTCAGCAGCTAGTTGGTGATGTCAGGACTCTATTTCTTTTGAAATTTCTAACCAATACTCTATATTCCCTTATTCTCCTCTTTCTTTTTCTTCCTCCGTCTTTCCCGTTGTTTACTAAGCCTGTCTTCTCTTGTCTTTCAATGGTTTTAGACACTCCATTCTGAGAAACGCCAATCCTACGTGCAATATCTCTTGATGATAGCCCAAGACGATGCAGAGCTATTACTTCAAATGCGTTTCTTTATAGGAATTTCTTTCCTGGGGGCCATTATTAACTTTTTGAAAAAAAATAATTGTTGCTTCGTAAATGCTGTGGGTATTTTTAATGAGAAAACAAACTTCTTGTTTAGTTCTCATCGTTTAAACAAAGTTAGACAAACTAATCTTTATAAAATATGTTCAAAGTGTTTGAAAGAGTATTTGTTTTAATACGTAAGAATAAATACATGTAACGTATATCAAGAGAATCAAAGTTTATGAATTTCGTAATTGGAGGATTAAACACAAACTACTGAAGATAGGAAGGATAAAAGATCATTACAATTTCGTACATAGGTCTACTGTATTACGTGAAAATTGTATCGTTTTGACACGACATCTTATAAATACATTATAAAAATTGGTAAAGGATGCTGAAAACTGTCACTGCGCTCAAGCCAGACTAACGCGGAATATTACGTTAACTCCCAGTTGTTATTACCAGTACCATCGGGAGTCGACCCCCCCTATCTGTATCTTCCCTGCGTTTATATACGACGGACGCGGTATATACGTAAAACTATATCGAACGGTAATTATGCTAAACTTTTGCTGTAAAAGCTGCCTCCAAACTTGACAGTCTCTCACAGTCTCGTCAATGAAGCGAGAATTTAAAATGAAATTAATTGCAATTAGCATGACCTACTTTTTGGAGGGGTTTTAGAAATTAAATTTCACGTTCTTTTTTACGACAAACAGTATTTGATGTTGCAAATGTAGTAAAAGTATAGTTAAGTGAGGAGTGAATTAAATTCAGGGTGTCCCATAAGTCGGGTCTCGGAGGAAAATGTATTTTAAGTTAAATTTACGAAAGTAATACATTCGGACTAAAATGTTCAAATTGATGTCTTGTTTTGGGACTTTTTTTTTTTGTTTCAAGTAGAATAACACGCAATGGCTAATGTGGATGCGAGTTACACTCGTGAGGAAAAAAAGGTCCCAAAACAAGACATCAATTTGAACATTTGTTGTAGTTTTAATGTATTGCTTTTGTAAATTAAATTTAAAATAAATTTTCCTAATAGACCGGACTTATGGGACACCCTGTGTATATATATATATATATATATATATATATATACATATATATACGCTACTTTAGGTGAGTTCGAACGACGGTTCAGGATCGACCTGCGGTCGACCCCTCTGCAGCATCCCGCCTCATTTGAGGGATTTTGGTGAAGGAGGGAATTGCTGTCTGATCTCCTCCCGCCCTCTTCATGCATGGCTGGTCAGGAACTTTGCACAGGAATCTGTCCAGTTGGTTCTTGAAGTTATTCAGGTCGGTGTGCTGGAGATTCCTCACTTCTTTTGTAGGACATTGAAAAGCTTTGGGTCTCGTATTCTGAGGGTATTTTCCATCCTCGTTTTCATGGCCCCTTGTCCCACCGCAGCTGGGACCGTACAAAATCTGCCTCTTCTCTCATTCAAGTTTGTTTCTATTTCATTTTTAAGGTTAGGGACAGAGCCCTCAAGTATCTTCCATATGTATGTTACTGTTTACCGCTCACGCCTTCTTTCGAGAAAGTAGAGTTTATATATATATATATATATATATATATATATATATATATATATATAAAAGGAGGAGAGGGTAGACACCAATCGACCAGTGAAGTACTCCAGGGGAACGGGGACGTTAGGCAAGAAACGGAGAGTCGTGGAACTCCGTTTCTCCTGTCACTGTCCTCCTTAGCTAATCTTTTTCCGTGTTTCATCTGTCTTGTGATCAGTCCAGCAAGTTCTCAAATACACGCTTCTCCTTATATTCCTCACTACCTATACATACATGCATCCTACATACTACACATTTTTAAAATTTAAAAAAAAAAAAGATCTATTTTTTAACAACCTCGGTGACCTTGATTTCGGGTCTCTCTTTTTCTTTCTATGGGGCGCATTTTTGCGGGCGTTCGCCCTTGACCCCTCTTTCCTCAATAAAAAATGTGTGTATATATATATATATATATATACACGGTGAACCAAAAGTAGGTGGACAGTAGGTTGAATACGGTTTGTGTTATATTATATTATAACTAAGGTGTTCATTATAACATTGGTGTTTGTGTTATTTATATTAAATATTATAACTAAATTTATTTAAATTTTATTTTGTATTATAGTATACAAAAAATTAAATATGTATTCTCAAAATAAACGTTATCATTTACTGTCCACCTACATTTGGTTCACCCTATATATATATATATATATATATATATATATATATATATAGTAGTGGACCGGATGTCAGTTTTTCAACATCTGCGGATGCGGATCTTTAATTTCAATATCTGCGGATATTTAGTTAATCTATCAATATAATATAAGAATTATGAATATATGACATAATTTTTCAAATTTCGTGATATTACTATTATGGGAGGCAATGCATAAGAATTAAAATTAATATTAATGTTTTCATTGTGATAAAAATAATAACTTTCTCAAGAGTTTCAGCCACAGAAAATTCAATGAAACAAGTTTCATTCAATTTTGTGTGTTACCACGTATTTATATTTTGAGGTTTATATATTTGTTTGTTCATTAATAAATAATTAATACTTTACATGAAATGTGCATGACTGGGCCTTATAAGCTACTTTATAAGCTAATTTAATTGTAAATTGCATAATTTATTAGAGGTAATATCCGCATAACATCCGCAGTCAGAAGTGCGGATGCGGATATCCGGTCCACCACTAATATATATATATATATATATATTACGGTGTATGTAAGGTATATACGCCACCCCGGGTGGCCTAGTGATTAAGACGCTGGGCTGCTGGTGGGGCGTGGTTCGGATTCAACGTTAAACTGTAGGTCTAAGGTGGAGTGAAAAGCTTGACCTTCGTCAGAATGAACAATTCGGGCGGAAGCTAACCAAAGGTTATATATATATATAATATATATATATATATAATATATATATATATATATCATACGGTAAATAACAGTATAAATAAATAGAAAATAGGTGGGGCGTCGCGCGGAGTAAGTAAATGTGTTCGAGCTGTTTAATTCATTAGAGCGTTAAAAGGTTATATTCTGCTATTCTGTTTTCCCCACTACACATAAGAACACCCTCCCTGACTATCCTGACCTGGTGCTGGACAAAAGGTTCGCATGCAAAAGAGTTGTTGTTTAGACAACTACACACAGTCGTTACTCCCTTCTTCATTCCAATAAGTGACCTCTTTTGTTTGTGTGTGTGTGATATACTGTATATATATATATATATAATATATATATATATATATATATATAATATATATATATATATTATATATATATATATATATAAGGGGTCCCGCGTCTTACGGTACCTAAGCGCCAAAATTAAAATTCGTCAGAAATCGCCTCCAAAGTTCAGCAATATTCTCGCAATAGTATCTCTGTTATTAATTGAGCTAGAACGTTCATTTTTAGCTAAATTAGAGTTCTAAGTATGCTAATGAAGATGTTGATGAGTTTTTGGAATACATTTTAATATTTTATATTTTATATATTTTTATTTTTTTATTTTTTTATTATCTTATTATGCCGAACTTTGGGTGAACTTTTGGCTGGCGATAGAGGTGAAAAAAGTAGTTCGCTTCATAAGGTTTCCAACCATACTTCTAGTTTCGTAAGGTCATTAATCATTATAACCCAAACCACGCGATAGAGGAAGGGTGAAAACAGTGATATCCATCAAAGACACGTTTTCGCCTCTGGTGGCGCTTAGGTATCTTAAGACGCGCGACCCCTCAATATATATTATATAATATATATATATATATATATATATATATATTAATATATATAATATATATATATATATATATATATATATATATATATACGAACAAAGAAATTCTCTATTATAACTTGTTGAGTCTTGACACGTTTATTCAATATATATATATATATATATATATATATACACACACACACACACAGGGTGTCCTAGGAGGAAATGTTAAGAATGCACCATTTCACTCTGGGTATTTCTAAGTAGAAAGTATTATATCGATATGGGTCTGATTCCCAACCGTTACCGAGATACAGGCCTCTACATTTGGGTAATTAAAACATAATAAAAAGGCGATCTTAGATACTATTTAATGACACTTGTGGTTTACAAAAAGTACAAACATACAATACACTATTGCACTTATTGCAGAATGGTTTCAAAGTGACCCCCTCCTTCTTCAATGCACGCGGCGAGCCTCCGATCCATCGAGTCTTGCCAAGGAAAACGCGGAAGTTCATTTCTGAGGTTTATGAACGCATCCTGTATACATGCAACCAACTGCTCCCTAGTTTCGGGCTTACCCCGCTAATAAACGTTACTCTTCAAGAACCCCCAGACAAAAAAATCTAGCGGAGATAAGTCAGGCGAACGAGGGGGGCCATGCCACAGGTCCTCCACGTTCAATCCACCTTCCCGGAAACCGTTGATTTAAAACTGCCGGCATGGCTTGAAATGTTGCTTGAGCACTGCAACTCCACGTTTGCAGAGTAAACAACACACCCTGAAAAGAAACGTGACTCATTGAGCAGGTGTTAAGACGTACCTAAATAAGTAATGTAAATAAATAATGTGAGGATCTGCACAGTTGCCAATGTATCATTAAATGTCATTGAATATTATCTAAGATCGGCTTTTTATTATGTTTTAGTTACCCAAATGTAGAGGCCTGTATCTCGGTAACGGTTGGGAATCAGGCACATGTCGATATAATACTTTCTACTTAGAAATACCCAAAGAGTCAAATGGTGCATTCTTGACATTTCCTCCTGGGACACCCTATATATATATATATAGAGAGAGAGAGAGAGAGAGAGGAGAGAGAGAAAGAGCTTTTTCATATATAAATGCTAGGGTAACCCCTGTTGATATATTTCGAAGCTAATAATAGTACTAATTATGTAATTTTGTATAATTTTTTTAACCTCATTTTACTCAAACTGGGGCTATTTATAGCTTTTTTATATATATGGAAATGTCTTTCTCAAGTAACTGTATCTTTCTCCTATCGTCTTTTTATCGTATTTGTCGACCCTTGAGCGAAATAATAAACGTATAATTGTTTGTGAATATCTAATAGACGCGTTCGTTTGCAGAGTAGGCCATTGGGCTATATAGAATCATTTGCAATGGAGATATTGATTTAGCGCAGGGAGTGTGTGTGCATACAAGCTGTTGGGAGGGGGGGTGTCCGGGGTTAGGTGGAGAAAGGGTCCAGATATACCATAACAGTGGGAATGAAGATTCTTAATTATTCATATTTGTGTTCTTTTATTGAGTGAAGAAAGTTTAGTATTTATTGGTTGAAATCGTTATTAACCTCTTCCAAAATTCACGAACGAGAAACTTGAGGGGGAATTCACTGTTTCAAAAGTTTTACGTTCAGGTTTTTAGTTTTTAGTTATTTTTTACTATTAGTTTTAAGTATTTTGTTTAGTTATTTCAGTGTATTTTCTTTTTTACTTATAGCTGTATTATAATAATTGGTCTTAACACACACACACACACACACACACACACACACACACAACAACACACACACACACAGTGTTTTGTAGACTTTACTGTGACAATTTGTTTTAAAATACACACACACACACAGAGAGAGAGAGAGAGAGAGAGAGAGAGAATACTCTCTAGTACTTTTCTAATTAAAGACGGAGACACACTTGGAAACAGGCATAAATGACTGCATAAATTGTAACCAATTTGCATCCAGATGAAAAGCAGCAAAACGGAACCAATTCCATTCGTTGATCGGAAGTCTAAACAAGAGAACTCGAAATTTTATACGCATTGCACCACTTTAGAAAATAGCAAAAGAACAGAGGAAGACGGAAGAACGCACACGGTTAAATATTCTATGAAGTTATTGACCAAACCGACACAAATTAATTTCTCTCTATGCCGCATACATATAACGCGCCTCATTTTGGACCGAGGTACCACATTCATTAGCGCGGGGGCTGAGGTATTACGGGGATCGGGGGCTATGATTGTTTTTAGAGGGTTTATTTTAGTATTTGTTGGTTTTATTTATAAGAATTATATATATATATATATATTGTGTGTGTGTCCGCGTGCGTGCGTACATGAGTGCGTGCGTGCGTGCGTACATGAGTGCGTGCGTGCAAGGTACATAATACCTGATAAATTATCGCGATTGGGGCCAGCGTTGTTTGACAAGTATAACCATGTTGCAATTAGGACATCAACCTGACCGTCTTTGCAAGAGAGACGACAGTTAAACTTTAATGCCATCAAAGGTGCTTCGCTTTAATAGCCATGAAAGGACTTCCACACAGTTTTCTTTCACGAGAGAGAGAGAGAGAGAGAGAGAGAGAGAGAGAGAGAGAGAGAGAGAGAGAGAGAGAGAGAGAGAGAGAGAGAGAGTAATACAAAAGTAAAACTGATCAATAAAAGAGAAAAGAAACTCTGACGAAGAAAAAAAAAAATGAATGAAAAATTTTGAATCGAGCGATGAAAGATAAAGAAATCCCGAACACAAAAACGACAACGACAACAACAACAACAAAAAGAGTGACTTACGAAAAGCGAAGACTTTCTTTGGTAAAGATAAGAAAAGATAAAAAGAAAGAATTAAATGATAGAGGCAATAAATAATTATAGACAATAAGAATCAATAGACAAAAATAATTGTGGATCTATTTTGAAGGTATTAAAAGGAGAAAAATAAGTCTTTTTATTAATAAATATCGAAGTTTTCCACACACACACACACACACACAACACACACACATATATATATATATATATATATATAATATATATGATGTAAAACCCCCAAGGAAAAAGAAAAATTATTCCAAGGCTTTCGTGTATTTAGAAGTACACCTCGTCAGGGAGTGAAGTCATTCTCGTCATTCCCTGACGAGGTGTATTCTGAATACACGAAAGGCTTTGGAATAATTTTTCTTTTTCCTTGTGGGTTTACATGATTCATTCATTTCACGTGTTTAATTGTGAAATTCATGCTATATATATATATATAATTATATATATATATTATATTATATATATACACAGGGTGTTCCATAAGTGCGGTCTCATAGGAAAATTTATTTTAAATTAAATTTACAAAAGTAGTACATTAAAACTAAAACAAATGTTTAAAATGACGTCTTGTTTTGGGACCTTTTTCTTTTTGTTGCAGATAGCGAGTTACACTGGTGAGGAAAAGGCGGAGGCCTTTCTTCACGAGTCTTACTCCCTTCCATATTAGCTATTGCGTTATTCTACCTGCAACAAAAAAAAAAAGGTCCCAAAACGAGACATCAATTTGAACATTTGTTTTAGTTTTAATGTATTTCTTTTGTAAATTTAATTTAAAATAAATTTTCCTATGAGACCGGACTTATGGGACACCCTGATATATATATATATGATGAATAAAACCACGAAGGAAAGGAAACAACAAATGGTGCTCAAGCGCTTTCGTCTAATGACATCCTCAGGAACACTGAAGTATATAAAAAGGTTAAGCCTATATATAGGTTACAGAAAGAAAAAAAGAAAAATAAATAAAACATACATACACACACACACATACAATATATATATATATACATAATATCTATATATACAAATACATACATACATACTACATACATACATTATATACAATAAACAGAGAAGAAAAATAATAAAAAATTAAAAATTAAAACCTTAAAGGATTACCAATGAGGCGTACAGATTGTAAGGAAAAATATCGATTTTTAGCACAAGATCAAAAGGATTATAAAAATACAAATTTATACTGGGACTCTGCCGGGTTTTAACACAATGCTGCCTATGGTCAGGTTTCGATATATATAAAAGAAAAAAAAATAAAATGCAAATTAAAAGTTAATCGATTTTTAGCACAAGATCAAATGGATTATAAAAATACAAATTTATACTAGAACTCTGTCCGGGTTTTAACACATTTCTGCCTATGGTCAGGTTTCGATATATATAAAAAAATAAAATGCAAATTAAAAGTTAATAAAGTAGAAGACAAGTTTACCAAAGATTTAATGTTTTCACTTCTTATCTAAGTCTGCTTTAAAGGAATTCAACATAACAGGATCGAGTTGAAAAAGACCTTTGCTTATGTTGAAGTTATTTGAAAGTTGGATAATGGCAGACTCAAGAATATTTCTATTAACAATGTTGCTTGAATGGAATAAAACTGAAGCATTATTCCAATCAATACAGTGGGCTAACTCTGACAAATGGACAAAAAGGGCACTGGACAACTGTCCTGTTCTAACGGAATATTGATGATGTTTTATACGTGTGTGCAAATCCTTTCCCGTCTGACCTATGTAAAAGGAATCACATTGTTTACAACCAATTTTATAGATAATGCCTGAATTATTGGTAGGGCTATTTTTTACTATGATATTTTCACAATATTGTTATATGAAAATACTACATTAATATCCAAAAGTTTAAGTACATTAGCAATGCCTAAAAAGCCGGGAAAAATGGAAGTACTAAAATATTTTTTGACAAAGTACAAGTGTTATATGACACGATAGAAAGTTCGTTTTGCCTTGTTGAGACAAGATTCCATAAACGCAGATGGATAACCACAATCACTTCCAATACCGTTGATTTTTTCCAATTCGGCATCGATGTATTCCGGACTGGCGATCCTAAGGGCGCGGAGAAACATTGATGAAAATATGGCCTTCTTAATGGGGGTATCATGTCCCGAGTAAAAGTGTACGTAGGACAAATTGTTTGTCGTTTTCCGATAGATACTAAACTTAAAACCTGGGCTTTCCCTATGTACACGCACATCCAAAATGGGATTGAATTGTCTTGCTCAACTTCTAAAGTAAACTTAATGGAGGGGACTTGATCATTTAACTGAAGGAGGAAGCTATCCAGGTCACGATTCATGGGCCAGATACACAAAATATCGTCGACGTACCGCAACCAAGGGATGCCAACCCCCAGGATTCTCGGAATATAGGTAATTTCGAAAAACTCCATATAAATATTGGAGAGGAGGAGCTCGGTGGGCTCTATTACTTATAAACTCTCCAAATGGCTTGTCAAAGTCTTGTCCCCCATTCTCGGAACTATCTCTGATTCACATGTAAAAAATTCCATGGATCTTACGGAAAAATTGAATAATGCACGTACTGAAACTAACGATAAATTGATTAGTTTTGATGTTTGTTCATTGTTTACAAAAGTGCCGATTGACGATATGCTTGACTTTCTCTCCCAAGAATTACATAAGTATGACCTGCCACTACCTTCACACATTGTTTTGGAACTCATTAAGCTTTGCATCAAAGACTGTAAATTCACTTTCAATAACGAGTATTATCAACAAGTTTTTGGGATGGCTATGGGCAACCCCTTATCGCCCCTCCTCTCCAATATTTATATGGAGTTTTTCGAAATTACCTATATTCCGAGAATCCTGGGGGTTGGCATCCCTTGGTTGCGGTACGTCGACGATATTTTGTGTATCTGGCCCATGAATCGTGACCTGGATAGCTTCCTCCTTCAGTTAAATGATCAAGTCCCCTCCATTAAGTTTACTTTAGAAGTTGAGCAAGACAATTCAATCCCATTTTTGGATGTGCGTGTACATAGGGAAAGCCCAGGTTTTAAGTTTAGTATCTATCGGAAAACGACAAACAATTTGTCCTACGTACACTTTTACTCGGGACATGATACCCCCATTAAGAAGGCCATATTTTCATCAATGTTTCTCCGCGCCCTTAGGATCGCCAGTCCGGAATACATCGATGCCGAATTGGAAAAAATCAACGGTATTGGAAGTGATTTGTGTTATCCATCTGCGTTTATGGAATCTTGTCTCAACAAGGCAAAACGAACTTTCTATCGTGTCAATATTAACACTCGTACTTTGTCAAAAAATATTTTAGTACTTCCATTTTTCCCGGGCTTTTTAGGCATTGCTAATGTACTTAAACTTTTGGATATTAATGTAGTATTTTCATATAACAATATTGTGAAAAATATCATAGTAAAAAATAGCCCTACCAATAATTCAGGCATTATCTATAAAATTGGTTGTAAACAATGTGATTCCTTTTACATAGGTCAGACGGGAAAGGATTTGCACACACGTATAAAACAGCATCAATATTCCGTTAGAACAGGACAGTTGTCCAGTGCCCTTTTTGTCCATTTGTCAGAGTTAGCCCACTGTATTGATTGGAATAATGCTTCAGTTTTATTCCATTCAAGCAACATTGTTAATAGAAATATTCTTGAGTCTGCCATTATCCAACTTTCAAATAACTTCAACATAAGCAAAGGTCTTTTTCAACTCGATCCTGTTATGTTGAATTCCTTTAAAGCAGATTTAGATAAGAAGTGTAAAACATTAAATCTTTGGTAAACTTGTCTTCTACTTTATTAACTTTTAATTTGCATTTTATTTTTTTATATATATCGAAACCTGACCATAGGCAGCAATGTGTTAAAACCCGGACAGAGTTCAGTATAAATTTGTATTTTTATAATCCATTTGATCTTGTGCTAAAAATCGATTAACTTTTAATTTGCATTTTATTTTTTTTTTTATATATATCGAAACCTGACCATAGGCAGCATTGTGTTAAAACCCGGCAGAGTTCCAGTATAAATTTGTATTTTTATAATCCATTTGATCTTGTGCTAAAAATCGATATTTTTCCTTACAAAGTACGCCTCATGGTAATCCTTTAAGGTTTTAATTTTTAATTTTTTATTATTTTTACTTCTCTGTTTATTGTATATATATGTATGTATGTATGTATGTATGTATTTGTATATATAGATATGTATGATATATATATATATATATGTGTGTGTGTGTATGTATGTTATTTATTTTTCTTTTTTTCTTTCTGTAACCTATATATAGGCTTAACCTTTTTATATACTTCAGTGTTCCTGAGGATGTCATTAGACGAAAGCGCTTGAGCACCATTTTGTGTTTCCTTTCCTTCGTGGTTTTATTCATCATAAATATTTTTCACGTGTTACCTTCGTGAAATAATTTTCATATAATGCTCACCACGCGTTCCTTCGGCTTGCTGTTCCCTCTCTTGTCTCCGTTTGTGTCCGTGTTTTCTTCTACATTAATGAAGGGGCATGCAATTCGTATCCGACGGAAGTTTCTTACTAAGTGTCTGGAGGAGCAAGTTCTTCCCAAATCCCTGCTTCCGATTCGCCTCAGACAAATTGACGACCATCCGTTCAACAACTTCAGCAGATTAATTTTAAAGAAACATATTGAAGTCACCAGACAAAATGAGTGGTCCGCCTTCAAAAATTTAAACATCGCCAAACATAATTTTGTAACCGTTATTCCCCAACCGTGGATCCAACCTTTGTTTGATGAAATTTACAACGAGTTGCGTCGGAGAACTACTTCACTTCGTAACATTTTGGATCGGAAAATTAAAAGTCTCATTCGAGATAGTCAGTGGAGTAAAAAAGCAAGCTCAAAGTGTGTTTTGAACCTTTCTTCGAAAAACATTAGTGACGATGCAAAAAGTGCCCTTGGATATGGTATGTCCTTTTTTATTGTTAAAAAACCTTTGGCTTTACAAATTTGTTAGTGTCTCGCGTGTTTTGAAAAACAGTGTAATCTCCCTCAGTATTTGTTTAACATAGTTAAAGGCCTCGTTTATAGTGCGGCGAATGGTAATTACGAAGATAACTTTCCTAAACGTTTTCGCAATAGCCTCTCACAATTAAAAAAAGATGGGGAGCTCCATATTACTAAAGCAGACAAGGCTAACACCATAGTTATTATGGACAAAGTGGACTACATCGGAAAGATGAACGAGCTTCTCCAGGACCCCGCCACATACACCAAACTTAGGAAGAACCCGCAGGATGACGTCATCAAATCATTTAATAGTGGCTTGAAACGCCTTCTCAAAGATCATAAGAACTTAATTCCGCTTTTCATGTCCACTTCACCTGCTCTGCCCTACCTTTACGGTCTTATTAAAACCCACAAACCTGGTAACCCTATGCGCCCTATTATTAGCTCGGTGGGCTCTATTACTTATAAACTCTCCAAATGGCTTGTCAAAGTCTTGTCCCCCATTCTCGGAACTATCTCTGATTCACATGTAAAAAATTCCATGGATCTTACGGAAAAATTGAATAATGTACGTACTGAAACTAACGATAAATTGATTAGTTTTGATGTTTGTTCATTGTTTACAAAAGTGCCGATTGACGATATGCTTGACTTTCTCTCCCAAGAATTACATAAGTATGACCTGCCACTACCTTCACACATTGTTTTGGAACTCATTAAGCTTTGCATCAAAGACTGTAAATTCACTTTCAATAACGAGTATTATCAACAAGTTTTTGGGATGGCTATGGGCAACCCCTTATCGCCCCTCCTCTCCAATATTTATATGGAGTTTTTCGAAATTACCTATATTCCGAGAATCCTGGGGGTTGGCATCCCTTGGTTGCGGTACGTCGACGATATTTTGTGTATCTGGCCCATGAATCGTGACCTGGATAGCTTCCTCCTTCAGTTAAATGATCAAGTCCCCTCCATTAAGTTTACTTTAGAAGTTGAGCAAGACAATTCAATCCCATTTTTGGATGTGCGTGTACATAGGGAAAGCCCAGGTTTTAAGTTTAGTATCTATCGGAAAACGACAAACAATTTGTCCTACGTACACTTTTACTCGGGACATGATACCCCCATTAAGAAGGCCATATTTTCATCAATGTTTCTCCGCGCCCTTAGGATCGCCAGTCCGGAATACATCGATGCCGAATTGGAAAAAATCAACGGTATTGGAAGTGATTTGTGTTATCCATCTGCGTTTATGGAATCTTGTCTCAACAAGGCAAAACGAACTTTCTATCGTGTCAATATTAACACTCGTACTTTGTCAAAAAATATTTTAGTACTTCCATTTTTCCCGGGCTTTTTAGGCATTGCTAATGTACTTAAACTTTTGGATATTAATGTAGTATTTTCATATAACAATATTGTGAAAAATATCATAGTAAAAAATAGCCCTACCAATAATTCAGGCATTATCTATAAAATTGGTTGTAAACAATGTGATTCCTTTTACATAGGTCAGACGGGAAAGGATTTGCACACACGTATAAAACAGCATCAATATTCCGTTAGAACAGGACAGTTGTCCAGTGCCCTTTTTGTCCATTTGTCAGAGTTAGCCCACTGTATTGATTGGAATAATGCTTCAGTTTTATTCCATTCAAGCAACATTGTTAATAGAAATATTCTTGAGTCTGCCATTATCCAACTTTCAAATAACTTCAACATAAGCAAAGGTCTTTTTCAACTCGATCCTGTTATGTTGAATTCCTTTAAAGCAGACTTAGATAAGAAGTGTAAAACATTAAATCTTTGGTAAACTTGTCTTCTACTTTATTAACTTTTAATTTGCATTTTATTTTTTTATATATATCGAAACCTGACCATAGGCAGAATGTGTTAAAACCCGGACAGAGTTCTAGTATAAATTTGTATTTTTATAATCCATTTGATCTTGTGCTAAAAATCGATTAACTTTTAATTTGCATTTTTTTTTTTTTTTTTATATATATCGAAACCTGACCATAGGCAGCATTGTGTTAAAACCCGGCAGAGTTCCAGTATAAATTTGTATTTTTATAATCCATTTGATCTTGTGCTAAAAATCGATATTTTTCCTTACAATCTGTACGCCTCATTGGTAATCCTTTAAGGTTTTAATTTTTAATTTTTATTATTTTTACTTCTCTGTTTATTGTATATATATGTATGTATGTATGTATGTATGTATTTGTATATATAGATATGTATGTAATATATATATATATATGTGTGTGTGTGTGTATGTATGTTATTTATTTTTCTTTTTTTCTTTCTGTAACCTATATATAGGCTTAACCTTTTTATATACTTCAGTGTTCCTGAGGATGTCATTAGACGAAAGCGCTTGAGCACCATTTTGTGTTTCCTTTCCTTCGTGGTTTTATTCATCATAAATATTTTTCACGTGTTACCTTCGTGAAATAATTTTCATATATATATATATATATATATATTATATCTTTCAACCTTTCGGGTATTCCGTGCAATGACATCTCATTTCACGGAGGTCAGGCTTATTGCCCCTCCTCTTAAGTTGGCCTGGTGAATTAAAGAGTTGATTTCTTGTGTTCTCCACTTCACATAGCCAGGTACTCCCGGCTCATCTGGAATTGTTCTGAGCCAAGCATCTAGTCTTCTTTTGAAGATATTCACCGCTACACCACGCCTGTTCCTTAGTTCCTTGGGGAACTGGTTGAACAGTGTGGGTCTTCTCGCAACAAAACTATTTTCCTTCAGGTTTGAGGATGTTCCTCGTCTCGCCTTTAATTTGGGAACACGACACATTCTTCCTTTTCTACTTTCCACTGTTGTTTGAGTGGTTATATGGTTAAAAGTAAAATTAGCATATAGTTCCCCCATTATTTTCCAAATTCACGTAACCTTTCCCAGATATATATATATACAGGGTGGGCCAAAAGTCTGGATCCATAGGAAAATATTTATTTTAATACATAAATTACAACAAATGGTAAATACTTAAAATGAATATGAACTTTAACTCGTAAATGCGTATCCGTGATACTGTACAGTGGTTCGTACTCCAGTATAGACAACAAATTATAACAAATGTTCAAATTGGCGGCCTCTGACATCGAGACACTTAGGGATGGAATTTATGATTTTTAATAATTCTTCGAATTAACGTTCTCGAGATGCGTGTTTCATTTGATAATCTTCTTGTTGACTTTACTGGACTATTCGTTAAAGTTTCACATACCATTGCAGAGGTATTTTCATCAGTTGCAGTTTTTGGACGACCAGAACGCCGTCGATCATGTACACTTCCTGTTTCTTTGAAACGTTTAAACAACTTGCCAACAGTCGCATGTGTTACTGGATGCTTATCGGGATGATTTCTATTGAATTCGGTAGCAACTTCTCTGTGTGTAGCGCCCTGTCTTGCGTACATGAGCACAAGTTCTACCCGGTCTTCTGTTGTTAGATTCGAAGCCATTTCTGGGCTGAAATAAAAAAAGTATTTGAGTATTTATACTGGAGTACGAACTACTCTACAATATCACGGATACGCATTTACGAGTTAAAGTTGATATTCATTTTAAGTATTTACCATTTGTTGTAATTTATGTATTAAAATAAATATTTTCTTATGGATCCAGACTTTCGGCCCACCCTGTATATATATATATATATGTGGAATATTATGCAACACGTTCTAATTCCTTTACTGTCTAACTCTCTAACGCAAGGGTTAACGGGTATTCTCAATCTATCATTTACTCAACTGTTCAACTCTGGAACAATCTTCCTCAGACCTTCATTTTGGCTCTCGTTTTCTTCTATGGGGGAGGCGCTTTTGCGGGCATTGCCCTTGGCCCCCCCCCTTCCTGCATAAAAAAAAGAACACGCACGATTTTTTCATGCGGATAAAAGTTGGCACAACCTGTCATATACTTAAAAAACCCGAGGAAACGCGCAACTCTTTCACGTTAGGGAAAGTAATGACCAGCATTTCACTATATATATATATATATATATATATATATATATATATATATATATATATATATACACGTATATATATATATATATATATATATATAATATATATATACGTATATATATATATATATAATATATATATATATATATATATATATATATACTCGTATATATAAAAAATTGTTTGCGATTACGGATAGTTGTGGGCTTTTGGTCCAGTTTATATATATATAGCAAGCCTGAGAGATAGTACGAGTGTGGCTGTGATTGAGGCAGGTAAATTCGTGCTGCCTTATGGGAGAAGCACAAACCTACGGTCGGTGCATCTTGCTCAGTGAAGAATCCTTCACCAGGTCTGATAATGTAACTGATGGTGTTTGCAACGTAAACCAACGAAAAACGCAATAAATTGAGTACGGATATGGATGTTCTTTGGATTAGATTAACACCGGAGCATTGTTGCTTTCAATGATGATAAACCACGTTTGAAAGCCTCGTCAGTACTTTGACCCACTATTGGCTTGGTAATGCAGCTGCAATAGGCGGAATGGTGTTCTGTGTGAAGAGATGTTTAACTTTTCATACTTCCACTTTAACTAACTAACTATATGAAATGAATGAATGATGCAAACTCACAAGGAAAAAGGAAAGTGATTCCTTGTGGGTTTGCATCATATATATATATATATATATATATATATATATATATATATATATATATAGTTAAACACAGACCGTGCATGGAACAAGGAACTCTTCTGGGAAAATTAAACCCACTATAGTCCGAATAAGTAATGGTAAATGACAAATACCATAGTTTTTCTTTTTCATGATGCTAGCCCGACGTGGGCAACGGGTCTCTCGCAAAGAGGTCCCATAAATATAGCTTCCCTCACCAGCTATCTGCAAAGCAGACAGGATCCAGCTTTGGGACATGGATCTAGGGTTTAAAGCAAGCCTAGTCCCACTACATTTAGAGCCTCTATATAAGTAAAAGACTCGTTGCATTCACGTCGGATTGAATAAGTCAAAGAAAAAGGGGTAACTATTGTATTTTTAGCCAAGAAAACCAAAACTTAAACCTCAACCGGGACATTGAGCGTCCACTTTTCAAGGCACGTAACACGTCCGTTTAATATACACAAACTCAGAATGGTCCCCTGAGAAACTTATATGTTAAACACAGACCGTGCATGGAACAAGGAACTCTTCTGGGAAAATTAAATCCACTATTGTCCGAATAAGTAATCCTGTCTGCTTTGCAGATAGCTGGTGAGGGAAGCTATATTTATGGGACCTCTTTGCGAGAGACCCGTTGCCCACGTCGGGCTAGCATCATGAAAAAGAAAAACTATGGTATTTGTCATTTACCATTACTTATTTGGACTATAGTGGATTTAATTTTCCAGAAGAGTTCCTTGTTCCATGCACGGTCTGTGTTTAACATATAAGTTTCTCAGGGGACCATTCTGAGTTTGGTGTATATATATATATATATATATATATATATATATATATATATATATATATTATATATATATATATATAATGTTACTGAATGGGCTTCAATTACAAAAGTAACAGCAAAGTTTTTGTTTTTTATTCTTTTGAATCTTTCAACTACGAAATCCTCCTCGTTGTATTGAATCTCAGTGACAGAGCCAGTTAACGTAAACTATATAAAGGTCAACTAAGCATTTTGATTTAAGTTCTGAAAGGACATAAATTCCGCACCTGATGCGCGAGAGAAGCCAAAATGACCCGAGAATCACTTCTCCTATTCAGCGTCATTTAAAGGAAATATTTCGAGGCCGCCGCAGTTTTGCCATATGACTCATTTTGAAAATACTTTATTTAAGCTGTTTCATTGTTCTCTAACTTATGCCTACTTAACTCTACTTTTATGCGTGTATATATCGTGTATAAGAACTCCTCGTCTGTGTGTGTATATATATATATGTATATATATCTGATGAATAAAACCACGAAGGAAAGGAAACACAGAATGGTGCTCAAGCGCTTTCGTCTAATGACATCCTCAGGAATGTCATTAGACGAAAGCGCTTGAGCACCATTCTGTGTTTCCTTTCCTTCGTGGTTTTATTCATCATAAGTATTTTTCACGTGTTACTTTTGTGAAATAATTTATATATATATATAATATAATATATATATATATATATATAGTCAGTGAACAGTGAAGCCCATGAAAAGAACGCTGATTTGAGAGTTTTAATGTTCCCTTAAGTTCATAAAAGTAAAAAAGAATGAAGTTTCAAGCCATACTAACCATTCAAACCATTAATAACCCCCACATTCTACTTCATACTGTACTTAAATCACTCTTTCAGAGAAAATAGGATATGTAACTCTCCCCTCACATTGACAGTTCACCCCAACCCTTGGGACCAATCGCAATTTTTTTTTTAACTATTATTTGAAAACGCAGGAGCCTTGCCACCATTTTCCAGTTCTTCCCTGCGCCGTGGGGCTGGGCGAGCGGGAGAGAGAGGTTTCTTCCTTGCGAGTGTCCGAAATGTTTCTACCCAACGGGAATTACCTTAATTACATTAACCTGTTCTGGAATGAGTGAGAATCAATTTGAACATTCTGATATGTTTCCATAAATAAATGTAGTTTCCATTGGGTACAGACTTTTCGAACGCGCTGTACATGTTTGTTTTTGCTCTACTTTCAGTCTTCTTATAACTCCGAGGTTCGAGAAGGACAGTCGTGTTTCGTCTGATACGTTGTGATATACGTTTGATTTCTCTTGTTTTTAACGAGTTGGTTCAGCCTTACGTTTCCAGCACAAGAGAATGACATTGCGGGCTTCAGTAAAGATATATTTCGATACTGTTTACATTTGGCGACAAAGGAAGAAAATGAAAACAAAATCTTTATATGAAACAAGTAACATATCCAACAGATTACAACAAAAGCCTAAGTTAAAAGTTTAAAAATATAAACTTGTATTAAAAAAGTTCAAAGAACATAAACTCTATTAAAAACTGACAGAGAAGAATTATAGGAAACGTACGAAGGCGTCTTCAGAGCGGAAGAGCCATCACAATCCTTTAAAGTTATGGAATAGTTTGTCTGGTTTTGTCACCACTTAATTACATATTGTTAACTCCGACAGAAAACCAGATATTGTGTATATATAACCTTTACAAAGAACATTCGCGTCTAAATATAATATTAACGAAAGGCGAAGATTGCTTGTCAAGACCAAAATCTCTGAAAATGTATTTACTGAAAAGATGTTGCGAATGATTTATGGAAGACAAACAATTTTTTTATATAAAATTGAAATAAAAATGTGTAAATGTGTATGGAATGATTGGCTAACGAAGATTTTACATAATTTTTTAATGCAACACCATCATAATAAGCTTTGAAAGCCGACTCGGCTGTCAAATTCAAAATTAGCGTTCAGGCTTTGGGATATTTTCTGTAGTTTTGACAGATGGCTTCAATGGAACAATTTTTGATAAGTTAAACTGGGACGATGGCAGGGAAACTCAATTGATTTAAATCCGTGCGAAGATCTGGGTGCGATTGCGCCTCGGTGGTGTAGAGGTTAGCACCGCTTACTACGAATCCATCGGCCCCGGGATCGAGACCCGGTGACGGCAGGCGCGTAGCAAAATCCCAGATGTTCATCCTTCAACACAATAAAGAAACTGGTTGGTAGATAAATGGGTACCCTGGGTAGCCCAGTGATTAAGACGCTGGGCTGTTGGTGGGGCATGGTTCGGATTCCACGTTAAACTGTTGGTCTAAGGTGGAGTAACAAGCTTGACCTTCGTCAGAATGAACAACTCGGGCGGAAGCAAAACCAAGGTTAACCAATTGCCAAACAACCAGCTAAAGTAACTTTCTGAAATATTCGAATAGGCCAAGACTGAAATTCAAGCGAAACATTGGTCAGAGCCCTCAAAAAGGCTTTGCAAAGCATCGAGATTGGCAAAGAGTTGTTTGATGAACTCCCGCGTTCCCTGACTTCCTCCCAAATAGCGTTAAATTGCTGTAGGAAGCTCAAGGAAAGCTTTAAACCTGAAGCTTAAGGATCAAATTAAATAAAATAAATACTCCAATTGACACTCGTTCATTCTATTTTCAAATTATTGCAACAAGGAAAAATTTAATTTTATTAATAAAAAAATATTGATTGATTGATTAATTTATTGAATGTTGGTCGTTGTTGTTGTTGAGGTTCATCACGTCTTTTTTAAGTTGATCAAAGTATTTTTCTCTTAATTCCCCTCCCCCCTCTACCCCACTAAAAATGGGGGTAAATATTTTTGTTACAACCCTTACCTTATAACATATTCGTGGTTCGGTGTCATACAAATACTAAATTAAAATACATTAAATTGAAAAAGTACTGTACCATTCTAATTATTGCATATTTTGAAAGTTTTTATAATTCGTAGTCATTTTGCAATTGTTCTTTGTTGAAAATGTGGGAGGGGGGCTTCTAAGGGAGGGCGGGGGGCTTCTAAGGGAGGGCGGGGGGGGGGGGGGATTAAGCATAATATTTGTTACGGACAGCGAATATTTGTCATAAGTCTAAGGCTAGATATTAGCTTGTTTACTGTTCATTCTAAAAGCTTTATTACATAATAACTGTAATTACAATGTTATGTATGGTTGGTGGACCAGTCTGGATTTGATTGCTTTATAAGATAGCCAAGAAAACACACACACACACACACACACACACATACACACACACACACACACACACGAGTCTTTTTGGCAATGTATTCTCCCAGCGGTGATATTTTCCCTCAGATTTAAGTTAATGTTGCTAAAAATAAGAATTTACAAAGGAAAAATGATTTTGCTTCATTCGGTCTTTGTGATAAAGAATATCCGTTGACTTTAACGTAACAACGAATCTCTCTCATTGTACAGATGAAGCTGTTTCAGATGACAATCTCTTCTCAAAACTGTTTGCTCCTATTGATAAATATTCAAAAGTCACTCGAACGAAAACCTTTGTCGAAGTTATACTATATATATGTGTGTGTGTGTGTGTGTGTGTGTATAGTGTATACTGTATATAATATGACTATAAGGAACTTAAGGTTCTGTACAAGTGAAGCTAAAGACACACACTTTCGTACTTTCTGACAGCAACTCGGTGAATTATAAAAAAAGGTCCTGTATCTATCCTTAGTATGTGAACTGTCATTGTGTTATTAATATTTGTCGCATGGACTATGGTCTTCCAATAAACCTTTTCATTTTCATATATAATATATATATATATATATATATATATATATATATATACACACACACACATTTCAACTGCAAAGAACACGCAGTATAATTAACGTAAAGAAGACGCTTGTATAGGAGAACATTCCGCGCAAGATGGGGAGGTTTCTGCGCGTATGTAGGGAATTACGACTTCTGATCGAGTGAGGACCATGGTGTAGTGGTTATCATATCTGACGGCAATCGGAAGATCCCGGGTTCGATTCCCGGGTGGTTACCTCATTTTTTCATTTGTTCGTTCTCCCTCCCCATCTTGCGCGGAATGTTCTCCTGTACAAGCGTCGTTCTTTACAATATATATATATACGCCTCGGTGGTGTAGTGGTTAGCGTCGCTGACTACGAATCCATCGGCCCCGGGTTCGAGACCCGATGACGGCAGCCGGTGCGCGGCAAAACCCAGCTGTTCATCCTTCCACACAATAAAGAAAGTGGTTGGTAGATAAATGGGTACCTTGGGTGACCTAGTGGTTAAAACGCTGGGCTGCTGTTGGGGCGTGGTTCGGATTCCACGTTAAACTGTAGATCTAAGGTGGAGTGAAAAAGTTTGACCTTCGTCAGAATGACCAATTCGGGCGGAAGCTAACCAAAGGTTACCAAAGGTTAAAGGTTATATATATATATATACACACACACACACACACAGTTACAAATGTAAATTGACACCTTTGGTTTTTACATAGTTTTTATTTGCTAATAAAAGTCAATAATTAATTATAAATTTATTGGATTAATATATTTAGAATCGTGTTGCTTTACCCTTTTCAGTATTTAAAGCTGACACACGTTCTAGTATTCCACTGATGAGCTTTGCCATCTGTTCTTGACGACAATCAGCGTGGGGTCTACTTACTTTTGTCAACCTTTATATATATATATATATATATATATATAATTTTAAATATTTTTGTATTTTCTTAGTTATCCTTAATTAATTAAGTAATTAATTAAGATTACGCTCTGTGACGTTTCTGTATATTATATATATATATATATATATATATATATATATATATATATATATATATATATATATATATAATATGAGTTTGCCCATGTACGTATTTAAATAGTGTACACGATAATTATGAATGTACTCTTGATCATTTTGCGACATTGCACATGCGTTAAATCTAATCGTAATTACAGTTAACAATTATTAGTTTGGAACTTTGATACGAAATTGCAACGAATCGATACTTGTTTCAAGGACATCTTTATACCAAAATCATGAACAAGACAGTTTATAAACAATTCCTCTTTGGGTTAGGTCAAGATTGAGTTGGGTTAAAGATAATTTAGGTTAAGAGTGTCCACTACAGAGTCCTATTCATTAATTCTGGATTACTTTGAATTTCTTTTAACTGTATTTACTGTTGGACATATGAGAGAGAGAGAGAGAGAGAGAGAGAGAGAGAGATTATAAGGAAAAGAAGTACCTCAAAAGGCCTTGCGGCCCATACCGAGGAGGTACCAATGGCAACGGGTGCCAGGGAAAATTTTCTACACACTCAAATAGTGTACAAGATTTGGTCTAACCTTTTCTTGAAATGATCCACAGAGGAACTGTTCACAACTTCTGAAGGTAACCTGTTCCACGTGTCACAGATCTTATACGTAAAGTAATTCCCACACACACTAGTCCTAAACCGTTTCAAATCCAACTTCCAACCATTGTTGCGAGTTGGGTTATCATTTAAACTAAACATGCTTCTAAAATCGACATCGTTGAACCCGCGTAAGAGCTTGAAAACCTCGATGAGTTGACCGCGCAGCCTCCGAGTTTCCAGCGAAAACAAGTTTAGGGCGCGTAAGCGTCGATTGTAGCCCATATGCCTAACGGAAGGGATTAACTTTGTGGCCCTCGGCTGCACTCGCTCCAGCCACTCAATATCTTTCCTGAGGGTGGGCGACCAGAACTGCACAGCATACTCGAGGTGCGGCCGAACCAGGGAATTGACAGAGAGAGCACAATCTCCTTGCTCCAAAACAGAGAGAGATCGAGAGAGAGAGAGAGAGAGAGAGAGAGAGAGTCATTAACAGTGACGCTATGCAACAAAGAGTTAAGTTCCTTTGTATTAATTTTACCTACCTATAAAAATGAAAACTCGCAGTTAATAATTATTGAAAAGAATAATTCTTGCAAAATCCATTATGGACGTTAATAATTAATAATATTAACATTCCGTTCCGTGCAAAATGTAAGTCAGGTCAAACATCGTGTAATTATGACAGTTCTTTGTCGAATATGCGAATTCCCAGTACAAACTGTGTAAATATACTCGAATCCACACTTCTCCCGTCCAGCTCTAATTCCAGTCATTTCAGTTAACGTGTCTGTCACAGTCTTAATGACACGGAAGGTTTGAAGGACTCAAAACTGCGTGGTCACGTGAACCCTGCAACTCATATATGTCGTGACCTGAGTCTTTTTCTCCCGCAACTTCTCATGGAAGAACCAGATAATTGTTACTTAATCACGGGTCACACGACCTTCGGGAAAATGCGCGAGAACTAATAAGATTTGCGTTGTCAAGGATCGAGAGACACCTGCGTGAATGACTCCTTTTTAAAAAAAATGTTTATTTTATCATCGATGACTCGACAAGTGAAAGAAGACGAGTCATTCGCGTAGATTTTCGATTATATCCGACGCATTCGCCTCATGATGGTTGGAACGAGACGTTAAGATTAAGTGAATAAACCTTAGCTTTAGTTGTATTAAATTTGATAAACAAACGTTAATTAACGTATTTTTTACAATCTATATCATTGCCATAGTTTACGGGGAAGGACTTGCCATTATTACGAATAGAATTTGGATCATAACCATTTTGGTCGACAAAATGTAGTAACATCGACATTCTAAAAACTTAACAACCTATGTTAACCTAACCTAACGTAAAATCAAGTTATTGTGGGTTAAATTAAGTCGATTAGATGTCGTTGGCCAGACAGAATCTACGGGGTGTTCATAAGTCAGGCAAACGAATATGCATGTACACTTCACCATATTCACTCGCGTAACTTTATGAACACCCTGTATATACACATGGGATATTAAACACTATAATAGTTCGTTTCTGTTGGAGAAACTGTGTGTAGGGTATCCGAAAAGTAATGGTGTGAACCTAACTGGTCATGTTTCTTTTCTTGATATATTGAGGGGTCCCTCGTCTTACGATTCCTAAGCGCCAAAATTAAAATTCGCCAGAAATCGCCTCCAAAGTTCAGCAATATTCTGGCAATAGTATCTGTTATTAATTGAGCTAGAACGTTCATTTCTGGCTAAATTAGAGTTCTAAGGATGCTAATGAAGATGTTGATGAGTTTTTGGAATAGATTTTCATATTTTATATTTTATAAATATTTTTTAAATTTTTTTAATTTTTTATTATGCCGAACTTTGGGTGAACTTTTGGCTGGCGATAGAGGTGAAAAAAGTAGTTCGCTTCATAAGGTTTTCAACCATACTTCTAGTGTCGTAAGGTCATTATAACCCAAACCACGCGATAGAGGAAGGGTGAAAATAGTGATATCCATCAAAAACACGTTTTCGCCTGTGGTGGCGCTTAGGTACCCTAAGACGCGTGACTCCTCATTATTATATGAAAAGGTTTATTGGCAGACTATAGTCCATATGACAAATATTATTAATACAATGACAGTTCATATACTAAGGATAGAAATATATACAATTGATTAGAAATAATACTGTAATGTCGAAGTTAAGTGGAGCTACAGACAGACGTTTTCGTACCAAGAAGTCCATAGCTCAGAGGATAAATGGCAGGACTCATGGATAGCTTGGATGATCGGATTGGTTGATTTTTTTAATTTTTTGCATTAGACTGTGTTGAGCACGTCTTGTTACCTTCGGGAAGCTCGGGACATTGCGGGTGGCAAACATTTGCGAAGCTGAGCATCTCGGGGGTAATTTATGTAAGAGTCTAAAAGACCTGTTGTACAGCAAATTTAGAGTTCTGCCAGAACTTTTTATATTCACCCACAGTTGCTGTCCGTATATATTACTGCAGAAAGTACGAGAGAGTGTCTTTAGCTTCACTTGTACAGAATCGAAAGTTCCTTATGGTCATATTCGCTTTAGCACACAGGCTTCGAGATTTTCTTATTTCCGAGTCATCACTCAAGGAGCTGGTAATACTTTGACCCAAATAATTAAACTCTTGTACTTCCTCAATTACTTCACCATTCATTTTAAACCTTATATCAGCTGCCTGATTACAGCTTTTAGGATGAAATTGCATAACCTTAGTTTTTGTAACATTAAAAAGAATATCATGTTTCTGCGAATACACTTCGCAGACTTTTAGTAGCCGATGCAGACCTTTAACAGAGGGACTTATTAACACCATATCATCGGCATAAACTAAGTTATTTATCCTTGTGTTATCTATACAACATCCCACTGTTGCCTCATTAAGTGAAGCAATTAATCTGTCAATATACACATTAAACAGCATAGGGGAGAGCAAGGAGCCTTGTCTCACCCCGCAAGAGGAGCCAAAACACTCGGATAGTATGATACATTGCCCCAGCTAACAGTGAAAGATTGGTGGGAATACCAAAATTTCAATAAATTTAATATGTACATGGGAACCTTCCTGTCTTCTAGTTTTGCAAATAAATATGTGTTCACCCTATCATATGCCACTTATATCTAGGAAACAGCTATAAATAGTTGAATTACTGTCAATGTATTTAGATATTGTTTCTTTAAGTACATAGATACACAGGTCAGTGAGAGGGACCTTTAAAGCCAAACTGATTAGATGTCCATAGGAAATCATTAATCGGAGTAACAAGAGTTTTTCTAGTAGTTTCGAGAAGCAGGAAGCGACAGCAATAGGCCTGTAAATTATTGCTGGACAGAATGTCTCCGTACTTATTTTTGACCAGGGGCAAGATATATACCCTCATGAACTCTGCAGGGATATAGCTATGAGCCAGCATGGCTGATAGGAGCAATGATATATGCAGACATACTACGTCATTTGCATATTTAAGTGCTCATTCGATAAGTCATCTACCCCTGACGCAGAACCAGTCTTTAACTCTTTAATTAACCTTTTTACTTCAGAAAATGATATCAAGTATTTTCCCTTGTCCCTCCACAATCGTTTCGCTGCAATCTATCTTAAGATTATCCCTACTCACACTGTTAAGAATGTTAGAATAGTGGTTTTTCCACAGCTTTGCAATTTCATCCTCCCCCGACACCCCATCGATTGTCGGAGGGAGGACATTTTTTACACCCGTTTGATTCGTAACAAATTTCCAAAATTTGTTGTTATCGTTGTTTATGCGAGCTTCACAGGCTTTTGATGCTCGAATAGACTCTTCTTCCTGTTTACATCGCCTTATGGCCGCCTTATACTGACCCCGACTTCTACACATATTCATGTATTCTGGTCCTAATCTGGGTCTACCATGAAAGCACCACAAATCATAGGCGTCTTTCGATTCCCTCTTCAGGGGGGCAATAAAATCATTCCATCCAGGAATAACCTTAGTATGATAGTTGTAAGATTTAATCAGGGGGCTTCCTGCTTCTCTTAACAGGGATATTATCTTACTATAATACCTATCTATGAGTTTACAGTGAGAATCATTTAAGCAAGGATTATTACAGGCCAGGTGCAAAATTTCTAAATTATTAAAGATTTATATATATATATATATATATATATATATATATATATATATATATATATATATAATATATATATATATATGGTTGTTTACATTTTCACTCTGTCTAAGTTAAGAACACTTCTAGTGATGACCATCGTTTGTCGTTACAATGCGTATTCGACGCTCCAACTCCTTTAGAGCATTAGCAAGATACTGTTGTTGAGTGGATCGAATAACCTCTCTGATTCCTTGACGGAATTCTGCCAAAATCCCTGCCATTCGAGACGATACATATTACACGAGTTTATAACATAGTCTTTACAGATAAAAATGCAAAAGGATTTAAGTCTGTAATGGAGTTGGAACATCGAATACGCGCTGTAGCGACGAATGATCACCATCATCATCATCATCTTGTGAAAGTGATTTGAACTTGGACAATTTGCAAATCAAAACAACCATATATATATATATATATTTTCGCCTCTCTGTTTGTTTGTCTGTCTGTCTGTCTGTCCGTCCTTTATGCAAGCGCAAGCCGTTTGACCTAGAGCTACCAAATTTGGCACGGTCAGGTTAACTGAATGCCCGGGTAGGTTAATTGAATGTCCAGGTAGGTTAATTGAATGTCCAGGTAGGTTAATTGAATGCCTGGCTAGGTCAACTGAATGCCTGGGTAGATTAATTGAATGCCCGCCATTACCCCTATTACCCCCACTCCTCTCCCCCATTACCTCCATCCCCTGGGGATCTAATGTGAAATTTATCCTGGGCAACGCCGGGTACCTCAGCTAGTACAGTATATAAGAGTATATATTTATATTGCTCAATAAAAAAAATATACAAAATTATTTTTGCATCATTATTTCTTGGACACCCTGTATATATATATATATATATATATATATGCTATTGCTCCACTATAGTATATATATATATATATATATATATATATATATATATATATATATATATGCTATTGCTCCACTATAGTTTATTCCTTAAATCTTTAAATCTTTATTCTATCCCTGAAAACAAATATACAACAATTTCCCAATGCGGATAAATGGTGGAAACATTTACCTTTGTTTTTGTAAAGATTCATTCGGAATACAAACATACGGTAAGTACTCGCTCTTATATATATATATATATATATATATATATATATATATATATATATATATGATGTAAAATAACGCACTGTCGCGACGAAGTATGGAGAAGGAAACCACTCTTCAGGAAGACGTAAATTTTTATTTCTTAGCACCAATACAGTTTCGGCTCCTCGCGAGCCCTTCTCAATTGAGAAGGGCTCGCGAGAGCCGAAACTGTATATTGGTGTTAAGAAATAAAAAATTACGGCATTCTGAAAAGTGGTTTCCTTCTATATATACGCCTCGGTGGTGTAGTGGTTAGCGTCGCTGACTACGAATCCATCGGCCCCGGGTTCGAGACCCGGTGACCGCAGCCGGCGCGCAGCAAAACTCAGCTGTTCATTCATCACACAATAAAGAAAGTGGTTGGTGATAAATGGGTACCCTGGGTGGCCTAGTGGTTAAGACGCTGGGGCGTGGTTCAGATTCCACGTTAAACTGTAGCTCTAAGGTGGAACGAAAAAGTTTGACCTTCGTCAGAATGAACATTTCGGGCGGAAGCATATATATATATATGTATGTGTGTGTGTGTGTGTGTGTAGGAGATACATGTATGAGGTTAGGTTAACCTAATCTAATCCCAACCCAACCTAAAACAAATCATTGGGTATGTAAAAAGTCTGAGGTTGAAGAAAGTAGGAGTAATTTGATTTAAAATTTTATAATTAAAATCTAACGCCGTTGAAATTCGAAAAAAAAATATTCATTTTATACGGTAAAATAAAAAAAGACTTTCCCAAACTTTTTAATGGAACCTTTCCTCCTTTACCTTTACACGAGCGTAAGTGATTAAAAACTTGGAAAAAAAAAAAAAATGACCCGTAAGAGCTACTGGGTAAAAAAAATGAGCACGGATTGGAAACTGACGCAAACGTTGGAGCGTAATAGGCATATATATATATATATATATATATATATATATATATAGGGTGTCCCATAAGTCCTGTCTCATAGGAAAAATTATTTTAAACTAAATTTACAAAAATAATACATTGTAATTGAAACAGATGTTCAAGTTGGTCTTATTTTGGGACCTTTTTTTTGTTGCAGGTAGAATAACACGGAATGGCTAATATGGGAGAGGGTTTCACTCATGAGTAAAAAGCCTCATAGGACACCCTGCACATATATCCCTTTCCTGCATAGCGTATCACTTTACTGATTTTGTTCTGGCGAACGTCAGACGATTTTACTCAATATTTTATATATATATAAAGGAAACATTCACATAGATACTGAAGGATTACCTAAATTATAGTTGCTTCTTAGTTGACGTCTGAATATATCCTCTTCCGCCATCGATATCTGCAACTCTGAGCTTCCACTTATAAAAAATTCATTAAAGCATAGAGTAAACCTTGAACTTTTAGCGAAGCCTTTGATTCAACATTATCGGTCTGAAAATGCAAACCTCGCTCCACGCTTTAGTATTGATTTTTAAGCTCAATTAAACTTAACAGGAACCATTTCATTATCGAAATAGGCTTATAATATGTATACATTACTTTTGGGGATTTAGGGTGTATAGTAGAGTTGACTGCCTGATATATATATATATATATCAGTGGCGACTCGTGACATTTTTGTTCAGGCATGCAATGTTATGGAATGGAAGAAAAACATCCGCCTAACCCTCTTGCCCAAACTTTGCATATTGTTTACATAGAACTTAGCAAATTAAAGGTGTTTTACAAACTTTTGGGGACCTCTTTGAAGGAAAGTTCATTTAATGTTAGGCTTAAATATGCGAACAAAAAATTAGACATATTTATATATAGTAGTTACCGAATTGATCTAAAGAAAAAGATACAAATTTAAAATTTACCTTAAATAATTGTGAAGCATTATTTGAATTGAAATTCTGCTCTCCTAGTTTTCCTGCAAAATTCTTCGATGACCAAATTGTAAAAGTACTCTCGATTCTCCATAAGCTTCTTGAGGAAATTTTTTTCAATTGAAATTAAGGCAAGATTAGATAGCCTTTCTTCACTTTGGGAACTCCGTAAATAACTTTTAATTCTTTTAAGCGCAGAAAATGATCGCTCAACACTTGCTGTCGATATTGGTATAGTTAGAATCAAATTCGTCAATTTATATATTTCCTTAAGACCTTTGTGCATTTCGCTTTCCAGTAGATATTTTAGGAGCTCAGCAACATTCTTTTTGGCAAAAGATTTGTGCGAATATAAAATACACAATTCAGAACGGAGACGAGGAAACTCAAAAAATGAATTGTAGCTTCTTTTCAAAGATTCAAAAGCTCTCTCTGGGAAAGTAACATCATAGAACTCAAATTTTTTGCAATCTAAAAGCTCAATGAATTCCAATTTTTCCATTGAACTGAAACGCTCTTTCATTTGAAGAAGTATATTATCGAATATTTCATGAAATAGTTGACTATACTTCTCTTGTGGAGAAAGACTCTGTTTCCTTTTACATACAGGTTCACCACATCTTTCTGTTATCAAGTCCCACATATCTGCAAATTTTGTATCCCTTATTTGTTTGATTTTTTTCATAGTGCTTTCAACGGTGATTGAGCTATACACAATATCCATAGATTTTGTTTGCAGCACATTAAATAGATATTCAGTAAAAGGAAAAATTGAAGAAAATACTTCTAATAAAAAATTTAAATCGAAAGTATCGATACCAGCAAGCAATCCGCGTGCACTATTTTTTGTTTTTTCATCAAATTTCTTTGGGTTTTCAAGAATGCTTTTTAAAAGATCTATTATATCTTCTTTATTTTCCTTAACTCTTTCAACTAGACGAGATGAATAGTTCCACCGCGTTGGAGCCAGTTTAGGGAAACGCTTTCCAACAACTTTGTCAAGCATTGAAGTTCGCTTAGTTGAACTGCTGAAAAATGATGACAAACTTCCTAATACTGAAAAAAAATTATTACATTCGGAAATTTCAGCGACAGTTTGAGATAAAACAAGGTTAAGTTTATGGGCGTAGCAGTGAAGAAAAATAGCCTCTGGTACAGTTTCTCTAATCTTTGTTTGTACTCCATTAAGATCGCTCCCCATAACAGCAGCACCGTCGTAGGTTTGAGCAACTAATTTTTTCAAACAGCCCAGTTCACCTAGTTGCCTTATAGATAAATCAGAAATCGCTCCTGCACTTCTATCATTGCTGACGTCATTGAATTTTATAAATCGTTCACAAATCTCTCCATGTTTATTAACATAACGAACAACAGTTGAGAAAAACAGCTGACATCAGATGTTTCATCTAATAAAATCGCCACATACATGCAGTCGATAAGCTCACGTTTTATTTGTTCTAACATAACTGCACTAATAGATTGAATTATGTCATTCTGAATAGCAGATGATGTTCCCTTAAAAACAGTCGCAGTTTTTAAATGGTTTTGAAGCTTTTCATCGAATTTCCCATACAAAATACCAATTCAATATAGTTACCCCTATTGTCAGCGTTTTCTTCTTCATTGTGACCGCGAAATGCTAATTCTTGCATACCTAAAAAACATGTTATCCTAATCAAACGTTTCAAAATTTCTCGATTCTTATTAACTTCTTCGTTATGTCTGGAAATGGCAACTGATTTCTGCTTGTCGAGTATTAAATCAATTCTTTCTGACTTTCCAAATGTTTTAAGATCAACAAATGCATTTATGTGAGCAAGAGATTTTTCATGGCGAGAAATTGCAGTATGTAAATTGTTTAAATCGTCGTATCCACGACTAACAGAATTTGAATGCACCTATAAAACTGAATGCATGCCGTATTATTTTCATTAATTAAAAAAAATCAGAACAAAGCTTTTTAATTATTTTTAGTAAAAATATTAAGTAAATTTTCTAAGCATATTTTAAAACATATTGCCTTTTGAATTTAGCTATGAGGCTCAAAAAAAATATCTTATGGATAGTGAGAAGTCTCCTTAAAAAATTGCCCAAGGCAAGGCGGTGTAAACAAAATCATGTCTTATTTCACTAGACAATTAAGAACATTTTTCTGTACCCAGACTGAATTAGTGAATGCTTTAGCTACAAGTATTTCGATCTGTGTACAGAAAAATGTTCTTAATTGTCTAATGAAATAAGACATAATTTTGTTTACACCGCCCAATAGCCAGTACATGCGTGATTGAAGCCTTAGCCTATTTTTAGTTTCTGAAAATTATTTTTGTCAATTATAATCCTTACTTACATCTGAAAAGAGAACATATTTAACGCGCATGCATTGCATGCGTTGCATTCATTAAGAAATCGCCACTGATATATATATATATATATATATAATATATATATATATATATATATATATATATAATATATATGGCCTTCCGAAGCAAAAGTAGCATAAGCGCCTTTTTTGTTTAATCGTCAGAAAACGCGTTGAAAGTTATGCGACCTTCGGACAGAGATAACGCATTATTTTTCGCGAGACTTTCGACCATACGAACATTGGCGTTTCTGCAATTCATCCATTACCATATGATAGTATAATAATCACTACTAGTATATGGTCTGAAGAACCTCTCAGTGGGTATAACTCATTTTTTGCCCCGATGGCGCTTGTGCTACTTTTGCTTCGGAAGACCTCATAATAATGTGTGTGTGTGTGTGTGTGTGCGCGTGCGTGTAGTGCGTGTACATGCGTGTTTTAACAATGCATATTAAAAAATATATGAATGAACTGAAGTTTCGTATTTCGTTAAATTATATTTTGTTCAGAGTCTTAACACGAAACCTAACCATTTTCAGTCGCCTTTAATTATTTTCCAATGAAATCCTTAGCCATCTTGCAGTTACAGATTTGAAATAGGAACTGTATTCTAAATGTACTCTAAAGCAGTGATTCTCAAACCTCTGTTTTTTTCATTCCATTTGTTTATGTATTTAATGGTCAGCGTCGTCACTAATTTGTACAGAAATGTTCATCTGTGGAACTGATCTCGTCATCTGTTGGTCAGTTTTTGTTCTTGTTGATCCCGGAATCGTATCATTTGCCGTTAGGCGATACCTCAGATTTTCATGGCACCCCTCAAAGCACCCTAGATTTTTTCCGGCACCCCAACTCTTTTTGAGTTGAAAAATCACTACTCTAAAGGATTACTTCCCACTCAGTGTCATTCGAATTCCCATTTATGGCCCGCAAGTAAGAATGCGCAAAGTGAAAAATCCACATTTGATAAGAGTTTCTTCATTTGAGAAAAAGGTATGATCCTACTCAATCTTATTCGCATTTCATTCCGCAGCTAAGAGTAGGAAAGCCGAGGGTGAGACTATCAAAGGAAGCATTTTGAAATCGGTTTATTCCTAATTCATGCCATTCTCGTTCTTATCCACGGCTTTCCCACTTTCGGTTAGGTTTAGGTTACGTTAGGTTTGGTCAGGTTAGGCTAATGTAGGTTAATTTAAGTTAGGTTAGGAAATATCAGCCATTTCCATGTGAGGCCTTTACTATGAATGGGAATGGAGTGACGTTGTTTCTCGAATCAAGAAACACTTTTCTCAAATGTAGATTTTTCACTTTATACATTTTCATTTGCGGATCGTGGATGAGAATGGGAATGACATTGAGGGGGAAGTAATCGAGAAAGAATATCACTCCATTCGCATTCGTCGTGGTAAAGGTGCTAAATGAGAATGCCTAATACTTCCTAACCTAACTAGTCTAACCTAATCTAACCTAACCTGGATCAAAATAGTAAAGCGGTGGATAAGAATGAGAATGGCACCACGAAATAGGAACAAATCGATTTGAGAATTGCCTTTTTTAATATTCTCATTCTCAAAATTTTCACTGTTAGTCACAGAATAAAATGGGAATCACATTCAGTGGGTTCATATCATGTAATAGTAGTATAGAAGAGAAATTGAACACACTATAAATTACAACACTAATTTCAAGTAAATTTGAAGTTTACACTTCTTTTACAACAAATTTTACGACATTTTTACAAAAAAAAAAAAAAAAAAATTTCGCTCAGAAACCAAATTCGAATTTGATTCAAATAAAAAATTTACAAAAATGAAAAAAAAAAAAAAACCAAAAAAAAAAACCCTTAAAATTCACAAAAGATTCTTGCTGTGAAAGTGACCGAAATCACAACACAATTTTCACGTATCTAAATCCCGACTCTAATCTCCTCCCACTTATGGCTGGGACGCATCACGATTTTCTCTGGTAACAAAATTCCTTTGTTGGCGCGTCATAGAAAGGCAATTTTGAAAGCCTAATTCAGATTTCTTCTCACGCAAATCGTTTGATTTTTGTTAAAAAATAAGAATAACTTCCATTAATTTCTATTCTTTTCAAGATTATCTCGCAAAATTACACCAAAATTGAGACATTTTTGCAATATATTATTCGATACTTTTAAACAAATTCATTTTTTAATATATATATATATATATATATATATATATATATATATATATATATATATATTATATATATATATATATATATATAATGTTATGTTTCAGACCAAAGACCCTAGGATCCACTCATGGCTGGTCTACCTAACTGTGTTCGTAATTGTGTATTGTGCATGTCCTCCGTGATAGCGGAGAGGAACTACAATTTTACGTGGGTTCCGAACCACAAAGCCTTAATTTTACTACCTTAAACTATACCCAATCTATCAACCTATACGTCTAATCGATTTTTAACCCGTTAACGCCGAACGTTTTTGTAGGGTTAAGTCTAAATGCGTGTATTTAAAACGGTACGTATTCGACCCAGTCGGCGTTAGAGGGTTAAACATGTTTATAGACGTGCTACTAATTACTTCGACCGGCAAACTATTCCAGCTATTTACTATTATATGCATAAAAACGTTTTTGGCAACTGCTGTCTCGAACCTTCTACTTGTCAACTTACACCCGTTATTTCTAGTCCTATTATATTGAGATATTTCAAAAAAGCTATCTCTATCTACGTTATCGAACCCATTCATAATTTTAAAAACCTGGATTAGATCATCCCTTATCCTCCTAGTCTCGAGTGTTGTTCATTTTAACTCCTTAAGCCTATCCTCGTACGACTTCGACTTAAGCGACGGAATCATCTTAGTTGCTCGTCTTTGAACTCTTTCGATTTTGTCTATATCTTTTCCCATATGCGGATTCCAAAATTCGATCGCGTGCTCCAAATCGGGTCCAACTAATGATTTATAAAGAGGAACAATAGTATTGCGTGATTTGGACTAAAAATTCCGAGCTATAAAACCTAGCACTTCGTTTGCTTTATTGACCACACTGCTGTACTTTGTTTCGCTACTTTTAAATCACCAGTGACTATAACTCCTAAATCTTTTTCCTGCTCTACGCTTGCTAACTCCTTCCCTGACATACCATACGCAAAATTACCGTTACGCGAACTTATGTGTAAAATTTTGCACTTATCGACGTTAAATCTCATTTGCCATGACTGATCAATCAACGATTTTATTCAGATCTTCCTGGATTTTACCTCTATCTTCGTCATTAATCGCCCTACCGACCAACTTCGTGTCATCCGCAAACTTTGAAACCGTACTGACTAGGCCGACATCTAAATCGTTAATATACAGTATATAAGAAAAAGCAAGGGGCCCAATACAGAACCCTGAGGAACGCCGCTCGCTACATTAGCCCAAGACGACTCCACTCCATCAACAACCACCCTCTGAATACAAAAACTTCACTTTTTTCTAGGTGAAGGTCAAAATATGATAATAAAAACCCACTTTAATAGACAGAGTTCATTTCCACAACAGTTTCGATACTCACTGGCATCCTCTTCGGGTGGATACAGAAAAAAGAATGAACCAAAAACAAGAGGGAAAACAGTCCAGGGACCATTAAGAAATTTGCAATTAGGTTAGATCCCGTTCTCCCGACACTGGAAGGGCATTTTTATTAAAGGGACCCGCTTATAAGTATCGTATTTCCCGGTGTATAACGCGCACTTTTTTTCCTCCCAAAATACTTCAAAAATCACTCTGCGTTAAAATTAACTCGTTAAAATTGTACATGTGAAGTGAGGTAGGAGGTATATTTTTTCCTAAATTTTTATTTTCCTAAATTTTCTCTTCAAAATTAGGGTGCGTGTTATACGCCGGAAAATATGGTCATTCGCACAAATTAAAACTTTCTTCTTGTTCTATACATACAGATTCTATTATTTTGACATAATTACTGCATTTATTATTGCATTTACATTTTTTTTAACATTTATTATTATTACCTTTACACTAATTATTACATTTATTGCATTTATATTTATTTCCACATTTATTACTTCCATTATTACATTTACATTTACGTTTATTATTCCATTTACATTTTACTGAAAAAAAAAACCGGAATGAACCAAAAGCGAGTAAGGAAACAATCCAGAGACCTTTAAGAAATTCACACTTAGGTTAGAACCCATTCACCCGACTCAGTAAGGGATTTTTTGACCAAGAATCTCATTAAAGGGTCCAACTTATAAGTACCTTCGCACAAATTAAAATTATCTTCTTGTTATATACATACAGATTCTATTATTTTTCTTTTGACATTATTTCACACAGGGGTTCCTTTAGTTACAGGTTATCTAAATTTCTTGCAGATAAATTGTCCCCATTAGTTGGTAAATTTTCAGGCTCGCACATCACTAATTCCTGTGATTTTATTAACAAAGTTATGTCCTTAGATTTAAAACGGGGAAGAATGATCAGTTTTGACGTTGAGTCCTTGTTTACGAAAGTTCCCGTTGATGATGTACTCAATTTTTTTTTAGATAGAAAATTGCCAACATGTAACGTAGAACTAGACATGCCCACATCTGTATTTTTAGAACTGATAAAACTCTGTCACCAATAATGCCTTCTCCTTCGGTGAAGAATTTTTTTGCAACGTTTTGGTATGGGAATGGGGTCCCCTTTATCCCCAATACTGAGTACATTATACATGGAATATTATGAGTCGGAATTGTTGCAAACAATATGTCCCAGGAATCTAATTTGGTTTCGTTATGTAGATGATATTTTCTTATTTTGGCCTGACCACTGGAACAACTTTGACACTTTCTTTCAGTCATTAAATAATCTTGTTCCCTCTATTAAATTTAAATATGAATGGGAGAATGACAAACAATTACCTTTTCTAGATGTTTTGGTTATCAACGAAAGCGGAAAGCCCAATTTCACGGTCTATAGAAAACCTACTCATTGTAATTCGTACATTCATTATTTTTCATATCATGATGAAGGGATTAAAAGCTCAGTTATTTCTTCCATGTTTCGAAGAGCACTCAGGATTTGTAGCCCACATTTGCTGGACCCGGAAAATTCAAAGATTTGGAACATTTTTAAGGATTTAAAATATCCTGAGTGGTTTATCAGAAAGGCGTATTTTAAAGCCAGAAAATCTTTTTATGCCCTTCGGGAACCTTCAGTTAACCAAAAACAATATGCGAGTTTGCCTTACATTGCCGGCTTAGAAAGAGTAAAACCGTTGACGAAAGATTTTAAGTTTGCTTTGGCGTTCAAATATTCGTCTACCGTGAAAAGTAAATTGGTTAGGAATAACGTTGCAAAACAGGAACAAGCCTGTGTCTACAGCATTCTCTGTAAAAGTTATGATTTAGTATACGTAGGAGAAACTGGAAGAAATATTGAAACCCGTATTAAAGAACACAAATATGCCTTCAGAAGTTGTAATGCCAATAATGCCATTTTTTATCACGCCAGCCAAAATAATCATGCTATAGATTGGGAATCAAGTAAGGTACTTTATATATGTAATAATTATGTCAAAAGAAAAATAATAGAATCTGTATGTACAGTATAGAACAAGAAGATAATTTTAATTTGTGCGAAGGTACTTACAAGTTGGACCCTTTAGTGAGATTCTTGGTCAAAAAATCCCTTACGGAGTCGGGTGAACGGATTCTAACCTAAGTTTGAATTTTTTAAAGGTCTCTGGATTATTTCCTTCTCGCCTTTTTCATTCGTTTTTCGGTTTATAATTTCTGCATAATAAACAACAATGTAATAATCAATGTAATAATAAATTTATAATTTCTGTAATAAATAGTAATGCAATATTAAATGTAATAAATTTAATAATAAATGTAATAATTATATAAATAAAAATAATAGAATCTGTATGTATAGAACAAGAAGAGTTTTAAATTTGTGCGATTGTACTTATAAGCGGGTCCCTTTAATAAAAATGCTCTTCCAGTGTCGGGAGAACGGGAGCTAACCTAATTGCGAATTTCTTAATGGTTCCTGGACTGTTTTCCCTCTTGTTTTTGGTTCATTCTTTTTTCTGTATCCACCCGAAGAGGATGCCAGTGGGCATCGAAACTGCTGTGGAAATAAACTCTGTCTATTAGAGTGGGTTTTTATTATCAAACTACCCTCTGTTTCCTACTTCGCAACCACTCTTCTATCCAATTTATTACTACACCCCTGATTCCATGAGCCTTAGTTTTTTCAGTGAGTCTTGTGCGGTACGGTGTCAAATGCTTTTTGAAAATCTAAATACACTACATCCAACGCCCAATGACTATCGTAAACTTCAACACGCTTTGAAAAAATTCTAAAAGATTTATAGTGGGCCCAGTTTTAGCCGTTCAAGGTGATAATGACTAATTTAATGCTTGTGATTAATTGATGCAAATTGATTGTTTATTAATGACAGGCTGGGTTAACAATTTATGATGTCATACAGTATCACCGGTTGAAGGTGGCTAATGGAGTAGGCCTACTATAATATTTCTGAGTGATACAAATTGCTTCGAGGTTACCAGCTTGGATTACACCCAAGCAAATATTGTTAAGGTTATAAAAGGCACCTTATTGTTTTGTATTTAATTAAGAAAATAAATCAGTTATTTGTTCACAGTGAATAACAAATGATTGACAGTAATTATAGTGAATAACAATTATTTAACAGCCTTTATATTATGCTAAGATGACATGGAGATTAGCCAATAAGAGAAATGGTTAAGAGCTTAATTGACAAGTAATACATTCATTTATGGTAGGCTAATGGCATGCAAAATGGAACATTGAATGGTCCGAGTAATGACAAAGAATGCACGTGCGTTTTGTACATGGTAAGTGGATTCGGCCGTCAATAATGAAATGCTTAAGTAAATCACATAAATAAGTGGATGCAAAATATTGATGAATACATGAAAGAACACAATAACAGGATGATACAATTCACGATTACGGTATTGGAAATGACACATGAACTGGGCACAGGAAATAAGTCTAGTGCGGATTTGTATTAGAGAATTAGTCTGATGCACAATCAAATAGTGTAATGACACTTGGATTATGAAATAGGCCTACTGTGTTTTTAACGACAGTTCGAACGATTTGTAAAACAATTTGCGTTTATAGCCTACGCTTCTGCGGTACACTGCTGTAGGCTTTGCGTTATTGTTTAAGACGAGGTACAGATTACTTACCGACTGTGTTGAAAATACCCCTCGAGATGAAGGGTATGCTTGAAGGTCGACTTTGTAGATTGGAAACCTGCGGAAGTTGACCGTCCGGTGTTACGTACGCAGAGATGATCGTGGAACCGGTAGAGAGCCTCTTGTTGAGAGTTATGCTTGAGGGAACGGACGGTTCTGCGGACACTGATGTAGGCTTCACGATAATTGCTTGAAAGACGGTGACCGGCTGAGATCGAACGGCGCTGGTTTCGAAGGAGTGCTTCTGCAGGCTGACGACGGAAGGTCCTACTTGATGATAAATCGGAAGCTTTGAAGGAACAGCAGGCCGCTCCTCCGGCGGGAAGCCGGAGGGCGGTTGATGTGACAAGTTGTGCTACGGACGTAGGAGAAACGTGACACGTGACGAGAAATGCAAACGAGAAGTGGTGAGCGAGTGAGGATGAGAGAGGAGTGAATGAGAATATGTTTGTCTAATTGTTAGTCTATTTCTTGTCGGTCCTCTACCGATTAATTAAGCAAGATTTGTTTCGCCTAAAACTGTGCTGCGTATTTCTAATCAAGTTATGTAATTCTAAGTGTTCGACTATACGATCCCTAATTATTGATTCCAGTAGCTTACCTACAACAGACGTTGAACTGATTGGCCTATAATTTCCCGCCGCACCTTTATCGCCTTTCTTAAAAATAGGTGTTACATTTGCTAACTTGAAATTATCTGGTACGCACCCCTCAGAAATAGACGCATTAAAAATCTTTGTTAGTGGCACAACAATGCTTTCTTTTAATTCTTTTAGTTGTATGGGATATATGGAATCCGGCCCCGGTGATTTACACATTTTCATTTTATCAATATAGCGCATTACCTCCCTTTCACTAACCACAAAATTATCCAAAGTATTACCATTATCAAAAGGTATTATGTCTATGACCGTAGGAATATTCGTTACATCTCGTAAAAACTGACGTAAAAAATTCGTTTAGTAAGGTAGCCATTTGCTTGTTTTCAGAGACTAGCTCTCCGATAAAATTTTTCAACGGCCCCAAGACACTTTTTACTGGATTCCTATTGTTGACGTAATGAAAGAATCGCTTGGGGTTTTCTTTGCCGTCACGAGCTATGGAGATTTCAAATTCGCGCTTGGACTTTTTTATTACACTTTTCGCTTCATGCCTTAGAGATATGTAGTTGTTTCGTAACCACAAATTGTCTTTATTGCATTTATGTAGCCTATAAGCCCTATCTCTACTCTTTATAATATATCCTACTCAAGAAGTAAACCACAAGGGCTTGTTGTTTACTTTCGCACGCTTAATTTTGTACGGTACACATTCCTCATTTATAGTCCTAAATACTGTTTCAAACGATTCCCACATTAGTTTTGCGTTGGAGATCCCCATTACGTTTTCCCAATTGACGTGTGACAATTCATTTCGAAATTTACAAAAGTCTGCGAGCTGGAAGTTAGGAATTTTAGTCGAGTTAGCTGGTTTCGAGTGACTTACTGAGAGGACAAACTCTACCATATTGTGATCGCTATTGCTTAACGGTTCTATTACTTGAAGATCCATGATTAGCCTATCATCCGTGTTATTACTAAATCTAAAATACTGTCCAACCTTGTAGGTTCCCCAACGTTTTGAATAAGAAAGCTATCCTCGAGAAAATTAACTAAACGATTACCTTCCGCGTCACCCTGCATTGTATCGTAATTCACGTTGGCGCAATTAAAGTCGCCCAAACCTAAGTCCTGCTCACTTCCTATTATTCTCTTATATAATATATATATAATATATATATATATATATATATATATATATATATATATATATATATATAGAAACGACGTAAGTATAGAGGAGCGTTCTGCACACGAGGAAGAGAAATATTCACGATTTGCGAGGGTGCCCTCTCAGGGCATTGGTTTCTGCCCTATGTAGGAGAATTTCGACTTATGACTGATCGAGGCCCGTGGTGTAATGGATAGCGCATCTGACCGGCAATCGGAAGATCCTGGGTTCGATTCCCGGGCGATTCACCTCATTTTTCATTTGTTCGTTATTTCTCTTCCTCGTGTGCAGAACGCTCCTCTATACTTACGTCGTTTCTATACATTAATATACTGCGTGGTCATTGCAGTTAAATGTACATATTCACGATTTGCGAGGGTGCCCTCTCAGGGCATTGGTATCAGGACAAAATCCCCCCGTGGACAAAATCCCCTCGCGGACAAAATCCCCCATGGACAAAATCCCCCCGGACACAACCCCCCCGGACACAATCCCCCGCGGACAAAATCCCCCTAAGGCTTTATTAAAAAAAGAAGAATACGACTGACTTTATTAAAGAAGAAAAATTAAAAACACAATAAGAATAAGAATAAGAATAAGAAAAGAGGCTTCGTGAAATTTAAGTTTAGACATAAATTTAGTTTATTTTCCATCTCCAGAGGTGTTGGAAGTTATTTAACCCTTAGTGATGAAGTTTATTAAAAGCAATAAAGGTCAAACAAAACTACTGTGTGACGGATTTATTTATGTTAAGCAGAAAACTTGGCAAATGGTGTTATATCTTACGAGTGTGACCGTCGACGTTCTCAAGCAACATGCAAAGCTAAAGTTAAAGTGTTGAATAACGAAATAATTGAAAAGTTGCATCAACACACCCACGCACCGGATAATCCGCGATGAGGCTACAAAGGTAGCCCAAGCAATTAAAAAGCGTGCCTATGAAACTCAAGAAACTACTCAGCAAATTATTACACAAACTTGCTCTGCTCAAGCGGAAGAAGTAGTTGCTAAACTTCCTCCCCTTCACCACCTTCGTCGTAATGTTAGACGTTATAAACAGTTGAATGAAAATAGCATGCCTTTGCCAACTTCTGCCGAAGCTCTAGTTATACCGGAAAATTTAGCCAAGACTACAGATGGAGAAAATTTTGTATTACACGATTCTTCAACAGACGGTAAAAAAATAATTATTTTTGGTACTCTCAAAACCTTCTCGCATTTTGAAAATTGTACAAGACTATAACAACAGGTCTATTTTTGATTTTCTTAAGGGAATTGCTTTTAATTTGTCTTTTTAAATTTTGAATTTTGTTTGACTTTGTGTTTTTAATTTTTCTTCTTCAATAAAGTCAGTCGTATTCTTATTTGTTTGCCCGGTTAGGTAATTGTACGCCCTTGACGATTGGTTAGGTTAAGTCGTGATATTTTTGTTAAAACTTTAATAAAGTCAGTCGTATTCTTATTTTTTTAATAAAGCCTTAGGGGGATTTTGTCCGCGGGGGGATTGTGTCCGGGGGGGTTGTGTCCGGGGGGATTTTGTCCGCGAGGGGATTTTGGCCACGAGGGGATTTTGTCCACGGGGGGATTTTGTCCACGGGGGGATTTTGTCCTAGAAGCCAGGGCATTGGTTTCTGCCCTATGTAGGAGAATTTCGACTTATGACTGATCGAGGCCCGTGGTCTAATGGATAACGCATCTGACCGGCAATCGGAAGATTCTGGGTTCGATTCCCGGGCGGTTCACCTCATTTTTCATTTGTTCGTTATTTCTCTTCCTCGTGTGCAGAACGCTCCTCTATACTTACGTCGTTTCTATACATTAATATACTGCGTGGTCATTGCAGTTAAATGTACATATTCACGATTTGCGAGGGTGCCCTCTCAGGGCATTGGTTTCTGCCCTATGTAGGAGAATTTCGACTTATGACTGATCGAGGCCCGTGGTGTAATGGATAGCGCATCTGACCGGCAATCGGAAGATCCTGGGTTCGATTCCCGGGCGGTTCACCTCATTTTTCATTTGTTCGTTATTTCTCTTCCTCGTGTGCAGAACGCTCCTCTATACTTACGTCGTTTCTATACATTAATATACTGCGTGGTCATTGCAGTTAAATGTACATATTCACGATTTGCGAGGGTGCCCCTCAGGGCATTGGTTTCTGCCCTATGTAGGAGAATTTCGACTTATGACTGATCGAGGCCCGTGGTGTAATGGATAACGCATCTGACTGGCAATCGGAAGATTCTGGGTTCGATTCCCGGGCGGTTCACCTCATTTTTCATTTGTTCGTTATTTCTCTTCCTCGTGTGCAGAACGCTCCTTTATACTTACGTCGTTTCTATACATTAATATACTGCGTGGTCATTGCAGTTAAATGTACATATTCACGATTTGCGAGGGTGCCCTCTCAGGGCATTGGTTTCTGCCCTATGTAGGAGAATTTCGACTTATGACTGATCGAGGCCCGTGGTGTAATGGATAGCGCATCTGACCGGCAATCGGAAGATCCTGGGTTCGATTCCCGGGCGGTTCACCTCATTTTTCATTTGTTCGTTATTTCTCTTCCTCGTGTGCAGAACGCTCCTCTATACTTACGTCGTTTCTATACATTAATATACTGCGTGGTCATTGCAGTTAAATATATATATATATATATATATATATATATATATATTATTATTCGATACTTTTAAACAAATTCATTATATAATATAAATATATATATATATATATATATATATATATATGTGTTACAGTCAAAGTGTGTAACCAGCTATTTCGCGTAATGGCTGAAACTTTGTCATTTCGCAAAATTACTAAAATCTTCAGCCATTACGCGAAATGGCTGAAATTCCACTTTGGTCATTTCGTACAAGATCATTTGCATGGTTAAGTTAACTGTATGCCCGGTTAGGTCAACTGTATGCCCTTGACAGTTGGTTAGGTTAAGTTGTGTTATTTTCGTTAGTTTTAACGAAAATAACACGACTTAACCTAACCAATTGTCAAGGGCATACAGTTGACCTAACCGGGCCTTCAATGGCGGACATCGGAATAACATTGAAGCCTCCGTTAGTATTTGAAAACTTCTATATTGAAAATTCAAATTCAAATGTGTTCAAATATTCAAATTTGTGTTTGAAGAATGTTTCTCACTTATTTGAACAGACCTGTGGATGTATATATGTTTTAGCAGATTTAGTTAGTTAAGTAAAGGTTTCCAATGTTATTGTGATGTTTGTTATTTCTATGAATTCACGACAAAAGACATTTTAGCCATTTCACGAAATGACGAAGATGGAATTTCAGCCATTTCGTGTAATGGCTGAAGATTTTAGTCATTTCGCGAAATGACCAAGTAAATGAACCATTTCGCGAAATGACCAAGTGAAACAGCCATTTTGCGAAATGACTAAAAGTTTCAACTATTACGCGAAATGGCTGGTTACACACTTTGACTGTAACAATGTAACATATATAATAATAATAATAATGATTTCTTTTAAAAGTATAGAATAATATATATAATATATATATATATATATATATATATATATATATATATATGAAAATTATTTCACGAAAGTGACACGTGAAAAATATTTATGATGAATAAAACCACGAAGGGAAAAGAAACACAAAGCACCACTTTGTGTTTCTTTTCCCTTCGTGGTTTTATTCATCATATATATATATATATATATATATATATATATATATATATATATATATATATACAGGGCGTCCCAAAAAAATGTATACACACTTTAAATAATTATAAAGGCAGTGTTTATTAAAATACATTTCATTTTCAAAATGTAATAGAATCTACAGACATTATTTAATTGTTTTGTCAACGCCTGTTTTCAAACTGACGTCCGTTCTGGTCCAGGCACTGCTGATAACGCGAAGCAATGGAATCGCAAACATCACGAAACATTTCGTTTGGTATTTGTGTGCATTCTCATTCAGCGACTGTTGCAGGTTTTATAGCGTAGACTTTGTCTTTTAAGTATCCCCATAAAAAAAGTCTAGTGGTGTGAGGTCTGGTGAACGCGGAGGGTATTCTACGAAACCCCTTCGTCCAATCCACATCCACATCGTGCCAAGTACCACTCGCAATACTCCACTCTTCGGTCCGGATCATCATCATCTTCATTAATAGCATGGACTAATCTTGGAATGTAACTTTCCATTGACAGCGCTTCAAAATGCGCTGGACAGACGATTCTGAAATTCCTACCTCACGACTCGCTTGCCGCACAGATTTTCTTGGACTTTGGTGATACGTTTCCAGTACTCTTTCTTGCTTTGTGGGGCTTGTCGATGTCCGTGGTCTTCCGGAACGCTTCTTGTGGACATTCTGAACAGTTCCATCGGCTTCAAACTTATCTCTAATTCGAGTGATGGTAAGTCGCGTTGGTGGATCTGTTTGAAACTCCCTCCTAAACTGTCTTTGCACTTCAACTGCGTTTTCACACTTCCAGTAGCATTTTAGAATGAATTTCCTTTGTTCAAAGCTTAGTCTGACTGCCATTATTAATTCTAATGGGTTTAACTTGGAAAGAAAGAAACATCAATTGAGCTATCAGCTGTTAAAGTGTGTATGCATTTTTTTGGGGCGCCCTGTATATATATAGTACTGTGCAAAAGTATGAGACCACTGTCAATCTGATAACTATTAGATAATCTGTCGTATGAAAATTGGTTTTGATACTAAAATACACATTAATTAGAACCTCTGGTTCATATTAGCGTATAACTAAGTTATTGCTTAAGTGTATAAAGTTGTATTAGCTGGATGACCCTCTTGTCTGCTTAAATTGGACTTCAGGGTTGATTTATTATATTACTTATAAACGCATGTGTTTAAAGATCTAGCGAACTATTGATGATGGATCTGCAGTAAATGCTCTTAAGCTATTGTTATATCAGTATTTACAATTAAAAGTATAGACATATTCACTTAAATTCTGAAAAACAAATTTATCCAAAACGTTTCTCATTATAATCCTAATTCATGCTGTTTTTTTTCTTTCACAGGTTCAAGAAATGACGAAAAGTACAATTTCTGATGAGATTAGATATAAAATAATACATTTGCATGGTGAGGGACTGAGTCAAAGAAAAATAAATGAATCTACAGGCGTTTCCAAAACTGGTGTAAAAACAATCTTGGCTCGTCACATATCAAATGGAACCCCAGCTGATCGTCCTAGATTAGAGAGGCCTTCTAAGCTTTCTCCATCTGATCTACAATATCTAAAGATTACTTCCCTTCAAGACAGACGAAAATCCAGCACTTCACTTGCAGCAGATCTCGAATAAACAACAGGTGTCTCAGTTGATCCCTCTAGACGAAGGAAGCTTAACTCAGTAGGTCTTAAAGGATGTGTTGCAGCAAAAAAGTCACTTTTAAGGAATGGAAATAAAGAGAAGAGAAGAAAATATGCTTTGAAACACAAGTATTGGACATCTGAGACCTACTGAGTTAAGCTTCCTTCGTACAGTAGAGGGATCAACTGAGACACCTGTTGTTTTTTCGAGATCTGCTGCAAGTGAAGTGCTGGATTTTCGTCTGTCTTGAAGGGAAGTAATCTTTAGATATTGTAGATCAGATGGAGAAAGCTTAGAAGGCCTCTCTAATCTAGGACGATCAACTGGGGTTCCATTTGATATGTGACGAGCCAAGATTGTTTTTACACCAGTTTTGGAAACGCCTGTAGATTCACTTATTTTTCTTTGACTCAGTCCCTCACCATGCAAATGTATTATTTTATATCTAATCTCATCAGAAATTGTACTTTTCGTCATTTCCTGAGCCTGTGAAAGAAAAAAAAAGCATGAATTCGGATTAGAATTAGAAACGTTTTGGATAAATTTGTTTTTCAGAATTTAAGTGAATATGTCAATACTTTTAATTGTAAATACTGATATAACAATTAGCTTAGGAGCATTTACTGCAGATCTATCATCAATAGTTCGCTAGATCTTTAAACACATGCGTTATAAGTAATATAATAAATCAACCCTCAAGTCCAGTTTATGCAGACTAGAGGGTCATCCAGCTAATACAACTTTATACACTTAAGTAATAACTTAGTTATACGTTAATATGAACCAGAGGTTCTAGTTAATGTGTATTTTAGTATCAAAACCAATTTTCATACGACAGATTATCTTATAGTTATCAGATTGACAGTGGTCTCATACTTTTGCACGGTACTGTATATATATATATATATATATATATATATATATATATATATATATATATATATATATATATATATATACAGGACAGGATACATCAACCTCTTTTATTTATACACCAGCTCTATCCTCTATCCCCCGCGGGGGAGGAAGGGGATGGGCAGTTGACGAACGACATTAACCTCAATATAACAACTTCACTTTGATTTACTCATAAATAAGCAAACTCTAATTACAATTATCTTGTATTTTTTCTTCTAAAAATATATTTGGTAATAATTGCCAGTTATTTAGTCATTTAATGTTATAAGCTCATTAATTAAGCGCTTTAAAAGGTGTGAAAAATGCTCTGTATGAATTGGTCTCCAATTAACCCACCCCTAATATCTCCAGTCTAACTGTAGAGTAGGTTAAGCCTAGCATTGTAGGGGTCAGCCTAGAGATTTCGGAAATGAGCCAGAGCGGGCATAGTAAATTGAGGTCCACAGTAGGATTCCTCACCAAATTAAGTTAGGGTAATTTACCTTAGCCTTTGTTAGGCTATGAGTTGATGCTAGGTCTTAGACCACAATATAGGCCTAATTTAACTGGACCTAGTTTATGTTATCACTAAACTGGGGTTTAGAAATACATTTGTTTACCTACTGAGTGTTATTATATAAGTCCTAATTTCTTCTTGGAGTCTTTCTCTAGTTGTTTAATTTTTGAGAGCGTACTAGCTGGTGGGGATCTTTTACTGTTTTCAAGCCCCTTCGTTCGCCATGCCCTTCTTGATGCAAGTCCTTTTTTTCCCCAGCTTTTTCCACCAGCGTCCTTTTTGTTTGTTGGTTGATCGGTAGTGTATGTCACTACCGAGTATATAAATACTAGTGTGGAGAATAACTCTAGTGAGCAACCAATTGGTTTCATCCACCCAGTTATTGACATAAAAGGAGTTTAATAATTGTTAGATTAACTACCTACCTACTCAGTGGACCATTTTCGTTACCTCCCAACTACCCACACGTATCAGTTTTCCATAAAGGCTTCCGTAATTTTAATAGCAGGAATAAGCAACTCTCGAAGTTGCTTCCACGATCCACGTTTTGCCTGAAGAAATGAATGTATTATGGGTCTCTCTCTCCATCGGTGAATATTTTTTATTCTTTTAAGACATAATATTAATTCATCCCTAAGTATAGCGATCAATAATGTTATTGTATATCATTTATTACATTTATACTATCGTATAAGCAGTGAAATTATCGGTGAATTGATACAATTTTTATAAAACACGAATATAGTAAGTCAAACAAAAGAAGCAATTCTCAAGGTTGCTTCCACTGTCGCTTGTCTCAACGTAACAAAATTATTGCTCTCCCCCTCCTTTTTCAATCCACTGATTTGGATTTTGAGCTTTTTGCATTAAAAAAATATTTGAGAGGAGTATAGCCTAGTGATAATTTTAATTTATCATAATTTTATCGTCATTAATATTGTTTAACAGCGCTTCTGATCATTTAAGTGGGGAAGCAATGCTCCCATTGCTTCCATGGACCGAACGCCACTGATATATATATAGAATGGCCAAAAAATACCTGACACATATGAAAGTAATGTTAAATGGACCTTGTGAAAGGATATTAGATTCTCATACCATTCCAGACTACAATCTGAGGAGATTTGTTATTGTATAATAATTATATAATAATACTAATGTTTGTTTTTTGGAGATTTAAATCTTGAAAATAATGCTTCGTAAATTCTCACCATCCCTTTCTGTGCATTGACTCGCACGGACCACTGTGTTTCGCAGCACTTTTCGTACAGTGTCAACTGGAATCTTAGCTAATTCCTGTTCAATGCACGTCTGTGTAGATCTTGAAGGGTTCTTGGCCCTTTCTAGTAGACTGTTGATTTCAGGAACCCCAACAAGAAATCAGGCGTTATTAACTCCAGGTTTCTGACTGATCATGGAACATCTCCAAACCGTGAAATGAGATGATGTGGAAACGACTCTCTTAACAGTGCCGTTGATGCACGAGCAGTATGGGCATTTGACCCACCCCGCAGGAATCAGGTTTGATCATAAAATCCCATCTCTGTTAGTTTTGGAGCAAGAAAGTTGTTTATCATTACTTCGTATCGAAGCGAAGCACGATGGTCCGTGCGCGTCAATACACACAACAAGATGGTGAACAGTTACGAAGCATTATTTTCAAGATTTAAACCTCCAAAAAACAAACATTACTATCATGTAATAAATCTCATGAGATTGTAGTCTAGTTGGTATACGAATAATCTCGGTTCCTTTCACAAGGTCTACATATTTAACATTACTTTCAAATGTGTCGGGTATTTACTGCCCACCCTATATATTATATATCTACTGTATATATACACATCGGTATTTCGAATATCACGATAATTAAGCTATTTTTCTGGGTGTCGAAATATCAGGCAAATTTCACCAAATCTTCCGAAATTTGCCTGATATTTCGACACACAGAAAAATAGTCGAATTATCGAGATATCCGAAATACCCAGTGTCGAATTAGCGAAGTCCGAGTGTATACTTTAGGAAGGTATTGCCCGCAATAATTTGATACTAACCTTTGACAAGAAAAAACTGTATTTTATCTTGGGTATTACATGAAAATGGGTAAAGTTTTCATATTTTTGACTCTTTCGTTTCAAAATGAATGGAATTTTTGTTTACTCTTTCAAATGATGAATTAAGAAGTTCTCTTTTACACTTCCACATCGTTACACTTTCCGAAAGACATTTATCCTCCGTAATAATATCGTGAGTCATCAATGTGTAAAGTATCGGAAAAAAGATCGCCTACAAATATAGCCTTTCTAAAAAACATACAAAAAATTACGAGTTAGTAATGACTGGATTTTGTTGTTGAAATTTTATTAGTATTTCCACAAAATAAAAAAAGAAAAAAAATAGATTTTTACCAATTAGTAATTTTTTATTTTATTTTTTTTTAATTTGTTTGTAGTCGAACTTTTCCGAAACTGATTCTCCAATAATGAAAATCTTAGAGCATTTTTTAAGGTTTTTTTTTTATTGTAAAATATATTTGATAAAAGTATACTTATTTCAAACTAATAAGATTAAGAAGGCTCTCGTGTGTGTGTGTGTGTGTGTGTGTGTGTGTGTTTCATGCAACTTGCTTCCCCTCCTTTTTTAAAGAATACTTAATATTCCACATGATTCACACGTTTTAGTTTCCTCAAGGTCATATTTTGTAAAGTTTCCCGAAAAAATGTCATTCTCTCTCTCTCTCTCTCTCTCTCTCTCTCTCTCTTCTCTCTCTCTCTCTCTCTCTCTCTCTCGTATAATATATATATAACTTTGGTTTTGCTTCCGACTGAGTTGTTCATTCTGACGAAGGTCAAGCTTGTCACTCCAGCTGAGCAACTGCACGCATATATATATATGATAATGATACACACAGACCGTGCATGGAACAAGAAACTCTTCTGGAAAAATTAAATCCACTATAGTCCGAATAAGTAATGGTAAATGACAAACATTGCCCGATGTGGGCAACAGGTCACTCGCAAAGAGGCCCCAAAAATATAGCTTCCCCAACTATCTGCAAAGCAGATAGGATCCAGCTTTGGGACAGGATCTAGGGGTTACAGCTACACCTAGTCTACTATATCCAGAATCTCAATATAAGCAAAAGACTCGTTGCATTCGCGTCGGATTGAATACATCAAAGAAAAAGGGGTAACTATTATCTGGCAAAATTGAGCGTCCACTTTTCAAGGTACATAACATGTCCGTTTCATGATGGAATTGAACTCAGAATGGATGGTCCCCTGAGGCTCTTTCATGATACACACAGACCGTGCATGGAAAAAGGAACTCTCCTGGGCACGATGAAAAAGAAAAAAACTATAGTGTTTGTCATTTACCATTACTTATTCGGACTATAGTGGATTTAATTAATTTTCCCAGAAGAGTTCCTTGTTCCATGCACAGTCTGTGTGTATCATGAAAGAACCTCAGGGGACCATTCTGAGTTCAATCACATATATATATATATATATATATATATATATATATATATATGTTAAATTCCATTGCAAAAGAGCATAGAATAATAATAATATTTCATCTTATAGTGTCCCGATTTGGGATAAGCTTTATTGGGATAAACTCCCGTTTTCTTTTTTTATTTATTTTATAGGTAAAGGAGGGTCTATTTTAATTTTATTTAACTGGTTAAACGGGAAAGGAATTTCTGAGATTCCAGCTATGATAATATTTCCATCTCCGGTGACAAAAACATTATTCTTGCTCTCGCGCTCATCCACAGCAGTCTATATATATATATATATTAAATTGAAGCTCTGTAGAAGCAACCCGCATGATTATATATATATATATATATATATATTTTTCATTTTTCGATTTTCCAATTTTTTACGATTTTTCAATTTTCCCCCCACTTTTTCCTTGTTGCCATGACGATGAGATCTCTAAGACGAGGGGAACAGTACAATGAAAGAATAAGTAAGGGGAAATAAAAATGTAGAGAGTATAGGAAACATGTATTGAAAATTTGGTCAATGGATTGTATTTATAAATATTTGTAAATAAATAATATTATTATATATATATATATATATATATATATATATATATATATATATATATATATATATATATAGAGAGATAGATAGATAGATATATAGATAGATACACTTTTGTATATAGCAAAGATTAAGTTTATAATAACCCATTGTCGCAAAATTAAAGTTGCCTTGGTTTTAGGCTAACATAAAAAAAAAGGAGAAATATCGGAGGAAGAAATTGAAAATTGAGGATAAAATTTTGACAAAATGGAGTGTGGATTGCTATTTGATAACGCGTAAAAGCGCTTCGAAATATTTCGAAAAATTGCAATCTTTCGATACGTTTTCCTTTATTTATTGTGGGGCGTTTTATTATTTGGCATTAACTCTGATTGGTTTGCTTATTTGAAAATTTAAAACTGACTTCAACGTTTGGTGAATAGTAGCCTACTGAAAAAATTACTGTTTTACTGTCTAGGATACGTTTACGGTTCAAGTTGGAGTTAATATTTTAAATCTCGTAACTATTAACCCATTAGTATCTTTTGGTAGGAAATTCTACCAATGTGCACTAATGGATTAATAAAAGATGCGTATAGTAAGTATTGGAAATTTTAAATGGATAGTTATCTATTAGTGTCTGCGAAGTTAACCTACTTTGCCTAGGTTATAATAGCAAGAATGTTGTCCATTTGTGAAGTTATTAAAGCTTCAATCAGTCAGTTATGGACATTATATCTCACCACCGGAAATAATGTAAATCGTAACGCAACTATTTCATAAATGCTTCTACGCGTTTATATGAAATTTTAATTGTGGGAAAAGGACACCCCCCCCCCCCCCCCAAACAAAAATAATGTGCATAATGGAAGCGAAGAGTTACTAAAATATCTTATTTTGATTAACAATAAATATTTTACTTTTTCAATTAAAGAAACAATATTTGTAAATGAAAGGCTTAATTCCGGTAACGTACATGTACAAATTCAAATGTTTGTTTTTTAAATGATTTTACTCTCGTTAGTTGTTTACTTTTACTTATTCTGGAATGTGTACATAGTTGTTCATTTCCAACTCCTTCGGTCTTGTCGTTGTCCACCTTAAGGTCTACTTATATTTCGAGGGTAGGGATAATCATAACATCATCTTATGATTAGTTTATTATGGAGTTACTCGTTGTTAAATATTGATGAGAGGTATGAAGCAAGTAGGAGAAGGAACGAGTATGTAATTTCACCTATCTTAAGCAATTAAGTTTTAGGTGAAGTCCCCCTAATCAAATCCCTTCTAAATCATAACTCTCATCCCACTGCACGCATTTATATCGATATAAGGGGTAAAGGGGATTACATAAATTTGGGGAATCATTTGGATACTAAACTTTTATAAACAATAATTTCTTGGAAAAACACATTTTAATCATAGTTTTGCTTAATGCAGAAATATTGGATTTCCCCATTAAGACTATATATATATATATATATATATATATATATATATATATATATATATATATATATATATACAGGGTGGGCCGTAAGTTTCCATACATAGGAAAAATAAACATTTTTTTATGGACAACCATTTTTATTTATATAATATGCTCTACATGGTTGCCATTGTTTTGAAAACACATTTCAATACGTGTTCCCCACTGTTGATGAACACGCATTAGCACAGTTGACGTTATGCTTGTAATGGCGTTGGTGATACGTTCCTTTAGATGATTTATGTCTCGTATCTTTTCCTGATACACCATGGCCTTCAAGTGCCCCCAAAGATAGAAATCAAGGGGGGTGAGATCTGGGATCTGGGAGGCCACTCCACAGGACCACGCCGACCAATCCAAGCATCCGGAAACTGCTGATCCAAATACCGACGCACGTGAAGACCATAATGAGGTGGAGCTCCATCTTGCTGGAAGTAAACTGGGAAGTTACCTTCCTCGTTTAGCAGGGATGGGAAAATCTCTTCTTGCAACATGTTAAGATACCTTTCGGCATTAAAATTTCCACTGACAGAAATTGGTCCAATAATTCTGTCACCCATATCCCGGCCCACACCATCACTTTACCGGCACCTTGCATCTTCGTCGGACTCAGCCAGTTAGGGTTAGCATTACTCCAACAACGTATGTTTTGCCGATTAACCTCTCCATTGACGTAAAAATTTGCTTCATCAGTAAACAAGATCTTACAAACGCATATTCTTAGGGTATCTGAAACATAAAAACAAACGTTTAAATTTTCCTATGTATGGAAACTTACGCCCCCACCCTGTATTATATATATATATATATATATATATATATAATATATATATATATTATATATATATATATATATATATATAATATATTATATATATATACGGGGCTCCAATAAACCTTAGCCCATGGATTAAACCATTAGAGGTACAGTAAAACTAAACATACCGTACAAAAGAGAATTTAATTCTGCATTTAATGAGAACCAATTAAAACTTGGTGTTCCCGCCATTGGCTTCCAAGACAGCCTGAATTCGCTTTGGGTAGCTTGCCAAAAGTGACGTGAATAGATCTTGATCGTTACGCAAGTTTGCTAAAACAGTTTCAATGTGTTGCGTCATTGTATCCTTCGAAAATCGATTTGCTGCAGGTTCTTGAAACAAGAGACATTCAACCTTGTCCTTTATAACTGATCCAGTGTGTTCACAGACGTTCAGGTCAGGAGAATTTCCTGGCCATTCTTCATTTCCAAAGAAATCGATCTCATGGTTCCGCAACAACTGTTGAGTGGTTAATGCCTTAAAGCAGGGGGCCTTATCGTGCAGAAGTGTGACTTGATCGACATCCATAACATTGTTTAGGTTTCTTAGAAAAGGAATGACATGCTGGGATAGAATAATATCACGAAAATACTGTCCATCCCAACTCTGACCATTTGGCTTCAGCACCCACATGAGCTTCTTTTCAGTGAACAAAACAAACACACCAACACAGTCTGGACTTTTTAATAATTCGCGACAATGTTCATTGTCATTGATTTCATCTGGTGTTGTGGCCCACACTCGATCATTTTGGTAGTTAGGGCGACGTGTTATGTAAACAAAAAATTCATCGGAGACAGCTAAATGCACGAAATCATCCACATCCCAATCTTCAAGATAATGGGCAAACCACATTCTGTCATCGATGTTGAGTTGAGTTTTTCTTGGCTTTGGAAGTTCATGCCAAGGCTTTAAACCTTGCTTATGACGGCACAGTCGAATGATCTCACCACTAACGATCTTTCCTCTCAACACTTCGATCTCTCTAGAAAGTTTAGCGCAGCTGTTTTTCCGCTTACGCGTACCACTTTCAATGATGTCCTTTGTTTCCTGAGAGAGTGGCAAATTTGGGCGCCCAGATTTGGTTGTATCCATTTCACATTCATCTAAAGTTTTATTCCAAATTCTTTTGACGAAGTCCTCACTTCTTCGCAACTTTTTGGCAACCCATGAACGTGTTATAAGGTGGCTCCAGCATCACGAGCTTCCCGAAATGTTATTGCTCGTATGCGATCTATCACACGTTGCCTCTCTGAATCACTAATTAATTGAGAAGCCATTATATTATCACTTTATCAGCTAGAGTAATTTTAATACCTGCAATAAATAAGGAATTTTATATATTTTTATAATCACTAAAAACTATTTCGATATAAGTAAACATGTAAGCTGCAAATGGGGGGGGTAAGGATTTTTGGAATCCCTTATATATATATATATATATATATATGAAAATGAAAAGGTTTATTGGCAGACTATAGTCCATATGACAAATATTATTAATACAATGACTTCATACACTAAGGATAAAAATATATACAATTGATTAGAAATAATACTGCACTGTCGAAGTTAAGTGGAGCTACAGACAGACGTTTTCGTACCAAAAAGTCCATAGCTTAGAGGATAAATGGCAGGACTCATGGATAGCTTGGATGATCGGGTTGGTTGATTTTTTAATTCTTTGCATTAGACTGTGTTGAGCACGTCTTGTTACCTCCGGGAAGCTCGGAACATTGCGGGTTGCAAACATTTGCGAAGCTGAGCATCTCGGGGGTAATTTCTGTAAGTCTAAACGACCTGTTGTACAGTAAATTTAGGGTTCTGCCAGAACCTTTTTTATAATTCACCCAGAGTTGCTGACCGTATATATTACTGCAGAAAGTACGAAAGAGTGTGTCTTTAGCTTCACTTGTACAGAAACGAAAGTTCCTTATGGTCATATTCGCTTTAGCACACAGGCTTCGAGATTGTTTTCTTATATCCGAGTCATCACTCAAGGAGCTGGTAATAGTTTGACCCAAATACTTAAACTCTTGTACTTCCTCAATTACTTCACCATTCATTTTAAACCTTATATCAGCTGGCTGATTACAGCTTTTAGGATGAAATTGCATAACCTTAGTTTTTGTCACATTAAAAAGAATATCACGTTTCTGCGAATACACTTCGCAGACTTTTAGTAGCCGATCCAGACCTTTAACAGAGGGACTTATTAACACCATATCATCGGCATAAACTAAGTTATTTATCCTTGTGTTATCTATACAACATCCTACTGTTGCCTCATTAAGTGAAGCAATTAATCCGTCAATATACACATTAAACAGCATAGGGGAGAGCAAGGAGCCTTGTCTCACCCCACAAGAGGAGCCAAAACACTCGGATAGTACATTGCCCCACCTAACAGTGAAAGATTGGTGGGAATACCAAAATTTCAATAAATTTAATATGTACATGGGAACCTTCCTGTCTTCTAGTTTTGCAAATAAAATATTGTGGTTCACCCTCTCATATGCCTTACTTATATCAAGGAAACAGCTATAAATGGTTGAATTACTGTCAATGTATTTAGATATTGTTTCTTTAAGTACATAGATACACAGGTCAGTTGAGTGGGACCTTTTAAAGCCAAACTGATTAGGAGATGTCCATAGGAAATCATTTAATCGGAGTAACAAGAGTTTTTCTAGTAGTTTCGAGAAGCAGGAAGCGACAGCAATAGGCCTGTAATTATTGCTGGACAGAATGTCTCCATACTTATTTTTGACCAGGGGCAAGATATATACCCTCATGAACTCTGCAGGGATATGGCTATGAGCAAGCATGGCTGATAGGAGCAATGATATATGCAGACATACTACGTCATTTGCATATTTTAAGTGCTCATTCGATAAGTCATCTACCCCTGACGCAGAACCAGTCTTTAACTCTTTAATTAACCTCTTTACTTCAGAAAATGATATCAAAATATTTTCCCTTGTCCCTCCCACAATCGTTTCGCTGCAATCATATTAAGAATGTTAGAGTAGTGGTTTTTCCACAGCTTTGCAATTTCATCTCTGTTTTCAGCTTGATACTCCAATAACAGAACTGTACTAATAATGTATACTGTGTGTGTGTGTATATATATAATATATATATCTATATATATATATATATATATATATATATATATATAGCTTTTTTGAGATGTGTTCAGTTTATTAATAAATTAATAAAAGTAGTATAACTTATAGGCCTACTATTTTTATTAATTTTGCCATTCTATAATATATGCGTTCCGGTACCTTTTCTTCTACAAAAAAGTTATATATATATATATATATATATATATATATATATATATATATATATATATATATATATACACGCGCGCGCGCATTCAGATTCGAAATGTATGTTTAGCCAAAAAAAGACGGGATAACAATCCACAGTTACACATTTATAAAAGCAAACACTCAATCATCTTTCTCGTAATGAAAAAAAAAAAAAAAATTGAAAACCGAGAAAACCGAGTAAATATACATAAAGAAAACAAGTTTAAAAAAGAAAATTAAGAAAACTCAAATTTTTTCGGAAGATGGAAAACGCCTGTGAATAAAATTCTGCAACCCCCCCCCCCCCTCCCCCCAAAAAATAAAACTCCCCACTATACAAAAAAAATTACGCAAGATATTTTATTTTTTATTTATTTACAATTTCTAACTTGATTGGCGAAATAAATGAGGAAATAAAAGAACGAAGATAAAAAAATAACGCATGGATATGCATGCTACTTTTGACGTTACAAAGTGCTATAGCAATTTTTTTTTTTTTTTTTTTTAGCAATTTTTTTTTTTTTGCATTTTTTGGTCTAAATTTGAAATAATGGAACCTCATCGGTTTAGCAATATTATTAAATGGGGTAATGTTTTACGTTCTTATGGTTAATATCTGGTTGCGCTGGATTTATTATTCATGGTTGTTATGATAAAGAGAAAATCTTTTGTTTTTAATGGAGGTCCAAGAGCAAAGAGAGAGAGAGAGATGGTAGGTCTTTTGGGGGTTCTCTTTATTAGGCAAACAAACTTCTTTTAAAGATCATAAAAAGGGTTATATAATGTCCAGTAACGGCTGTAATCGCCTGTGGAGTTTATTGCATATTTATACACACAAATGTTTAGTGTGTGTGTGTGTGTTAGGTGGGTGATTGAACGTGTGGCTGAGCGCTCCCGCGCGCGCCTTCGCTCTATCAGTTACTTTTATATGCCTGAGAAAGTTTCTATAAAAATTGGAATATTGCTATTTGGGAATAAATTTGGTTCGATTCTGTATTTTGTATTTTTCCTTAAATGAAGCATTGGAGGTTAGAGTAATATTTATTTAAAAATTTGAACGATGTTAAATGCTTAATAAATAATTCGAGTTTTATTATTATTATTATTATTATTATTATTATTTATTATTATTATTATTATTATTATTTTATATTATTATTATTATTATTATTATTATCATCAAAGTTATTTAACTTTATGTAACAGAAGTTATATCCTTTAAAACGTACAGAATTATTAAGTTTGCGATGTATTTTCAGTTTTTTTTGTTATTCACTGTTGTTAAATACTGTTTGGATCAATTGTAAAAGAAGGAATGTAACGGTTGAATTAAGCTAGCTTAATCTAACCTAACATAATGCGACCTAACCTACCCCACCCTAACGTAACATAACGTAACATTAACTAACCTAACCTAACATAGAAAGGCAAAAGGTAATAAAATAATGAAAGTAGTAGCTAATGGTACTCGAACCCGCGTTGAATAGTTTGAGTAAGCTGCAGGTTTCTCACTGTATTGCCGTTCACTTTCAGTCTTATTTAAGTACGGTTATTGTACTTAAAATTCATTCACAAATCTAACCTACTGTAAGCCTGAATATGGCTAAAAAATGTGAACCATCCCCTTTCTTCTTACACTTCCAGATGGGTCCTGAACGAGAGTCATTGGTGGAAGGAAAATGGAACAGATCACCCGAATCACGGAGATCCTGTTTTGTGCGGAAATGTTTCCGGTGCAAGGTATTGTTGCATTATTTTTATTCAGTCCATGTGCAGCTGCTATTGTTGACAATTACATTCATCCATTCGTTGCTGAATGGTAGAAGGGAACGGTAACAAGACTGCTGTTCGCAGTTAGTAGGTTCATTTATGGCAGTGGTTCTTAACCCCCGCGTCGCGACCCAAAATTGGTTCACCAAACCATTTTGATTGGGTCATTAAATTGTCATTTATCATTTATTTATGTTATCTTTAATCATTTTATCATTATGTATTTATTTTATTATCCATTAAGAGTGAATTGTTTGAAGGCATGGGTCGCCGAGCTAACCCCGCGACTAGAATTTGGGTCGCAGCCTAAAAAGGTTAAGAACCACTGATTTATGGGCTTCACCATAAGAATGAGGGTTTTGTGTTTATTCATTTGCTCGTTTCACCTCGATTTCCCATCAGCGAGCTTGTGGCTGAAGGATGTCAAACAGTGATCCCACGTCAGTATAAACAAACCTTTGCTGAGGTGTTTGTACTGACAGCTTGATTACTTTTCCCTACAATGGAATGACATCAACCTACAATATATATATATATATATATATATATATATATATATATATATATATATACACACATAGGGTGTTTCAGGAGGAAAGGTCAATACTTCGGGAGGTGATAGTATCGGTCATTGTGAGAAAAAAAGTTCATATGAACATGTATCTAATTCTGAATGGTTACGGAGATAGAGCTGTTTGAATCTACAAATACAAAAGCATTGTTAATGGTAATCAAGAAAGAGAAACCAATTACTGTTTCTAACATTTAATGTTTAAACATTGGCATTTTGAATGATATCAGATACAGAAATGACAAATTTGTTACAGTTTACAATACGTTTTCGAAAATTCCCCCGTGAACCTCAATGCACTTTGCAACTCGTGTGCGAAGATCGCGTGTTGTTCGTCTGAGTTGATCTTGACGTTCCTTTATGCGGGCAGCAGCATCCAAAATGTGCGCGAGCAATTCGTCTCGTGTATCCACCTTTCTTTTGTAAACTTGACTTTTCATCCATCCCCACAAACAATAATCTAACGGAGAGAGGTCTGGAGACCTTGGTGGCCATTGAATGGGACCCCCGCGGAGGGAGGAAGAGCTGCGTGCGCATCAGATTCAAACAGCTCTATCTCCGTAACCAGAATATATATATATATATATATACATATATACAGGGTGTTTCCTCCTGAAACACCCTGTGTATATATATATATATATATAATATATAGTATCCGTAAAATCCTGTTGCGGTTATGAATGTAAATAAGAAAGTTAAGAGATGCACAAAAAAAGTTGAAGCGTGAATATTTAGAGTAAACTCAGTCTAATATAATAACCAAGACTTCTCATAAAATCTTTTTAATGAACTTTCATACAAAAATTGAACAAAACTGACTTTCATAATGTCGACATTCAACCTAATGCAAGTAGACCTCATTCCAGATCGACATTATGTAAAACAGTGGAGCGTTGATTATCCGGAATAATGACTGCCACCCTTTTTCCGGATAATTAATTTTCCGGATAATTGAACATTGATTGGCTACATGTTGGAAAAATGCTGAAAAATAACTACGAGTATATACACTTATACAGTGTATAATTGCCGTATATTTAATAATAATAATAATAATAATAATAAATATAAATATAACTGAAAAGGAGTACAGTAACTAAAAAGGAGTACTTTAAGATGCAATATATAAACGAAGGTTTCTCAGCAGGAGTACAATAGTTTTGGTTTTTTGCTGTTCCGGATATTTGGCATCCGGATAATCGACGCTCCACTGTATATGTATTCTAAATGAAGAATAATAATAATTTGATTAATATTTTAGCTGAGACTGACAAACCCATGCATGCATTTCTGGTTTTCAGTGAAAATGACTAGTCTAACCTAAATCAGACCAAACCTAATCTGGCGTATCCTAACCGAGCATAATGTAACCTAATCTGACCTAATATATACTAACTTAACATGAATGTAACTGACATGCATAAGGTCGAAATTTTCAACATTATACGAGTTCAGAAATTTTGCTGTCGACATTATGCATGGCAGCATTGTGTATGTCGACATTGTGCAGATCGATATTGTTCCGCTACCCTGTAGCGCCCTCCCATGTGAGCTTTACAAATTATAAATCTCATTCAACAGTGTTAATCATGAGGTCGGCGTGGGTGGACACGCCTTTGGAATGACTAGTAATTTCAGATTAGGACCAGGATTTGTTACATATTGTACTTCTTACGGTTATAATAACTGATTAGAGCAGTGGTTCTCAACTTTTTCCTTGCGTACCACCTCAGGATTTAGAGTATAATTATTGTACCATATCATTGTACCAGCAAGTCATTTTTACTATTTAATATCGTCTAATAATGGAAAATAGTGTTTCATTTGTCTAGTTTTATTTATTACTGATTTATTGATTTGTTTTAATTGAATTTTGTTTAGTTTTATATGCCAATCACGGGACACCCCGTCTACGATTGACAAAATATTAAATTTACAAACAATGTCAATTAAATAAAAAATAACGTCATACTAGGCGTGGCTCAGTCTTTCGGTTTGGCGTACCACTTAATACTGTAGTAGCCCGCGTATCACAGTTTGAGAACCGCTGGATTAAAGGAAATAAGAACAGTATAACTTTTCATTGCTTTTTGAAAGATAAAAAGTTGTTTAGAGTATGGTAATTGTATAGTAAACGTAAGTTGTAGATTATCGTATATTCATTTTAGTGTGACAGCTCATGAATCAGATAAGGAGACTTGGTAATTGTATTAGATTGTGATAGACTTCTAAATTTATTTTAGTCTATGGCAGCCGCAAACGAATTACATCAAAGATTATATATAACAAGAATCGAAACTCCACCCACTTTCCCGTTAGCTACCTCCACTTACGCTCCAACGTTTAGTTCTTACTCCATACGCTAGGTGGCGAATATCTGATATTCATTTGGCGGAATAACGCGATAAATAATGAAAAAATCGTTAGCTTCGTACCGTGCTATATATAGGGTGTCCCATAAGTCCGGCATCGTAGGAAAAATAATAAAAAAAGGCAAAACAAAAGCTTTTATTTACAGAACGTGCTCAATATGTCCACCATTGTTTTCAATACACAAATTCAGACGTGATACCCAAACAGCAAGCACGGTGAATGATGTCAGGAGTAATGTTGTTACATGCCCCAATAATGCGCTGCCGCAAATGTTCAACTCCTAATTTTCTCTGCGTATACTAGCGCTTTCAAGTGGCCCCAGAGATAAAAATCTAGTGGCGTGAGATCCAGGCTTCTAGCTGCCCATTCCACAGGCCCTCGACGTCCTATCCAATGACCAGGGAATTGTTGGTACAGGTATTCCCTTACTTGGGTGCTGTAATGTACAGGAGCGCCGTCTTGCTGGAACCATGTTGGGAAATGTCCTTCTTCGTTATACGTAGGTAGGTGCCTCCAGTGACATGTTCATCGAAAAAGAAGGGGCCTATGATGCGATCCTTCCAAATGCCACACCATACCATCACCCGAGATGCACCTTGTTCCTTTGAAGAGGTATACCAGTGAGGGTTGTTTTGAGACCAGTAGCGGGTGTTCTGTCGATTTACCTCACCATTTCCATAAAAAACAGCCTCGTCACTGAACAGAATGGTGGACGGAAAATTGGCATCCCGAGCATAAATATGGTTTGTAGAAATAGAAAAATATGAATTTCTCCTATGATGCCGGACTTATGGGACACCCTGTATAATATCTGATTATATCGATGCTAAACCAAACAAAAATGACGACTGTACAGCGTGTTTTGGGGGTTGTTTAACCTCCTTCGTAACAGCAAAGGTCATATGACGGAGAGGACCTACAGCTTTACGTGGGAACCACGGGTCGCTACACCATCCAAGCACCGAGGACGGTCACTCATCCGACTGACAATTATCCAGACCGAATGTCGTTTAACGAGATAGCCTGACGACTGTAAAAGAGAAAGGACAGTACGCGTTATGGTTGGCTAAGTATGAATCTGTAATAACAATCCATAGAAAATTCAGAAAAAGTATGGAAAGGATTCACTATCGAAAATATTGCTGTACCAGGTGAATGCCGAAGTTTAATTGAAGACTGGCTCAGTTCATGATTTGTAGCGATTGGAGAGCCAAACGTCAAACGTGTTCGTGAATGTTTTGAGTTAAGTCCCCCGAAATATGTACGTCGTGTTTGAGCTGAACTGGAGATATCGAGGTTGACTATCCATAATGTTCTGCAATGTAAGCTTCATCCGTAACCTTACAATATTACCTCGGTTCAAGCACTTTTGGACTACGATTATATAGCAGATGCCTTGACACGGCTTCTGAATTGGTGGATTTAATTAAAATGGACCCAACATTTCTAGGTCGGTTATGTTTCTCAGACAAAACTACTTTCCACTTCATTGACAAAGTTAACAAACTAACTATTAAATTTCGAGCGAGATAATCCCAATAAAGCGAGCGAACACAAGCGAGACTCCCTTAAGGGAGTGCTCTGACAAGAAAAAACATTTATGACCTTTTTTGGTGACCATCTGTCATCGGTACCCCATATTTGAAGATGTCTCACATTTTCTTCGTTCCTTTTGATTAACTTGACATTCCAGCAGGGCTGGACCCCACCTTATTATGCTGTAAATATTCTGACATTCCTTGACGAGACCTTTCCGGAAAGATGGATTGAACACTGTTGCCCCATTGCATGGGCTTCCGAATGATTTTATACCATTAGATTTCTATCTTTGGGAGAAAGCTTAAAGGTAATATCTATTCAACTAAACCTAAAGGTTCAGAAGATCTTAAACAAAGAATTAAACATGAACTAAACTCCGTAACCTCCGAGGAACTTAAAGATGTTTCTGTCAGTTCCGAAAGATTACAACACCGTCTGCAAAGTGAAAGAAATAAAAGGTAACAGCCAAGAAGTTCATTTCCCCACGATGTGGGGATGAGTGTGCCCCAAGAATCACCTTTAGCCCGAGCAATGACAGTGTGAACAGCCACTCAACGCAACCAAGATCCAGCAGACGGGAGCGAACCAGAGCCTCACTGCTCACAGTCTGCATCGTAACTACTGAGCTACCGGGCGTCCTGATAAAATACATGTTGAAATTTGATATCTTGCATATTTTAGCTATTTTGTTTACTGATTTTAATAAAGTTCAATGTTTTGTATATTCAGTATTTCTTTTTATTCACATTAAAAAAAAGCAACAGGTCTTTATGGCACCTTACAGTATATATATATATATATATATATATATACAGGGCGTCCCAAAAAAATGTATACACACTTTAAATAATTATAAAGGCAGTGTTTATTAAAATACATTTCATTTTCAAAATGTAATAGAATCTACAGACATTATTTAATTGTTTTGTCAACGCCTGTTTTCAAACTGACGTCCGTTCTGGTCCAGGCACTGCTGATAACGCGAAGCAATGGAATCGCAAACATCACGAAACATTTCGTTTGGTATTTGTGTGCATTCTCGTTCAATGGCTGCTCTCAATTCAGCGACTGTTGCAGGTTTTATAGCGTAGACTTTGTCTTTTAAGTATCCCCATAAAAAAAAGTCTAGTGGTGTGAGGTCTGGTGAACGCGGAGGGTATTCTACGAAACCCCTTCGTCCAATCCACATCCACATCGTGCCAAGTACCACTCGCAATACTCCACTCTTCGGTCCGGATCATCATCTTCATTAATAGCATGGACTAATCTTGGAATGTAACTTTTCCATTGACAGCGCTTTGGACAGACGATTCTGAAATTCCTACCTCACGACTCGCTTGCCGCACAGATTTTCTTGGACTTTGGTGATACGTTTCCAGTACTCTTTCTTGCTTTGTGGGGCTTGTCGATGTCCGTGGTCTTCCGGAACGCTTCTTGTGGACATTCTGAACAGTTCCATCGGCTTCAAACTTATCTCTAATTCGAGTGATGGTAAGTCGCGTTGGTGGATCTGTTTGAAACTCCCTCCTAAACTGTCTTTGCACTTCAACTGCGTTTTCACACTTCCAGTAGCATTTTAGAATGAATTTCCTTTGTTCAAAGCTTAGTCTGACTGCCATTATTAATTCTAATGGGTTTAACTTGGAAAGAAAGAAACATCAATTGAGCTATCAGCTGTTAAAGTGTGTATACATTTTTTTGGGACGCCCTGTATATGTGTATATATATATATATGTGTGTATATATATATATATATATATATATATATTATATATATATATATATATATATATGGTGTCCCATAAGTCCGGCATCATAGGAAAAATAATAAAAAAAGGCAAAACAAAAGCTTTTATTTACAGAACGTGCTCAATATATCCACCATTGTTTTCAATACACAAATTCAGACGTGATACCCAGTCAGCAAGCACACGGTGAATGATGTCAGGAGTAATGGTGTTACATGCCCCAATAATGCGCTGCCGCAAATGTTCAACACTCCTAATTTCCTCTGCGTATACCAGCACTTTCAAGTGGCCCCAGAGTTAAAAATCTAGTGGCGTGAGATCCAGGCTTCTAGCTGGCCATTCCACAGGCCCTCGACGTCCTATCCAATGACCAGGGAATTGTTGGTACAGGTATTCTCTTACTTGGGTGCTGTAATGTGCAGGAGCGCCGTCTTGCTGGAACCATGTTGGGAAATTTCCTTCTTCGTTCAAGACACTGGGAAATGCTTCTTCCTTGAGCATACGTAGGTACTAGGTAGGTGCCTCCAGTGACATGTTCATCAAAAAGAGGGGGCCTATGATGCGATCCTTCAAAATGCCACACCATACCATCACCCGAGATGCACCTTGTTCCTTTGAAGAGGTATACCAGTGAGGGTTGTTTTGAGACCAGTAGCGGGTGTTCTGTCGATTTACCTCACCATTTCCATAAAAAACAGCCTCGTCACTGAACAGAATGGTGGACGAGAAATTGGCATCCCGAGCATATTGTTCCGTAGCCCATTCACAAAATTCCATCCGCCGGTCTGGATCATCTTCGCTTAATTTCTGTAGGATCTGAAGTTTATATGGATGCCATTTGTGAGCCTGAAGAATGCGATGGATGCTACTTTTCAACACTCCTGTCTCGGCGGACAATCGCCGAAGAGACTTATTGGGACTTCTGTTAAAATGAGCCAGGATAGCAGTCGCTGTATCATCGTCAGTGGACCTCCTTGAAGGTCCACTGCGTGGTTTATCTTCTATGGATCCTGTTTCCTTAAACTTTGCAACAAGTCTGCTAACACAACTCTGTGTTATTGGCTCGCGGTCTGGATGCAGTCTGTTAAATTCAGCAGCGACCTCTCTCTGACTCCGATTTCCTATGAGTAGAATTATCTGGATTCGTTCTTCCTTGCTCACAGACATTATGGCCTGTAGAAAGAGAAAAATATGAATTACGGTTTGTAGAAATAGAAAAATATTAATTTCTCCTATGATGCCGGACTTATGGGACACCCTGTATATAATTTTTATGATTTCGTTCTGAATGGGAGAGAGTATGCAAGATATTAAATCAGTTAATTGTTCAGATATTGAAGAGGAATTGCAATGTAACTCGAAAGTACTCGGAAGAACTACTTCCTGCCGGTTTTATGGTCTAAAAATGTTAATTTTATGTAGTTAAAAATTGAGATAAGGCGAAAATATTAGGAATTTTTATTCTATTCCAGACTGTGATCTAAATTTTCAGACGACAAATATTTCAAGTTTTTTTTTTTTTTTTTAAATAATTTTGTTACGAAACAACAGAAAATAAGACTTGTTTTTGTTAATTAATTACCAAAATTACTTAATTATTTATTTAGAACTTAAATTATAAAGTCTTTTCAATGTATACAAAATATGACTGTCCGTGCTTGGCGCCAACGTCTCTAGCACGGTGGATAGGTGGCGCCAACGTCTCTAGTACGGTGGATAGGTGGCGCCAACGTCTCTAGCACGGTGGATAGGTGGCGCCAACGTCTCTAGCACGGTGGATAGGTTCGATTCCCCGTAAAAGAAGGGAAGACTATAATTATCCAGAAGCGAGCGCAATGGACCGCATTTGTCTGGTATGAGTGCTGTGCTGTGCCAGTTTCTGGCCTTCCTGACTAATTATTATTAACCCTGCATGACTGACAATGCAGTCTAGCGTCTAATGACCGTCGTAAGAATTGAAGATATGAGGAAAATACGGGAACGATTATCATTCCAAAGGTTTTACTGAGCTTAAAAAGTTAAAAAGAAAAAAGTGTGGAATTTTTCCTCTATTGATTAAAGCATTTCTGTCCATTTTTTTTAATGGGATAATTCACCTCTGGCGCATAACTCTTATAAGGCCCGATGCGCACGGGATTGTTTTTGCGACTCACGACTGCTGACGACTTAGGTCGTGACGATTCGAGTAGCTTGTGATTTTATATAACAGAATGGGAGCTCCGCACATTGCAGCGACCACGACGCGATTCTGTTAATGGGGCTCCCATTCTGTCAATACAAAAATCACACGCGACTCTAGTCGTCACGACCCAAGTTGTGAGTCGCAAGACGATCCTGTGTGTGGCCGGCCTAACGAAATATAATGGAATTGCGATAAGTCACTTGTATATATATATATAAAATATACAGGGTGATGCATAAATGTGTTTCATAAATCGCAGGGTGTATTCTTGAAACAAAAGTAAAGAAAAAAGACTATATAGACATAGATCGAGAAACCCGTAGGTTTCGAGCTATAGCACGCGACAGAAAAATTAAACTACTAAAAGATTTTTTACATTTTATGCAAATATACAGTGTGGTACATTTGCTTCATTAAAGTAAATGTTCGAAATTCTTTCGTACTTCTTGAATGCATGCCTCTCTCTCTCTCTCTCTCTCTCTCTCTCTCTCTCTCTCTCTCTCTCTCTCTCTCTCTCTCTCATCCTAAACTACCGCTAACCACCATTCCCTCATTTGTTCATACTCACTCATTTTCCCCCTTTAACTCTCCTCTATCCTATTTTGCGACGTGCTGAGGCATGCATTCAAGAAGTAGGAACGAATTTCGAACATTTACTTTAATGAAGCAAATGTATCACACTGTATTTGCAGAAAATGTAACAAATCTTTTGGAGTTTCATTTTTCTCTCGCGTGCCATGGTTCGAAACCTACGGGTTTCTCGACCTATGTTTATATCAGGGCTGTGGAGTCGGTGATAAAATTTGCCGACTCCAACTCCGACTCCAAAAATTTTAACATTCCGACTCCGACTCCAGAAATCTGACTTGTATAATTACGACTCCGACTCCGATGGAATGTTAAGGCCAAATTGATTACGATTAGCTTTATTAGGCCAATGGAGATTCATAAACAAGACATTTCGTCACCACCACATGACTCATCAGGTTACTTAGTGGCTGTAACTATGCCTTAATGGCTTTTTTTTCTTTCATTCAAAAATTACAATAAATCCCAAAATACAAACTGATTGAAACTTAAACAAAATAAGATTATTATTGGTTTAGCAAATTAATAAGATGTTTTTGTATTATTATAAACATCCGTAACAAAATGTACTAACCTAAACTGAATTTGTTCTTAAAAAAAGGATCGCTTCAATTAAATCTTCTTTCAGTGATGCTTATCAAAATTATCAAATTGAAATCTAAAAATCTGAAAAAGATTTAGGGTTGCTAGTACAAAATTTTTAAATTTCCTTATTATTAATTATGTTAATTAATTAATTATAATCCTTATTAATTATAAGCAACTATATTTATATATTATTTATATTTATATATTTATGTTATATTATATATTATTTATATATTATATATATTAAAACATTAAGTTAAATCTATTTTATTCATAAAATTGAGCTAGGCCTAGGCCTAGGCTGCTATGGACTTATAATTGAAGGATTTGCACCGACTCCGACTCCATCCAACTATGCACTTCCGACTCCGACTCCACTCAAAATTGACCGACTCCACGACTCCGACTCCGACTCGACTCCACAGCCCTGGTTTATATGGTCTTTTTTCTTTACTTTTGTTTCAAGAATACACCCTGCGATTTATGAAACACATTTATGCATCACCCTGTATAGTCTGATAATTCTGATGTTTAAGGAATTAATTCTTATTCCAATTCCTGTTGCACACACCTTCAGTAAACAGATTATTGGAATTGATTCCACGCAAATGCAGTCCCTAATTTGAACCTGAAAAAAAAAAAATTTGTATCTGTTCATGATTCAATTCCGGTTTCCAGAATTAAAATTTTAGATTACGACTCCAAATTCCAATTCCTGAGAAAAAAACCCATCTGTTCCAGTATCGGAATTGACGAGTTATTTATCATACATGAGCTTCGCAGAGAAAAATCTTCCTCAATGTTCACTCAGTGAGGAGGGCCATAATCTGGCACAGCGCTCAGGCCAGACGAATGCGACCCATTGCACTAACTCTTGGATTAATTATTATTACAAGCACCATCGGGAGTCGAACCCTCCGACCTCAGTGTCTTCACTTGGCTTATAAAGAAACTGAATTACGGGCCCTGGCTCCATATTCATAATAAGCAGTACAAAAGTTACATATATTCAGACGCGGCTCTGACTGCGTACGAAGCTCGTGAAAGACATTAAAATTTGTTTACGAGATTTCTTTGAATAACTTTTTCATATCTTTTAACACCTTAATTGTTAACCGAATAACATCCCAAACTGTAAAACTACTTTCGTGTACTGTAACTACTTAAAAGTTACTGTTAAATGGGAGAAAAAAGGTACATTTCGATGTTAGATGCATTAATGCCAACGATACATTAAAAGGAGCTTATCAGCTTTAATTTTCGGAATATTTAAGCAATAGCAAACTACAGGGTATTCCAAAAGTTATATATATCTAAATTTTAAAAATTTTGGTATGAAAGTGTGCTGAAATATCTTGTATAACACTCGAAAGAGGATATTTGAAGATATAAAATAAGACCTATATATGATCGGTTGTTGTAGAATATAGGCCCTAATATTCAGAGCATTTTTTTTTAAATTACAGTTTAACGCCGGGATTTTTGTAGGTTAAGTTTCAATGCGTTTATTTGAAATGGTACCTATTCAACTCAGACGTCCATAAAAGGGTTAAACGTGCCTAACTTGTAGGCTCCCCCGTACTAAATTTAACTGTTAAAAAGTTAGTCCGCTCATAAAGGATATTTTAGCGAAATTCATCGTAAATACAGTTTATATACGAGTCCCTATAACTACTTATTTTACATCAATATATACCCTGTATAACTAAAAAATCCTGTATACAGTTTGTAATCCCGTAATTATAAGCCCTGTATAACTACAAAAAGGGTCTTCAGTTAGTGATAAACGAGGTTTTTATCCGGACATGAAACAATATAACATCCATTGAATATAAATGCAGTAAATGTTATCATAATGGAAGCCTTGTTAGTCATCCTCTGGCAAAGACTAAGATTAAAATTCATTGCATATATCTGATTTGTATACCCATTTGTAATTTACAGCAGAATTTTCAGTGAAATTAAGTGCGTGTGTCGGGCGAGGAGGGGCGAGGGGGGAGGGGGGCTTTCCATCATTCCACGCTTTTTAATACTGAAGCTAGCGCATACAAATTAAGTTGTACGTACTTTACTTAAATCATTTTTTTTGCAACAAAAGATATGAACTATTTCATAATATATATATATATATATATATACAGGGCGTCCCAAAAAAATGTATACACACTTTAAATAATTATAAAGGCAGTGTTTATTAAAATACATTTCATTTTCAAAATGTAATAGAATCTACAGACATTATTTAATTGTTTTGTCAACGCCTGTTTTCAAACTGACGTCCGTTCTGGTCCAGGCACTGCTGATAACGCGAAGCAATGGAATCGAAAACATCACGAAACATTTCGTTTGGTATTTGTGTGCATTCTCGTTCAATGGCTGCTCCCAATTCAGCGACTGTTGCAGGTTTTATAGCGTAGACTTTGTCTTTTAAGTATCCCCATAAAAAAAGTCTAGTGGTGTGAGGTCTGGTGAACGCGGAGGGTATTCTACGAAACCCCTTCGTCCAATCCACATCCACATCGTGCCAAGTACCACTCGCAATACTCCACTCTTGGGTCCGGATCATCATCATCATCTTCATTAATAGCATGGACTAATCTTGGAATGTAACTTTTCCATTGACAGCGCTTCAAAATGCGCTGGACAGACGATTCTGAAATTCCTACCTCACGACTCGCTTGCCGCACAGATTTTCTTGGACTTTGGTGATACGTTTCCAGTACTCTTTCTTGCTTTGTGGGGCTTGTCGATGTCCGTGGTCTTCCGGAACGCTTCTTGTGGACATTCTGAACAGTTCCATCGGCTTCAAACTTATCTCTAATTCGAGTGATGGTAAGTCGCGTTGGTGGATCTGTTTGAAACTCCCTCCTAAACTGTCTTTGCACTTCAACTGCGTTTTCACACTTCCAGTAGCATTTTAGAATGAATTTCCTTTGTTCAAAGCTTAGTCTGACTGCCATTATTAATTCTAATGGGTTTAACTTGGAAAGAAAGAAACATCAATTGAGCTATCAGCTGTTAAAGTGTGTATACATTTTTTGGGACGCCCTGTTATATATAGTTGTGTGTGTGTGTGCGTTAAAAAACGAATAACCTCATTCTAAACGGTATCATAAAGTTGTACAACACCCGAACGTGCCATGACGTCCTGGCCTCTATTTTTAAACCAAGAAAAGTATAGTTGTATCAACCTTATTATAATTAACGACTTTTGAGTTGATATTTCGACGCAATACACGTAAGTTCATATACATGCTATGTGCGTATGTCATGTGCGAGTTTTACGCGCACATGTTTCTATTTTTATTGAAAATTTGTTAACACTTCAATAATTTTATGTTGTCCGTAACAATTCGGCCTGAGTTACAACCCAAGTTTGGAGATGTTTGAAACGAAGTGCTCTAAATGTATACAATACTAGACGGTGAAAGCCTTGACACATGAATATATACATATATATGCTGTGTGTATATATATACATATACACAGAAACTGGCACAGCGCTAGGGCCAGACTTATGCTTCCCATTACACTAATTCCTGAATTATTATTAACGAACATCAATCAAGAGTCGAACCCCCGACCTCAGTGTCTTCACTTATGTTATTGGGAAACGATGTTGCCCATTGATATACGGGCGCTGATATATGATGACTCAAAAAAATTAATTTAAAAAATAAATTATATTTTGGATACTATAAATATCGTGATTATGAATAGAATAGAATTTTATATAATTTTATATAATTTTATATAAATACAAGTTTCTCAAATAAGTTCTTTCGCTCCTTCATCCGTGTAGTTTCGAGCTGTAATTTCTTTTATAATTAATAATAAAGGCTAAAATACTGCATGAATGAGGAGCGCTTGGAGAAGTTTGTTAACTCGAAAACGCTGTTATTAGATTATATTAAAGAGGACTTTTGAATATTCAATAAAAGTTTCTCTCTCTCTCTCTCTCTCTCTCTCTCTCTCTCTCTCTCTCTCTCTCTCTCTCTAATTGGTAGAAAACAAAGGGTAGTAATTAATGGGGAAGAGTCATGGCTGATTAATGTAACTAGCAGTGTTCCGCAAGGGTCACTTTTGGGATCAGTATTTTTCATAATATGATAACCAGACTTAGGATATTTATGCACTTAAAACTGGCTAAATATGCAGTAAAAACTGAGAAAATATGCACTTAAATATGCATTTAAAAATAAGTATATAAATACTAATAATAAAAACTTATATTTATTAATTCACCAAATAAAACGATAGAAAAGGACATTAAAAGGACAGTGAACTTCACAAAAAAAATATGGTACAGGAAACTTTTTACATATTACATTTAATTACAATATATTGCTTTAAATGTTCAAATGTCATTCTACGCCTGTTATCAGCCAGAATATTTTTGTATTCAGAGAATATTCGTTCCACTTCGATAGTAACTATAGGAGTATATTATAAAGCCATTATATCCGAAAGGTTGAGGTGTTCTAAACTTGAGTCAATTTGTGTATTGTTTGACAGTATTTCACTAATTTTTTTTCATCATGCCATACCCTTTATTTTTTGACAGCACAGCTTCTAGTTTAGCATAGAACGCTTTGATTTCAAGACTTTTTGATGAACTGCGAATTCCTTCAACTAATTCAATGCTATGCTTTAATGGCAATTCTTTTTCTTGCAGTTTAAAAATAGCTTCGCAAATACATCTGAAGTTGGTGGAAATGTAAATCAGATTCTCTCGAATACCTTCCTTTGTGAATGCAGTATTTGCATCTGTGATGCTGTGTGACCGCTCTCAGGATCAAATGTCTCCATCACACTCTTTACAATTTCAAAATAGTCCACATAATAGAATGCAGCTCTAACCAGGTTCCCCACCGTGTTACTATTGGGGAAGGAGGAAACGGCGCACTTCCAGCTAGTTCTCTAAATTTGCTTTGCGGTATGGTGCTTTTACAAAAAACTGACTTAACGCTAGAAATTAATTCATTTACATCCTTGTACTTTGAACGAATATATTCTGCAACTCTGTGCAGTCTATGGGCTACACATGTCACATGTATATTTTGATGATAAAGAACTTGAAGTCCTCTCATACACTTAGTCATATATGGAGCACCATCAGTACACACTAAAAGAACTGAATTATACTGAATACCAGAAGGCAATAATAATAGATTTAATGAATCAATGAAAAATGCAGCAATAGTTGCATGTTTACCTTGTCCAACTCAGCAATTGTTAATAAATGAGATGACCTCTGTCATATTCTGTTCCCAATAAACCAAATACAGAACTTGCAACACACCTCTGCTCTACATCTGTCGTTTCGTCAATAGCCACCAGATCTTATTATTTCCAATTTTACTTCTAAGCTTTTCTAATTTATCCATGTACAGTTCCGAAACATAATTCTTCCTTAATGTGGACTCATCTGGCAGATGCTCGTTTGTGTGTACTTTTCTAGAAAATTTTAAACTCCTTATTTTGTAACTTTGCAAAGGTATATCAGCAGATAAAAATGCATTGCACAAATCCATATTGACTGCGAACGTTTTGGGCCAGTTTTATTTGGTAAACAGTGGGCTAACATTTGTTGGCTTGGTTTGTGTCTTGTAGTATTCACTCTACCTATATGCTTAGCTGTTTGAAGGTGTTGTTTTACTTGGAACCTTTTACTGGCAGAAACTGCAACCTCACAATATTTGCAAAACAACACGTTCCCATCAGTCGTAAATGCATCAAACTCTTGAGCAAATATTTTAAGTATTGCACTTTTACTCTTTTCTTTCGGCATCTTTGGAAATTCACCTCGTCCTTTCAGACACCAGCAGACAATTAAGAGAGAGAACGATTGACAAGTTATAATATAATTTATAACTGGTCTGCTTATAACTTAAACGCGAAAACAGTATTGCCAAATTTCTGAAATACATTGTTGTCAAGGCTAAAATTACCTGAAAATGTAACCTTAAAAATAAAAATAAGGAAAATATGACTAATTGTCAGAAAATCAATGATATATACAAAAGCACTTTAAAATGCCAAAAATATGCATTTGCATATGCAAGTATGCAAATGCATAATTATCCGAAGCCTGATAATAACGATTTGGAGGTCAATTTATTGAGTAAAAGCCGACGATACTAAAATTGCGGATAAAGCAATTAGCTTACAAATAAGGCTGGCCGCACACACTATCGTTTTGGGAATCCCGCAGTCACTAGAGTGTGCGGGGTTCCCATTCTGTCAATATAAAATCATACGCGATTCAATTCGTTACGACCCAAGTCGTCAGTCGTGAGTCGTAAGACGATCCTGTGTGCGGCTGGCCCTTTAGAGTTTTCAACGCGATCTTGATAGATTGGTAGATTGTTCTGATAAGTGGCAAATGAAAATTAAAGTACTTACACGTAAAGTCATACGTATGGGTTATCACAACAGTAAATTTAACTACATTATAGGAAATAGTGTGTTAAATGAAACTTCTGAGGAAAAAGATTTAGGCGTCATTATTACTAAAGAATTAAAGTTCTCAGAATATGTTCAGTCGCGAGCAGTGAAGCTAATAGAATTTAGTGGATTTTATTTCTCGTAATTTTTAATATAATCTAAAGGTATTATTTTTCCACTATGTAAGTCACTCGTTAGGCTTCAGAATATGCTGTATTGGTTGTCCTATATGAGTAAGGATATAGGAATTTTTGAAAGGGTTCAGCGCCGCTCAACAAAACTTATTCCAACATTACACGGTAAATCATACGAAGACGCCCTCAAAAAGCCGAATTTGTATAATATATAACGCTTGAAACTCGGCATTTGAAAGACGATTCAATTAAATATGTTTAAAATTTTAAATCGATTTGACAACGTAAATTACGAAAAATTTTGTGACGTAGACGATAGAAATACTATGAAAAACAATGGTTTTAAAATAAGATAATAAAAACCAACTTTAATAGACAGAGTTTTAAAATAAGGGACAATTTTTTTTTTTTTATGCCGAGACAAACATTACGATACGAGAGGTTTTTTCACTTATATAAGATTGTTGAACGCTGGAATAGACTTCCCGCGGGAGTCTTGGAGAGTACTTTGGTAAATACGTTTAAAAATAGGTTGGACAGGTATCTTAGTAGCATCAATTTGCATTAAAGGGTGGGTAAATTAGGAATATTTTTTATTTTCATTATTTTATTTATTTTGCTTTAAATGTAGTAAGAGGTGCTGGTCGGGTCTGGTTGCAAGGCAGTGGGATTTCTCAGACGATACCCCATTGGTAGACACGGCAAGCTTGACTGGAGTTCTCGGGAGTCAAGACTTCTAAATACCTAATTAAATTTAAAGGATAGCTACTTTTTACAGTGGCGACTCGTGGTATAAATGTATGGGGGTGCGATTTCATAAAATTGTACGACAACACGGACTCACAATAGGCTAGCGCGAATCCAACTGCCGCTCACAAGAGTACTTGTATTAACATATACGGCTATGGCAGACGATACAATTCTAGTTAATTACAAATAAGTAATAATTTCAATAAAATACATATAAATGGCTTATATCATTATTACTGAAGTAACTATCAGTAAAAATAAAGTTGTTATTATAAAAAAAATTCGCGATTGTACTTATATTTTCATTACAACAGTAAAAATATAATTTATATTTACTTGAGCGAAAAATCTATCGCTCCATTCGGCTGCAATATTATTTTGTATTCAAACAGCGGTACGCTGTTTGAAGCTATGCTATAAGTTTAGAATATTATGTACTGTATGAAGGCTTACTCAAAATGCCTCATGAATCAAGATATGCCACATGAATTTTTAAAAATATATTTCAAGAATATTTATTTTAATATCTTAAAATTAATATATTTTTTATCTGTTTAAATTAATATTTATCGTTTCAAGAAGGGGGAGCGACCGCTCCATCGCTCCTATACGCCAGTCGCCACTGATATATATATTATATATATAATATATAACACACACAGATAGAAGCAGTGATATCGCTTTAGATGTAAATATAATAGGAAACGCTGGTCTGGTTTGGTTACAGAGAACTTGGTGTTGTCAATGTGAAACGCTCTGAAGTCAAACCTCCGAATAAGCTTACAAAGGAAAGTTATAAGGGAAGTTGGAGATGGTAATGTTCACTTTTAATCATAAATGTAGTAGGAGGCGCTGGTCGGGGTGGTATGAGAGCACTAGGTGTTTTCAAATGATAGCCTTATTTTAGGGTAGAGTAGAACTACAAGTAGTTATGTTCCCGCTGCCAATAAATGTAGTAGGTTTCAGAGCACTAGGAGTTCTCAGATGATAAGAAACTTGATGGGAATTCTCGGTGGTCAAAACTTCGAATAGACATATTCAACTTCAGGGAAGCTACTCAGCTACAGTACGACTTTAGTTTTAAATAGTGTGCAAACAAATTCCGTAAAAAAAAGAAAAAAATAAGCATATGTACACTGTCGGGGAAATTATTAATTAAATTAAGGGTACTGAACAGCTGGAGATGCCTCTGGATCAGTGTTCCCTTCTCTAAGTAATTCCAGAGCGAAAGATGCCAGTGTTAACTAATTAATTTTTAAAAGTAAGCCTCTGAGCACGGTGGCCTTGGCATTCATCGGAGAAATAATGTAACGATGAAGTGATGACTTTTTTGTATAATAATAAATAAAAAAAATCCTTAAAAAATGCTTGGTGTGAATTAGATTAAGTAGTTTAATGTTTCATGTTACCTTTAAATCTTATTTCACAACAATTTTCTGTCAGCAGTAGCTGGCGGAGGAGGGAGAGCCTTGTCTGCTCTATACTTTTCTACTACTACTACTACTACTACTACTACTACTCCCTCTTTTCTCTACTTCTACCTTGAGTTAGCTTAGAGTAGATGTTAGGGACTTTGTTAGTCTGTAACTCTGTAACTTTTCTTTATTTGCAGAGACTGTCCCAAAGGCTATTCTTGTCTGGCCGACATAGGAGGGAATCCAAATTTTGGTTACACGAACTTCGATAACTTTTTGTGGTCCATGTTGACAACATTTCAGCTCATAACTTTAGATTTCTGGGAGGACGTTTACAATAAGGTAAGCACTTCATTCGCCTAGATACTGTACACATCAGGTTTAATCAACACCATTTATAATGATCAACACCACCAATGTTGATAAACAGCACCTATAGTGATCAACACAAACAGTGATAATGATAAATTTGATTTGTAGGAGACAAATTCTATAAGAAAGTACAGTATTCATGAAGGTAATAAACCCTACAGCCAATTATTAAACAATGAATTTAAAAAAAAAACCAAAGCCTAACCCAAAGCTAATACTAAAAAATTAAAAGTACATGTAATGAAAATGCCAATGTTGGTGTCAAGTGGAGTTATGGGCAAACACTTTCATACTAAGAAATCCATAGTCTAGATGACATAAAGCAGGACTGATGAATAACTTAGACAATTGTTACTCGTCTTGTTAGCTCAGGGAGGTAAACCTTGCGGTTAGTGAACATTTGAGAAGTTGAGCATCTTGGAGGTAACTTATGCAGCAATCTAAAACATCTGTTGTAAATCAAATTTAGGGTTCTGCAAGAACCTTTTTTTTTATAATTAACCCAAAGTTGCTGCTCATAGATAAGCGTATTAGTGCAGAAAGTGCGAAAAAGAGTGTCTTTTGCTTCGCTTGTACAGAATTTGAAGTTTCTTATAATCATGTTTGCTTTAGCACAGAAGCTTCGATATTGTTTTCTTATGTCTGAGTCGTCACTTAAGGAGCTGGTGATATATTTGATCCAGATACTTACACTTTGAAGAATTTGGAAAATAATAATAGCTGTTTGGTTTGGGCTTTTAGAATGGAATTGATCTCATGGTTTTGTGAATATAATAAAGCACATATTTTTACGAGATGATGCAGACCTTCAACTGAAGAACTTATTAATACCATATGATCGGCATAAACCAAGTTATTTATCCTCGTATTATCTATACAACATCCCACTCTTGCCTCATTAAGAGAAGTAATTAATCCATCAATATACACATTAAACACCAGAAAAGAGAACAAGGAGCCATGAGAAACCAAAGTATTTGAGTAATACATTGCCCTATCTAACTATAAAAGTTTGGTTTCAGTATCTTTAAAACATACAGTGGAACATTCTTTGCTTCTAATCTTTGACTAAAATATTGTGATTCACTACATCACATCCTTTGCTTATATCCATGAAACACCTATAAATAGCCGAGTATATTGAAATACAATCTCCTTCAAAACGTAAATACGTCGACTGGATAGACTGTCCCCATATTTATTTTTGACAAAGGGTGTGATATATACATATATACCCTCATAAACTCTGCAGGAATATGACTGAGCAAATATGGCTAAGAACAATAATGAGGTATGAAGATTCGTCACACCATTAGTATACTTTAAGCGTTCATTTGACAGGTCAGCTATACCTGGGGAAGAACCTGTCGTTAGCTCTTTAATCAAACTCTAAATTTCAGTCACTGAAGTCTCCGTACTTTCACTGGCCCGTCCTAATGACGTTCCATTGTAGCCCACATTAAAATTAACTCTCCCCGCAGCGTTAAGGATGTTTGAGTATCGCGTTCTCCATAACTTAGCTATTGGTTCCTCTTCAGACACTCCATCAGTTGTTGATGGGACGACATTCTTGGCACCCGTTTCCTTCTTGACAAATTTCCAGAATTTATCACCATCATCGTTATTTAAGTTAACCTCACAAGCTTTTGCTGCTCGAATAGAAGCTTCTTTCTGTTTGCATCATCTTATGGCTGCTTTATAATAAGCCCTACTTCTACTCGTGTTCATGTACTGTAAGCTGGCTTATTCCCGGTCAACCAAACAATGTTGATCATCACTAACTGCAGTGATCAGCATCAATTATGTTGATGAACACCAATTAGTCTTTTTTATTTTTTGGAAGATATGGCAAATTAGTGACAACACGTGTATATATACATATATATGTGTGTGTGTTAATAAAAAACCGAAATAATTTTTTACGCAGATTGGCTGATTTCGGCTTTTGACTGTAAAATATATATATATATATATATATATATATATATATATATATATATATATATATATATATATAATATATATATATATACTGATATATATATATACACTGTAGGGTGAAGTTTTTAGGTTAATTAGTATTAAAGTGACTGTTTTATTTGGTGTTGGGGATAAATAAGTGTACTGTGTATACTATTCAATACATTCATATTACTTGCCTCAACTTCCCAATGTGCAGTCAGTTGAAAAAGTCCTGTCGTGAAATGCAATGGTTTTTTATCAATATTTATCAATAAAAAACAGTTTTTACGACCGGATTCTTGTAACTTACTGTACAGTGTACACCCTATTTATAAATGCTTGTAAAAGTTTAGTGTACACACATATATATATATATAATATACCTCCATGTTACGCGTTTTATTTCGGTATTCTTAATTCGTATTATTTTTATTACGCTTTAGTAAATGTATTACGTGTTTATTACGTCGTAATAAACTGCGTAATCCATCATATAAAATATTTTTTATGGTTTCTTAATTGACTCTTTATCATGGCCATAAAAACTCTAAGACCTTTTACTTGTTCATGTAGATTAAAGAATAGGGTCAGTTAGACAAAAAAAAAAGACAAAAAAATTGCCGTTCGATTCTGAGAAATGGGAAGATTCCAAAATTCCCAAGTCCCAAAATTCTTAAGGTTATCTTGAAAGTCTCTACCCACTGGAAATTACATTAAGTAATTAATCTAATTAACTAATTAATTGTTTTGAACTGAATGGGAAACATTCATATGACTCCAAAAATAAATATATTTATTTCTCATCGGATAAAAAGTTTCAATGTACTCCTATTTTGGACACACTGTAATTAAGTGTATACAGATATATGAATGGATTCAGGGATAGGTAGGAAGATCGATAGATAAATAGACAGATACTGGTAGGTAGGTAGGTAGGTGGGAAGATAAACAGAAAAATAGGTACTGGTAGGTAGGTAGGTAGGAAGATAAACAGAAAAATAGATACTGGTATGTAGGTAGGAAAATAGATAGATACGGGGTGCAGATGTTTTGTTTAGGTAGTAGGACAATAAACAGGCAAATAGATACTGGATGTAGATATGGTGAATAGGTAGTAAGATAAAAAATAGATTTTGAATGTGCATAGATACTGGTAGGTAAGTTAGAAGACAGACAGATAAATACATACATACTGGATATAGATAAATACAGTAGGAAGCTAGAAAAATAGATAGACTGGATATAGATAGGTACATGAGGAAGATGGACAGACAAATAGATAGATACTGGTAGGTAGGTAGATAGATAAACAGGTTATGTTTCTGGTTAAATTGTACATGACGGTTGTATTTTCTTAAAGAAATATATATAATATTATATTAAAGATTACAAAGTATACGGGTCTTTGTTGACCCGATACTTTGGTAAATAGAGCTGTAAATATTTTCTACAAAATCAAAACCATGTGTTCGAGGTTTTTGTGGCGATACCAACTAATTGATATACAATTAACACAAATATATTATGATGTTTATACAGCGGTGCTATCTAGTGTATGATCTCTATGTGTACATAGCGTAATTGTAGAGCTAGTTTATGTATTCTCCTCTTTCGTCTAAAATTTCCTTGAGTACTTTTCCAGCGTCAAAGTATTTCCTTCAACCTTTTTCCGTATCCGCCTAAAGCGGGGAGGGTGGGGAGAACCTTATGCTTTTTTCCAACCTTTTTCCCGGTATCCACCTAAAGCGGGGAAGGTAGGGAGAACCTTATGCTTTTTTCCCAACCTTTTTCCCAGTATCCGCCTAAAGCGGGGAAGGTGGGGAGAACCTTATGCTTTTTTTCCAACCTTTTTCCCGGTATCCGCCTAAAGCGGGGAAGGTGGGAGAACCTTATGCTTTTTAATAACCTTTTTCCCGGTATCCACCTAAAGCGGGGAAGGTGGGGAGAACCTTATGCTTTTTTCCAACCTTTTTCCCGGTATCCGCCTAAAGCGGGGAAGGTGGGGAGAACCTTATGCTTTTTTTCCAACCTTTTTCCCGGTATCCGCCTAAAGCGGGGAAGGTGGGGAGAACCTTATGCTTTTTTTCCAACCTTTTTCCCGGTATCCGCCTAAAGCGGGGAGGGGGGAGAACTTTATGCTTTTTTACCCAGTTTACTACTACTAGAATAATTAAAAAATGAACTAGTTTTATAACACGAACCTCCCCGAGTGGACCAAGAGGGGTCTTTGAGGTTCCGTCTTGTAACTCTCTCTCTCCCTCTCTGTAAAGGGGAAATAAGGGTTCATAGAAACGTTGGTTACTCCCTTCTCATTTCATCTCCCCTTTTTATGATGTTCCATTTCAGCGCCATTCTTCTTCCTTCCTCCAGGCCCTTTTTATCTTCCCCTTATCTTCCCCTTCAGGTGATCGCGACGGGAGGACCTCTTCAAGTGGTGTTCTTCGCCATCGTTGTTTTCTTCGGCTCGTTTTATCTCATAAATTTGATGCTGGCTGTGGTTGCCATGAGTTACGAGGAAGAGGCGGAACACAAAGAGGAGGTTGGTCGCGCGTTAAGAACTTCCGTTTTGGAACAAATATTTGTGTATATAATATGAAGTATCTAGTAACGTTATTATTATTATTATTATTATTATATTAATTATTTATTATTATTATTATTATTATTATTACTATTATTATCATTAATATTTGTTATTTTCTGAGAAGAAAACGAAAGATTTGATGGATCATCGCGATGATTCAACGTTTAGTTTCGATCCAGAGAAGTTAACGCACGCCAAACCTTTGATGAAGAAGAAGTCACGCGCCAACCGCGTTATCGTAATGCGAAAGGGAGCCGCCATCCTTTCCGACCCCTTCGTCAAAAAGAAAAGCAAAAAGAACTCCACTTCACCCACGGAAGAGACCTCGAAAAGCGCCTCGTCAAAAGTGCCTCAAGACCTAGCCCTCGTCATTTCCCCTTCGTCTGCGCTCACCGCGCAGCGCCCGGCCTCTCTCATCGTCAGCCCACCTTCAGTCACCGCCCCCACGCCCTCAACGCCCGAAGAAAAGGGAGTGTCCAAGGATATTGTTGGGGGCCAGTCCTCGGATAAACCAAATTCTGGCACTTCTCGCGATAACAGTGGCACGTGCGATCCTTGCACAACCACCCCCAACAGATGTTGTCAGTGCCAGTGCCACGAGAGGGGCCAGGAGACCTTAAGACCTTCAGCAGCACCAAAGAAGCCTTGCGAGGACTCGAAACCTTACCTTCGGCTGGCCAACAACCCTTCCAATAAACAGCCTTCTCTGGATGACTCTGGAGTTGTCGGAGATCACGAAGGAGGGGACACAATATCACTTCAGCCACATATTCCACAGGTGAGTTTGTTCGTCTGTTTGTTTAAATGTTTAAATGGAACTGTGTCACGAGAGAAGAATTTCTGTGTAAGAATGTTTGTGACATTCCAATCGAAACACTTGTACACTTGTATACTTGTACACTTGTATACTTGTACACTTGTATAAAGTGTATAAATCAGCGTTATTTAGAGTTAAATGGGATAATTATGTATGGTAGCGTTTGCCAAACGCATACCCCTCCTGGGGACCACAAACCCGACCGAAGGGGGCGCGAGGAAATTAATAAAGGAAATTAAAAAACAAAAATCTGGACATTTTTGTTTTATTACTTATTGATAATATTTTTTATTTCTTTTGATATTTTATTCTTTTCGGTATCAGTAATAAAATTTCAAAAACAAAATCCAATAATTACTAATTAGTAATTTCTTATGCCTTGTAAAAAATTTTGTTTTAAGGCGAACTTTTTTCGGGAAACTTTACTACATTATTACCTTTTACAAATGAAACCTTTATTTTTAATGGTATTTTTTATATTGATCAATAATCATGATACCCCAATAAATTACATTTCATTAATGCCCATTTTGCAGCTGGAATAAAGGGGTGTGAAGATTTTAACTTCAGTTTGAAAGGGGTGTTGGATAAAAGAGTTTGAGAAATGTTAGGGTATGGTGGTAATAATAATAATTGGTCAGGGCAGTGCCCTGGTGTGTGTGTGTTATCAGATTCATAGTTGTATGAAAGCCTATATTTGCAGTCGTATTCGCGTTGGATCATTCCCAAATTACAAATTCTCTATCAACTTTTTAATGTCCAGCGAAAATTTATTGAGTTTGATCTGGTTAACGCCAGACGATTTTATTTAGTATTGGAAGCCCCCCGCCCCTCCCATCTATCAAGAACCGATAAAAGTTTAGTTACAAAGAGACCCAAATTTCAGACAAATTGGGCAACGCTGTTTCAACGAACGCGCAAAGACAACCATGAAGCGTGTGTATTGGGGGCCCCTAATACAAGCTTCTACGTCTCTATGTTAGAAAGGGGGGGGGGTGCACAACACCATTTTGCACCCAGCTTCCCTGGATCCGGCACTGCCTGAACATTAAAGGTTGAAGCATGTGTATTGGGGGCCCCTAATACAAGCTTCTACGTCTCTATGTTAGAAAGGGGGGGTGCACAACACCATTTTGCACCCAGCTTCCCTGGATCCGGCACTGCCTAAACATTAAAGGTTGAAGCGTGTGTATTGGGGGCCCCTAATACAAGCTTCTACGTCTCTATGTTAGAAAGGGGGGGTGCACAACACCATTTTGCACCCAGCTTCCCTGGATCCGGCACTGCCTAAACATTAAAGGTTAAGGTTACCATATGTGCACATTACATTATGATTATGGCTCTCCGACGAGTACCTTGATAAGGCCGAACTGTCAACATCTAATCGACGTGACACAAAATTGACAAGTTATTGTGTGTTAGTTCAAATTAGTTAGGTTAGGTTAAGTTAGTAAGTTAGTGTTTTGGAATGACGATGTTATATCTTCTCAACACAAATGGATATAGGTTCGATACGGCTAAACGTCAATAACAGCACAAAATTGTATTTTAGGTTTTTAAACAAAACGGTTAACATTTACAATATATATATATATATATATATATATATATTATATATATATATATTATAAACTTTGCGTTACATGAATAAAATCGAATTTCATAATTCAACATGATGCGGGATTGCGGGTGTATGGATTTCAGATTTCAAACCACGTTTCAGCTTTTCAATGAAAATGACTAACCTAACCTAACTCAACTGAACCTAACCTGACTTAATTTAAACTTTTTAGTATCGACATTTTGCAACTCGACTTTGTTCCGCGATCCGGTCTTCATCTTCCGTTTATTCTATCTTAGACGTAGAAGTCCTTTGTATGATTTCTATCAAGCAGCGGAACAAAGTCGATCTGCACAGTGTCCACATGCATAATGTCTGTATTAAAATGTTTAGATTAGGTCAAGTTAAGTTCGGTTAGGTTACTTTATGCCCGGTTAGGTTAGGTGATCTCAGTCATTTTCATTGAATATCTGAAAATAGTTTGGAATGTGAAACCCATATATTTGCATAAGGTCGAATGTTGAGTGTCAAAAGAAGTGACGAACCTCCATTACAGCTATACGTGGTTGGTTACGAGGGCAGGGGGAGAACGGAAACCAACTCCCCCTTCCACTAAATTCCACAAATGAGGCGGGATGCTGCGGATCGGTCGACCGTAGTTCGAAACCTAAATCTAAAAATATATATAATTTTGGTTAACCTTGCGGCCGAATTGTTCATTCTGACGAAGGTCAAGCTTGTCACTCCACTTTAGACCTATAGTTTAACGTGGAATCCGAACCACGCCCCACCAGCAACAGCCCAGTGTCTTAACCACTGGCTACCCGGGGTACCCATTTATCTACCAACCAATTTTTATTTTATTTTGTGGAAGGATGAACATCTGGGTTTGCTGCGCGCTGCCTGCCGTCACCGGATCTTGATCACGGGGCCGATGGATTCGTAGTCAGCAACGCTAACCACTACAACACCGTATATATATAATATATATATATATATATATATATATATAATACGTGTATACTGTGGAATAAATGTAAAGCAATGCATAATATGGATCGTTTGATCCTTTCGTTGGATAGTTGAGCCTAACTTGCAAACAGCATACATTTGTTGCGCAAATGACGAACGAGCCACTCGAAAAGACTTCAATGTAGGATGATGCATCCAAATTAACGAAATTAAACTGTTTAACGGTTTAACTTACGTTTAAAAGTTGTGATTCCCTCCTACAGCATTCTCTCTCTCTCTCTCTCTCTCTCTCTGTTTGATGAAGCTTTAAGGTGTGTTTTTGTTTAAAATACGTCCTATATTTGAGGGTTGTTTATTCAAATTTTGTGCAGTTGCATGTATAACCTTTTTCTCTGCAGTAGGTTTCAGTATCTTTAAATAGACTTATATTTTGGGCAGTAATATTTTATTTTATATTTGTTTTAAGAATGCCGTATACGAAGTATCCCTCCAGTTTCTGTCATGCCCATTCAGCCAGGAAACAGCTTTGCTGACGACGTTTGCTGAAGCACTTTAGTGATTTTATTTATATATATATATATATATATATATATATATATATATATCCCGCAAGGGGGTTCTAAGCTCGTGCTCTTGAGTGCTCTTTGTGCTCGTTTGTACGTGCTTGTTCCTGGAGGTTTCACGTGCGCCCTCCCGGCCCTAGCACCCAAGGATGATGGGGCTCGACCCTGCAGTCCTTGTCATCCTTGGTCTTTTTCCACTTCGACTGTCCCCTCCGCCCTTTCTTTTTCCTCTGTCTTTCCTCTCACTTTTTCTTTGTTTTTCCGCTGAGATATGCCCTTTTAAATAGAGGCGAATCGGTTCTTCCCGAACTTAAAAAAATAATATATATATATATATATATATATATATATATATATATATATATATATATATATATATATATATATATATATGGGGTTTGTTTGTTCAAATTTCGTACAGTTGTGGGGTGGGGGGGTTTATGCAGGAAGGAGGGGTTAAAGGCGAATTCCTGCAAAAGCGCCCCCGCCATAGAAGAAGAAGAGAGCCAAAATCAAGGTCCTGGGTTTTCGAGATGCCTAGACATTCTGCATTTGAAAGATGGGAGGTCATATTCAGGAGGAAAGATGGATTTAGGAAGATTGTTCCAGAGTTGACCGGTTGAGTAGATGAAAGATTGAAAATACTGATTAACCCTCGCGTTAGAGAGTTGGACAGAAAAGGAATGAGAAAGTGTAGAAAGTCTAGTGCTGCGTGTTCCCCTTAAAGGAGGAGGCATGCAGTTAGAGAGTTCAGAAGAGCAATGTCCGTTGTAATAGCGATAGTAAGGAGAGAGAGTGAGGCAACATTGCGGTAAAGGGAGAGAGATTGAAGAAAGTCAGTAAGAGGCGGGGAACTGATGAGACGAAAAGCCTTTGATTCCACCCGGTCAAGTACGGCTGTGTGGGTTGAGCCATCCCACATGAGAAGCATACTCCATACAAGAGCGAACAAGACCCCAGTACAGAGACAGCAACTGAGTGGGCGTGAAGAAACCGCGGAGGCGGTACAGCACACCTAACCTCTTAGAAGCTGTTTTAGAAAGAGAGTAGGCCTATATGTGATGTTTCCAGGAAAGATCATGAGAAAAGGAAGCGCCAAGAATGTTAAGAGAAGAGGAAGGATTAAGTTGTGTGTTGTTGAAGGTAAGGGATAGTCATGTGTGGAAGATCGTAGTGACGAGTAGACAGATGGAGGAACTGAGTTTTTGAGGCATTGAAAGCCACAAGGTTTTCTCTGCCCCAATCAGAGAGAGCAGAAAGATCAGAGGTCAGGTGTTCCATAGCCGTCCTCCGCGAATCATGGAGTGACTGCTGTGAGGGACGCTTTGGGAAGCGGGTGGAGAAGTGAAGAATGGAATCATCGGAATAGAAGTGAATAGGACGGAAAGTACGAACCCTGAGGAACACCACTGTTGATAGCTTTAGGAGAAGAACAGTGGTCATCTACAACCGCAGCTATAAATCGGCCAAAAAGGAAATTAGGGATGAAGGCACAGATAGAAGGATAGAAACCGAAGGAGGGCCGTTTGGAAATTAAAGATTTGTGCCACACTCGATCATAAGCTTTTGAAATGTCAAGCGCAATAGCAAAAGTTTCACCGAAATCCCGAAAGGAGGATGACCAAGAGTAAGAGAGATATGCAAGAAGATCGCCAGTACAGCTTCCCTTGCGGAACCCATACTGATGATCTGAAAGAAGATTGTGTGAAGAGAGGTGTTTAAGAATCTTCCTGTTGAGGATAGATTCAAAAACTTTGGAAAGGCAAGAAATCGAAGCAATTGGACGATAGTTGGAGGGTTGAGAGCGGGTCACCTTTCTTTGGGACATGCTGAATGAAAGCGAACTTCCAGCAGGAAGGAAAAGTACCAGGTGAGAGACAAAGACGAAAGAGTTTGCTTAGGCGGGATATCAACACAGAAGCACAGTTCTTAAGAACAACAGGAGGAACACCATCAGGATCGTACGCCTTCCTAGAGTTGAGCCCAGATAGGGCAGAAAAAACATCTTTGGAAGAGATTCTAATTTGACATAATGAGGTCAGAGGGAGGAGGAGATGGAGAAACAGCACCGGAATCGTCCAAGGTTGAGTTGGAAGCGAAAGTTTGGGCGAAGAGTTCACCTTTATCAGGAGAAGAGACGGCAGCTGAGCCATCAGAGTGGAAAAGAGGAGGGAAAGAAGAAGTAGTAAAGTCAGTCGTTGAAGAGGTTTTTAGCTAGATGCCAGAAAGAGCGAGAAGAATTAGAATTGGATAGGTTTTCACAGTTTTGTCGGATGAAGGAATTTTTGGCTGGTCAAAGAACAGATTTTGTACGATTCCGGGCAGAAATACAAGCTGAGTAAGAGTTATGAGTTGGATAGCGACGGTACCTTCTGGAAGCTTTCTCTCTGTTACGGATAGCATTAGAACAAGTAAAGTTAAGCCAACTTTTTTTTGCATTAGTAATAGGTAGGGACTGGTAGGGTGTCCAAACGTTCCGGTTTTCAGAGAGCTGTCCCAGTCTTTAGAATGTTTTCGGGACAAAAAATGACCAAGGTGTGTATTATTATACACGGTGAACCAAAATTAGGTGGACAGTAGGTTGAATACGGTTTGTGTTATATTATATTATAACTATGGTGTTCATTATAACTATGGTGTTTGTGTTATATTATATTAAATATTATAACTAAATTTATTTAAATTTTATTTTGTATTATAGTATACAAAAAAATTAAATATGTATTCTCAAAATAAACGTTATCATTTACTGTCCACCTACATTTGGTTCACCCTATATTTAGTATTCATTTACTCTGTTAAAAAGTGTCTTCAAAATAAGCCTATAGGCCAGTGATGGCGAACCACTGAACCGCGGGTCAAGTACTGACCCACGAGGCAATTTTTAGTGACCCACGAGCTATTATTTAAATAAAATAGGATTTTAATTTTTAATATTTTCTGCCTTACAGTTTTAAAATTAATTTATACTCCCATTGAAATAAACAGCTGATACGCATTGAAAATTTTTTAAGCGTATAGTATACGTTTAAAAACGAACGTGCGTGTCATCCGCCTTCCTAGTTTTGCAGTTCAAGTCCTTAACCCTTTCATGCCCATGGTTGTAAATTTGACGAAACAATTTCACGAGATTTTAGTCTTTATGCGAGAATAACATAAGGTATAAAATTGATTTTAATCTTAAACATAACTCGGGCACGAAAGTGTTAAGTTTGGGAGTGCCAAATTATTAGTGCAGAAATTATCACCCATAAAAAAAATGGCTACAAAAAAACGAAAAACTAGTCCTGAAGGTAGTGGAACTGGAAGATTATTTCATGAAGAGTGGACTGTGAAATACGGTGTTATTAAACGAAATAATAAAGCTTTTTTGTTATATTTGCAAAGTGGACATTGTTGCTCGCTTTTATAATATTAAGCGACATTTTGAAAGTAATCACAAAAATTTGTGCTCAATGTCAGATGAGGAAAGGAGTGAAATTATTATGCGGCAATTAAACCAACAGCAACAACAATGCTATTTTCAAAAGAATTTTTAAATCAAACAACAATATTACAGCAGCTAGTTTTCAATTATCATCTACCATTGCTCAACACGGAAGACCACTTTCTGATGGTGATTATTTAAAAGAAGCTTTTATAAACTGCTCAGATTATTTATTTGAAGATTTTCAGAATAAAGATCAAATAATTAAACGTATTAATGAGTTGCCTGTGGCCAGAAATACGGTCGAAGATAGAATAATTATCATGGACAAAGATGTATCTGATCAACTTTTATTGGATTTCACAAATGCTTGAATGTTTTCAATTTGTTTGGATGAAAGTACAGATGTCACATCACAGGCCCGTCTAACAGTTATTGCAAGATTTTATTCCGAATATATAATGAAGGAAGAGCTAATTAAGTTGATGACACTGCCTGAGAAGGCCACAGGACAGGATATTATGAATGAATTGAAGAAGGAATTTATCCAAATGGGTATTAATTTCAGAAATATTGTATCTGTGACGACTGATGGAGCTCCGCGTATGATTGGAAAAAATGTTGGAGTTGTTCAATTACTTAAACAAGAAGTGAAACACCCTTTAGTTGAATTTCATTGTATTTTACACCAAGAAGCTCTTTGGGCAAAAAAAAAGTTTAATCACTTGAAAATGTGATGTCTCTTGTGACAAAGATTGTCAGTTTTATAGTTGCTCACGATCTTAACAAACGTCAGTTTACTAAACTAAGAGATGAGGTTGACTCAATTTTCAGGGTTAGTCATGTATAACAATGTCAGATGGTTAAGTCGTGATCAAGTTTTGAATCGCTTTGTTGAATTGTTAGAAGAAATAAGATATTTTTTGAATAAAAAGGAACATGAATATCCAGAACTGACTGACATGAATTTGTTGAATGACTTACATTTTTTCGCTGATTTCATATTGCATTACAATGCTTTAAATAAAAAGTTGCAAGGTCGCGGCTGTGTTGCATCATCAATGTTTGAAAATATTAAAGCTTTCGAAAAAAAATTAAATATTTTCTCAAAAGATCTGGAAGAAGAAAAATTGAAATATTTTCCATTATTGCAGAAACACTTCTTGACTTCAAAATATTTTGCAGACAATGAAGAAAATAAATCCGACGTGCTCAAAAGTACTCTTCAATAATAAGAGATGCCAGCCAATCACTTTCAGAGAGGTTTTCACAATTCCGACAAATTGATGCAACATTACAAGTCATCCAATTCTCCCATACTATTCAATTTGAAAATCTTCAGTTATCAGCTTTTTATTGGCTTGACATTGGTAATTTAGAAATGGAATTAGTTGACTGCCAAGAAAGTGCAGTATGGAAGACTAAATTTATTGATCTTAATCTGAAGTTACGAGAAAAGGAATTGGAGTCGTCAATTTTGGGTGTAACCAGAGAACAACAGTCAATAGAAAGAGTAGAGAATCTTATTCTTGCAGAATGGAACTCTTTACCAAATTCTTTTGTATCAATGAAAAAGCTGGCATTAGCTCTGCTAACAATGTTTTGTTCATCTTATTCATGAATTTCGTCAAATCCACCACTAGGAATCGCCTTGGCACAGATATGAGTGCTGCATCAAAACAGATATGAGTGCGGATCAAAACATTAGCAGCTAAAATCCAACGACAAGTTTCTCACTAAAAATAGTAAGTAAGTAAATTATTGTGACCTAATTTCGTTTTTTTAAAAATCAAAAGTAAAAAATGACCCGCCAGCAAAAGAGGTTCGCCACCACTGCTATAGGCTATTATAGGGCATAGATCCGCCCCTGTTCCGGTTTTTCTAAGCACAAATCTGGACACCCTAGTAATAGGAATATAATGTGGAATGTATGCCTCCATGCCCGATAGAATCACCTCCGTGATGCGCTCAGCACACTCGGAAGGGCCCCGGCCACGGAAGCAAATAATCATTCCATGGGAAATCACAGAAGTACTACCTAAGGGCCTCCCAATCAGCAGCGCCAAAATGCCAAAGGCATCTTGGGATGATCTAAATGTCGAATTGGAGCGATAGGACAGGAAACAGATATTAGATTGTGGTCGGAGAAGCCCAACGGAGAAAAAAGTTTGACAAAGTGAGAAAGATGAGGGGTAAGAAATAAACCCAGAATGTTGAGCCTATCTCCAAGGCGATCGGGGATACGAGTATATACAATCTGCTCTTGGTCATTTAAGATAGAAAAGTTGTAAGGATAAGTTTAGGATAAAAAAGTTGTTTATAACATTTTCCTCTGTAGTAGGTTTTAGTATCTTTAAGATGATGTATATTTTGGGCAGTAATTTTTTATTTTATACCTGTCTTAAAAATACTTTTATCCGAAGTATCCGTGCAGTTTCTGCGCGTTCGAATTTACATGAGATTATTAAGTGCATAATCATGTTAGAGAAAATAGTGTTTGTAAATTTTGTAATTTTTTAAAATTATATATTGATGATAACTTTGAGGAGTTAAAGGTCTTATTTAAGATTTTGATGAAAGAAATTAATTCCAAATTGAAAGTTAATGCGATTAAAGAGGTTAATGTTAACGTGCAAAAAATCTTAATGTAGTTAATAAAGAGGTTTCAGATATTGGGAATAATTTAAAGGGAGGTGAACGTAATAATACTTCGAATTCTTTGGGTAAATTAAACGATATTGTTAAACTTGTTCAAGATAAAGTACAAAAAAAATTGACAAAAAAATTGACGCGAAGGTAGTTGAAATTACTGATCAAATTCAATCTAAAATAAATAACGCAACTGATAATAATGTTATTTTAGTTAAAAACGGTGCTAGGCATAAGAAGGCGTCGAGTTTTCAGTTGGAGTGTCAGAACTCATTTAGTTTTTTAGATACTCATGAAAATGAAAGTTTTGATAGGTTCATTCATTTTAGACATATGGATACCGAATTTTGTCGAGAAACTCGGTGAAAGGAGAAGTAGTATGCGTACCAGGGACTAAAATCAAGTGTATTGGACAGGAGGCAAAGAATTTAAAAGCAGGAGCAATGAATCCGCTTTTAATTTCTTTCGTTGGGGGCAATGATTTACATAATTTTAATATTAGGACCGAGAATTTGTCAGCTAAGTACCGAATTTTGATTGGGCTTTGAAAGAGAGGTCGAATAATGTGTTAATTTGTGGGGTACTTCCGAGAATCTGGAAAAATAATAGACTTAAGTAAAGCGATATACTTTAATACAAACCTAGAAGTAATATGTGTAATTGAAGGGGTTGAATTCAATAACTTTTTGTCGGATTTTGATTCACAGGATTTATCATTCAGGACAGAGTACACCGAAGTGAAATAGGTGGTAATGTTCAATTGGGTAGAGTAATTGATGAAAAAGTAGGATATACATAAAACGTAGGAGAGACGAAATAGTTCTTTCTTGATTAATAAATGGAACTCGTCAGCCGCAGGGGAACTTAACACGAATAAAAGAACAAACAAATAGTAACATAGAGAATAGTTTAAAGTAATGTATTTTAACGACGGATGGTACCTTAAGGTCCACCAGAAATAACAATATAAATTGTACTACAATGCCTCGTTTCAATAAAGGTTTCTACATGTTTATATAGATATCATTTAATTGTCGAGAAAGGAACCCAAAATGTGTCATTTCAGTGACTAGTTACTAAAATATTTACTTTTGAATAACAATAAAACCTATACGTTCTGGTAACAAGAGTGACTGCATATGCTGCGGACTCGTCTTTAAAGGGTTAATGCTAGAAGCGTGAGTAATAAGTTTAACGAATTAAAAGCTTTAGTTCATGTTGAACATTATGCGTTATTTCGACAACAGCCATAGCTCAAATTTATAGACAGGGATTTTATAGGAGAATATCAGGATCACCTGAAGATCGGGGCCCCCAGCATTCTTTAGTTAGCCTTATAAGGCTAACTAACGAAAATATCACGACTTTACCTAACCATTCGTTAGGTCAACTGTACGCCCTTGACGATTGGTTAGGTTAAGGCGTGATATTTTTGTTAGTTAGCCTTATAAAGCTAACTAAAGAAGGCTGGGGGCCCTGATGTTCAGGTGATCCGAATATCGTATTAAAGGCTACAAACTATTTAATAAAGATAGAAAAGATAGACAAGGGGTAGGGTTCTTTTTTACTGCAGAGATTATCTTCCATCAGTTCAAAACACGGATGATGTCAGCGATCAGTTGTATATAATTATTTTAGAAATTAGTGCGCATAATCTAGTCTTGAATTTTGGGGCTGTATAATAGACCACCCTCACAAAGAGTAGAATTAGACGTTGAATTGTATAACTTTTTAAGAAGTCACTCATAAGGAATCATTTAGAGTCGGGGATCTTAGCTATCCAATCATCAATTTTAATAACTTAAACAGAGATGCTGAGGGTAAACGTTTGAGAGGTTTTTTTACAAGGTAATTTTCTTTTTCGAAAGTATAAGAGAGCCTACCCGTGGTGAGAATAAGACTTTGTCATAACTACTAATGAAAATTTGGTTTAGAATGTAGACATCGGAGAAAGTATAGGTAATAGCAGCATGATACGTTTTGCGATTAATGTTAAAACTTGTAGAGAATTAAATAACTTTAAGGTGCCTGACTTCAGGAGAGCAAATATCGATGATTTTAGAGCTTCATTAAATTTAATAAATCGGGATGAATTGTTAGCGGCAGATAGTGTTCTTAGGATGTGGGATAATCTCAGGAGTCTGTTCGTAAATTTGAACACCAGCTCTCTATGCCTAGGAAAGTTAAAAGAGGTAATGGACCACCTGAAGATCAAGGCCCCCAAGTCTTCTTTAGTTAGCCTTATAAGGCTAACTAACGAAAATATCGCGACTTAACCTAACCAATCGTCAAGGGCGTACAATTGACCTAATGATTGGTTAGGTTAAGTCGTGATATTTTCGTTAGTTAGCCTTATAAGGCTAACTAACGAAGGCTGGAGGCCCTGATCTTCAGGTGATCTGAGGTAATTTGAATGCGAAGCCAAAATAGTAGAACAGAGATAGAGGAAAAGCAGAGAGAAATGTAGCCTACAAGAGGTACAAAAAGGTTGTTCGCAGCAACACTTTAATAATTATCATAGATTTACGTACAAAGGTTAAACGTTTAATTAGAAGTGCTAAACGCGAATTTGAAAATGACGTAGCTAATAAATATAAATAGAACCCTAAAATGTTTTACGATTATGTTAGTAAATAAATTCTTTGAGAGACAATACCAGGCCATTGGTAGATTTAAGTGGTAACGTAGTAAGTAACTATAAGGAGATAACTATAATTTTAAATAACTTTTTTAAATCGGTTTTCAAAGTTGAGGTTACATCTTTTATTCTAGAGGCTAGTAACGTGTTCATTAACGTAAATGAACAATTTACACTGAAGGCTAGTAACATGTTCATTAACGTAAAATGAACAATTTACACTGAAGAGATTGAGCACTATGTAGATAAGTTAAAATTTAATGAATTGCCTAGTCCGAACCTTTTTTATCAAAAGCGTTTAAAATGTGTTAAAAATGTAATACTGTATTCAGTCCTTTAGTTAAAATTTTGGAGCAATTGTAGTTTACGTTCCCCTAACGCAAAAGGGGGCACAAACTCTACACTAGGTCAAAGTTGGGGAGCATAAACTACACTAGGATCTTTAGGAGACATTTTTCAAATGAATTCATCAAATAAAATGTTAAAACTAATGAAAATATTACGGCGCACCTAAGGCAAAAGCACCCCCTGTGGAATTTCTTTATTTATGGTCATATTTTTATGAAATTTTCAGTATAGAGGTTTTGAAGGCGGACATCGGAATAACGCACACCATTTTTTTAAAAAAAAATTGAAATTTTTTAAAAAGTTTTCTAAAAAAAACAAAAAAAAACCTGGGCATACAGTTGACCTAACCGGGCCTTCAATGTTATTCCAATGTCCGCCAATGAAGGCCCGGTTAGGTCAACTGTATGCTCTTGACAATTGGTTAGGTTAAGTCGTGTTAGTTTCGTTAAAACTAATGAAAATAACACAACTTAACCTAACCAATTGTCAAGGGCATACAGTTGACCTAACCGGGCCTTCAGTGGTGGACATCGGAATAACAGTGAAGGCCAGGTTAGTATTTGAAAACCTTTATATTGAAAATTTCATGAAAATCTGACCATAAATAAAGAAATTACACAAGGGGTGCTTTTGCTTTAGGTGCGCCAATATTACGACTTAACCTAACCAATCGTCAATATATATATATATATATATATTATATATATATAAATTGACGATTGGTTAGGTTAAGTCGTAATATTTTCGTTAGTTTTAACATTTTATTTGATTAGGTATGCGCGGACAAAGTTGGGGAACGCAAACTACACTAGGAGTCTAGGATAATGTAGGGGAACGTAAACTACACTAGGCACCGCAGAGGGACATAAACTACACTTGCTCCAAAAATTTTAATGATTCTTTATCACAAGGGAGGGTATTCCTTTGAATTTTAGATTAGCTAATGTGCTTGTAACTCTAATCTTTAAAAGAGGGATAAGCAACAAGCGGAAACATCTTGAAAGCAATAATCGGATCACCTGAAGATCAGGGCCCCCAGCCTTCGTTAGTTAGCCTTATAAGGCTAATTAACGAAGGCTGGGGGGCCCTGATCTTCAGGTGATCCCGTAAATTTATTGAGTAAAATTTCTAAATTTGCTGACGATGCTAAAATTATGGGTAAAATAATTAGTTTACTGGATAGAGTTTGCAGCGCGATCTTGGTAGATTGGTGGGATCACCTGAAGATCAGGGCCCCCAGCCTCAATTACCAAATTATATCTTCGTTAAAACTAACAAAAATACCACGACTTAACCTAACCAATCGTCAAGGGCGTACAGTTGACCTAACCGGGCATTCAATTTATTATTATTTTTGGTACTGTAAAGCAAAAAACAAGAATACATGGGGGGCCCTGATCTTCAGGTGATCCGATTGGTGTAACAAGTGGCAAATTTAACGTAGATAAATGTAAAGTCGTGCATATAGGTTATCATAACAGTAAATTTAATTATACTATGGGAGATAGTGTGTTCAAAGAAGCCTCTGAGGAAAAAGATTTGTTACAAAGGATTTAAAGTTCTCAAAACATTCATTCAGGAGCAGTAAAGTTCTACAGATCTACAGAAGCTCAGGCTAACAAAGACCCTAAGATCCACTCTAAGGTTAGCCCGAGAGAAAGAATAGAGTAGGGGGTTAAAAGAAGAGAATAGAGAAGAGAATAAGGGGTTAAGTAAGTAGCAAAACCTATCATTCGTGGGTTAACATTCATTCAGAAAGAAAGAGAGAGAGAGACTCACCATCATCATCCGCCGGCCACTGCCGACAAGTCGGAAAAATAGTCGAAGAGAATAGGAAAGGGGTGAAAGATGAAAAGAAGTAAAATAAGAACGCTTACAAACCATGCAAACACAGTCTTAACTCAAAGAAACACTGTCATACCATGCAAACTACAGACATGCAAGTAAAGAGAGGATGAGAAAAGAAAAAAAAAGTATGAAAAGTTAATATAGTAATAGCTTGTCAGGATAGGGTAGAATTAGTAATTTTCTCTTTGCCAGTAAATGTAGTAGGAGGCGTTGGTTTGGTCTGGTTTCAGAACAATGGGAGTTATCAGGTAATACTCATAGGCAGCAGAACCGGGGGAGGGGGGGGTTGGCGGCCCCCCTCTTAAATTGACAGAGGGTGTCAGGCCCCCTTTCCAACGAAGATATTTTGACATTTTAAACTTTGAAAAACAAGTTTTTCCAAGTAAAAGTAAGTAAACATTTACGTTGTGTTTGGGCTATGTAGCATATTTTGTAAATTGTAAGTTAGTAACTATAGCACTTTAGCATGTTCACGCAATCTAGTGAAAGTAGTCTAGTAGTATGCTAATCAATCCTACTTGGGCTCCCTTGCGCGCTAACGTTCCGCCGCCACTGGTGATACCCTATTGGTAAAGAAGGGTAGCTTGATGGGATCTCTCGGGTGTCAGAACCTCCGAATAGACGTTTTCAGTTTCAGGGATGCTATTTGTGTATGCAGTGTAGGTTTGTTAGTACTTTTTAGGAATAATCGCGATATATTTAACTTAACTAGCTAGAGAGATGGTCATAGTTTTATATAGAGGTAGGGATGTTCCCTTTTGTAATAAACGTAGTAGTTCTCAGATGATGGGAAACTTGATGGAAATTTCCGGGAGTCAAAACCTCCGAACAGACCTATTCATCTTCAGGGAAGCTACTTATCTAGATTAGGACTTTAGTTGTAAATAGTGTGTAACAAAATTTCGTAAAAAAAAATAAATTAAGCACGTGTACACTGTCGGTAGAAGTCTTAAATTAGGGGTGCTGGCCAGCTAGAGGTGCTTCTGGATTAGTGCTTCCTTGTCCAAGTCCTTTGCGAAGGACGGAATATAAATTACATTAAAAAGGGGGGGGGAATTACATATATGATGTACATTTCCGTGGGAATTCTTAAATTGACGTGCGCTGACTGACTGGAGGTGCCTCTGGGTCAGTGCTCCCTTATCTATTGTAAGTAATTCCAGAACGAAAAATGACAATGTAATTAATCAATTTTTAAAAGAAAGTCTCTTAGCACGATGGTCTTGGCGTTCATCGGAGAATTGATGCAACGATGAAATTATGATTTCTTGTATATAACAAGTAAATAAAAATTTAGTAAAAACTGTTTCATGGCGTATATGAAAATAAGTAGTTTAGGGTTTCATGATATCTTTATTTTCCACTATCCTCTAATTCGTAATTGGGTACACGAGATAAGTGCACACTTTTGTGAATGATCTCTGAAGCTGTTCTTTTCATTATATTCCCCCTTTTTTCCTATAATTCTTCTTTCACAACAGTTTTCTGTCAGCAATGGCTGGCGGAGGAGGGAGAACCTTATTTATTCTATGCTTTTGAAAGTGAAAGCGTAATACACGTTTAGAAATGTAAGCTTGGTGTCACTTTTGGTATTCTTTATTTTCATTTGCTTTTCCCCCCTTTTTTCCCCAATACTTCTTTCTGCGTTAGTCTAGAGTGGATCTTGGGATTTTTATTAGCCTCTCTTCCTGTGTGTGTGTGTGTGTGTGTGTGTGTGTGTGTAAACTTTGAGAGAAGGAAATGAGATAAGATTAAGCTTCACCGTATGTACATAGTATATATATTGCGAGTTCCATGTAATGAAATATGGAATTTGTGCTGGAATTCTTAATGAACGTGGACGATAAAATTTTAATGCCGGCTTTTATCACTTCTTGATTTTTCAACACACACACACACTTTGTTACCAAATCGGGACTCCAGCAGTTTACTTGAATTGTATAAAATCTCCCCCTAACTTGACCTAACCTAACTAACTTAAACTACGTAAGCTCACCGAACATATCCCATCTTCATTATATCTATAATGTGATTATTTTCCATTCTGAAGACATTTTGTGTATTGCAATGAAGACCCCAAAATAATTTCCGTTGGTTACACATCTATACATACACAATTGGACGAATATATGCAATTATTTGGTCGTGTTTTGATAGGAATTAAGGTGAAAGTTGGGTTTAACAATTACATGGTATTCACTACCAATTAATTTAATATAAATGTATATAATAAATACTGTATGTATAAATCACATCAAAATCAAATCAAACCAAAATTAAATCTAAATCAAATCAAACCAAAATTAAATCTAAATTAAATCAAAATCAAATCAAACCAAAATTAAATCTAAATTAAATCAAAATCAAATCAAAATTGGATCAGATTTTTTTAAAAAAATAATAAAAAAAATCTGAATTAAAAAAAGTTAAATATGAATGAAATCAAATCAAATACAAAACAAATCAACATCAAATGAAATCATATCTATTTTATTGATCAAGTTTAAAAGATATATGAGAAATACGAGTACACTTGCCGGGCCGTAAATTAGGTGTGGGTCGGTGTTATTATATGGACTTGGTTATCGATCGTACAGATGCGGAAAAAAGTTCGCATAAAACAAAATATTTAAAGAAACATTAAAAAATAAGTAGTAAAAATTTTGTTTTTTGGAATTTTACTAGTCACGAAAAAGGGTAAAATATCTAAAGAAAAACAGAAAATTACCACTTAGTAATTTTTTATGTTTAGAAATTGCTTCCAGGCTAAGTTTTTTTTTCAAGAAAATGTACAGATTGTATACGATGAGTACGGTATACGACAGACAGACAAGTAATGAAGAGAGATTTTATATTGTTTTCACTTGAAGCGGTTAATCAGCGTTTCTTGCTAAACTCGCACTGGAAGAGTAACGAGTAATAAGAGTGGTGCAGAGGGAGAAAGGGATAAGCGACAAAATCGCTCTATCACCTTCAATTGTCAGATATCCCATTTTGTGAGTGGAAACACTGTTTCCACTCACAAAATAGGATATCTGACAATTGGAGGTGATAGAGGGAAGAATGAGCTGTCTTTTCAAACAGAAAACGCATTTTGCCGATTTTGCGCTTATCCCCTTCCCCCGCTGCGCTACTCATATATCAAATAAAATTTTATATTTAGACAAATTGTAACTTATTTTAGTAAACATTTACGAAATTATACATATAATACATACGACTTACCTCTGATGAGGCATAGCAATATATGATAGGTCTTCGAATCGGTTTCTTTTCCCCTGTGGGTGTGTATCGTTTATTAATTTCACCTGTTTAACCGTGAATCCATCCCATATATATATATATATATATATATATATATATATATATATGCTATCTAAAAATCCAATTTCCCATTCTCCGTGGGGGTGGGCACGATGTTTGAACTGGGATCGGAGACACCCAAAGCAATTACTCGTACACAAGCCATTTCTAGTCATGTTACGCACAGGGAGGCGAGGGATATAACCCCATTCCCATGCGGGGATCCCCATATAATTGCCTTTTTTCAACTCCTACGAAGAAGGCAGGGAATCAAGTCTTAATTTCCCGTAGTATTTACCCTATTGTCGAAAATTACTCTTTAATACGTCCAGTTTTTAGCAAACTTCTTTTTTTTTCCAAAATCGTTCAAAATAAGAGTGAAATACGTCGAAGATAATTTTGGGATACATAAAAATAAGAATTACAATAAATCCTTTTACACTCAAAACAAAATCTTCTCAATTTAGAACTTATATAACTTCTTTTTGAAGGTAACATTCTTCTGTGAGAAGTTTTTCTCTCTTTGGGATATCAAAGCTTTTTGTCAGATGATACGATAACTTCTTTTAATGATACGTAACTTCTTTAGATAGAAGATATGATCTTCAAAACTTCTTTTTAGAGTGATTTGAGACAAAAGAAGATAATATTTCTGTATATAGAAGTTTACGGGAAGTTTGTTTTCTGTGCAGTATTCCGCAATGAAAACTAACTTCAGTTTTGATTGAAAGACATTTGGAAATATGGAACAGACATCATCAGACTTTCGTCTTCGACTCGAGGTTATTTCATATTTTCTGTCCTACAAATATGTTTGATTTTTGGGGATGACGTCAGCGTGTTTTAGGAAGGACTTTTTTTTTTTTTTTTTTTCCCCTTCTCGGCATTATTCACATTCTCATCCTCAGTCCGGAAGCGAGAATGTGAGAAATGAAAATACCAAATTTGAGGGGGAAAAAAGTTTCCTAATTTGGGAATGAGTGAAAAAGAGACCCCCGAGGGGGTTATTTTCTATGGAAAATCGAACTTGTTTAAAATTGGAGATCCTACACTGAGTGAATCGATATGAGAATATGCTCCTTCTGAGATTCGCGCTCTCGAAATTTCCACTCCTGGGTAAAGACTAAAACAGGAATGGCAGCTAATGAAAATAGATATTTAAATATGAATGAAGTTCTTGACGTGTTATTAAGTACTAAATGATCCACAGTCTGCAGAAAACTCCCTGTAAATAAATATATATATATATATATATATATATATATATATATATATATATATATATACACATTTTAACTGCAAACAACACACAGTATAATTAATGTAAAGAACGACGCTTGTGTAGAAGAGCGTTCCGCACAAGATGAGGAGGGAGAACGAACCTGGGAGGTACCTCATTTTTCATTTGTTCGTTCTCCCTCTTCATCTTCTGCGGAACGCTCTTCTACACAAGCGTCGTTCTTTACATATAAAAATAAATATACGTCTGTTTTGACAACTTCATGGCGTATTTAAATACTTATATCGTAAAGACTTTAATTAGTGTACAAAAAAGAGTAAATTAATCCTTCATATAATGCGAATTAACTCGTTTATTTAACTCTCTAGCTATTGATAGATAGATAAATGAATAGATACAAATATGGAATGGGATAATCCTTTTTATTGCAGCTTGTATACCTTATTATTCCGTCTTTTCGATAATAGGATTGTCTTCGTAGGTGTTTACTTATGCCATTCACTACATTTTATGGCAAAACAAAGAATATATATATATATATATATATATATATATATATATATATATATATATATATATATAATATATATATATATATAAAATGTCTTTTAATACATGTATACTAAACTAAAATATAAGTTTTAGTTGGAAAACTAGTGCCTATAGACGTAATTCTATTTCACTTATAATTGGCAATCAGGAAGAGTAATTTTACTTCTCCTTAGCAAGGCTTTCCTTATTGATTACCTGTTAACATTTCTTAGTCGTCTGATAAAACCGTGCTTCCCTCGAGACGCTGCGCAGCCTACAACCCAGGGGGGAATTAGCTAGAAGGCTTCCTTCCTCTTCTATGGAATTATTATTAAATTATTTATTAATAGATTAGTTACTCCCATTTTTTACTAAACCTTTTTCTACCGGAAATTAATTGAAAGATTTCTTTTTTATTGTATTTAGGTATTATAGTATATACGTGATCACTGCGGAGTAGTTATATATATATATATATATATAATATATATTTATATATATGGTGCAAACCCACAAGGAAAAAGAAAAATGATTCCAAGGCCTTTCGTGTATTCAGTGTACTTCTGAATACACAAAAGGCCTTGGAATCGTTTTTCTTTTTCCTTGTGAGTTTGCATCACACACACACACACACACACACACACACACACACACAGAATGGATTAAAAAATGTTACCACTTAAATGGAACAATCAGATTTTAATATTTCCTTACAGAAAATGGAAATAAATTTACCATGACACTTGAAAGTGTCACAGTTTCAAACTGGGCACCTGCGTTTTCCATGTTGAATCTAACACTTTTATAAATAAATTTTAATGTTCCATTTAAATGGTAAAATTGTTTTGATCCACCCTGTGTGTGTGTGTGTATATATATATATATATATATATATATATATATATATATATATATATATATATATATATATATATATATATATAATAAGGACGCCTTTTCTATGTTTAATTCACATGTTACACAGTATTTAACATAAATTATTACGACACATTATTTTATTTCGTGTAACTTTGGCGTTTTTTTATGTGGTCATCGAATTTACAGTACAAATTAGAGTATTCTACAATGTGTCCACGATATTTTGGTACTTCTCTGTTTTTCTCGGTACTCATTTGTGAAGGTAAAAGTCCCAGAACAGAGATATCACGCAGCAGAGGAGCTAAGAAAAGTAGTCAATGATGCAATTCACCTAATCACTCCATCCATGTTAAGGAAGATGTCACACCGACCATGACGACGGAGTATCCTCTGCCATGAGAATGGTAGTGCTCGCACCGATCCTCTAGATACCTAAATGTGGAAATATGTTATACTTATTCACTTGTGAATATATAATTAACTAGCGGTTAACTATACTCATCATTATTCTACATATATCAGTTGTTGGGCAGTCCAGTGAGGTAAAAGAAAAAAAAAGGGATAGCAGAACATTGTGGACACCCGTACAGCGTTTGTGTGAAACATATTTCCATACGAAAAGCGTGTGTGTGTGTGTGTGTGTGTGTGTGTGTGTGTGTGTGTGTGTGACGTGATTTTTAAATGGATATGTGAATGACAAATTGGAAAGATGCGTTGGTTGAACGAAAATGCAGAATTACCCCATCGTGTACTGTGAATTCATGATACCCTAACCTAAAAACTATGTAAAAAACCTCCAAAGTTTCGTGAAAATGATGAAGCGTCGTAGAAATTAATATCAAAATACTTTGTAACATATGAATTAAACAAAGCAGATCGTCCGTTTTCCGAGACTTTGTATAATTAAAGATACTGGAAACGGTATAGTTTCATTAAATTATATAATTAAAGCGTAAATTATTATTAAATTATATAATTAAAGTGTAAATTAATTTAGCTTAGCTCATTAATTAATTTTTACTAAAAAGTGTTTATATACTTTGATACCTTTTTCAGTAAATGCATATAATTTTTACAATATACTGTAAAATAAATGAAAGAAAACCTAAGCCACTTTTGTTTAATGGTTTAAAAGCTCTCTTAACTTCAAACTCAGTTTTAAAGAGCTTCGTCACACTGTATTCAGAAACTCAGTAGATTATAACGTCATTGATGACGTCATCTTCAAAAACTCCAATATGATAATGATTTCGTTCATTTGTTTCTTCTAACAGGAGCAAGTGGTAGCGAAGGGTGACCTTTACATCAGGAGAAAGTGCAATGGAGTGAGTCCATCTTCACCCACAGCGCTGTCGGCTTCATCGCAGCATATCGTCGTGGTTGAAGGTATGGTAAATATGTAGTTTTGCGGCCACGTGTTTTTTGACGAAGTCGAAAACCACGCCCATGACTCCTGATTGGCAAAGAGTTGATGACATGAGAAATTGGCAAACAGGCTTCTACTATCACCTAACTTAGTGTCCGCCTAACCCAGGCATAAGATTCATTCTGATTGGTATCACGTATGAAATGGGCGTGGCTTTCGACTTTATTAAAAATCTGGTGAGTGCAAAACTACATCTTAGCGATATATATATATATATATATATTATATATATATATATATAGTGCAAACCCACAAGGAAAAAAAAAAATTATTCGAAGGCCTTTCGTGTATTCAGAAGTACACCTCATCGGGAATTCCTGACAAGGTGTACTTCTAAATACTGTACACGAAAGGCCTTGGAATCATTTTTCTTTTTCCCTTGTGGGTTTCCATCATTATTCATTTCACGTGGTTAATTGTGAAATTCATCCCATTTATTTATTTATTTATTTATTTATTTATTTATTTTCCAAGGGAGGATCGTATTATTTATTAAGTTTATAAATAATTCAGTAAATTATTAATATATTTATCTATTTATATACAGTATTAAGCTGTTCATTAATCTCGTTATTTTTTACTCTCTCTCTCTCTCTCTCTCTCTCTCTCTCTCTCTCTCTCTCTCTCTCTCTCTCTCTCTCTCAAGAAAAGGTTAGACCAAATCTTGCACACTATTTGAGGGTGTAGAAAATTTTCCCTGGCACCCGTTGCCATTTTTCCAGAGATCATACTTCAAAACATAGAGAAATTAATATAATGAACATATGTATATATGAAATAATTAAGAAATTGAGTCTTACGTTTCTGTAGAAGCCAAAAATTAAATCGACCACGAATTATAGCCTCATATTTTTTTTAACAATTAGTAATCGTAATAACGTAATTTTGGGGAGTCAAATCTATGTTGTTTTTCTCTACACGTTGGAAAGAATCCCAAAATACGTTTGTCTATTCGATTTCTCCCATAAAACTTCCAAAACCACTTAATTTAAGGCTCTTTTGTACGAAATGGTTTTAACAAAGTGTTTTCAAATGACTTTTTATCTTTCAAAAGTTTTTTTAGGAAAGGTTTTAAATGTAAAGAACTACGTAGAAATGTAATTAAAGTGGATGTTGAAATGGAATCTACTGTACATGCATCTCGTCGACAACAACATAATATCGACAATCTTAAAAAACTAAAAACCGAATCTAACGTAACCCTAACCTATGCTAAACTAACTTAATCTAACCTACAGTATACTTGTCGATAGAATGTCCTGTCGATTAGATGTAATTTCGGTTAAATGTAAAATTATTTTAAGTACAATGACCGTACTTAAATAAAGGTGCTTCTTCGACTCGAATATTGGCTTCGCTTTAATTGACCGTTTTATGAGGTTCTGGATACCGTGATCGGTCGGAGCGTTGATTTTAAAACCACGCGACCGCTGGTTCGAATACCGCTAGTTCCCTCATTTTCTTGTACCTTCCTTTTCCATCCAGACAGTTAAGTGTTTTGATAATCCATCCACGTAATGATGGGGTTGTTTAACCTCCTTCGCAGCATCTAAGGTCATACGACGGAGGGAAACTACAGCTTTACGTGGGATCCGAACCACGGGTCGTAACAGAGTCTGGATGCAGAGGACGTGTGGTTTATTCATCCATGTAATGATTGTGTTTTATGCTGTTTATATTTTTTCTGTCAACAAACTGTATTGGTTGAATTAAACATTTTAGTTAATTGCCAAGTAGGGCAGGCCGCACACAGGATCGTCTTGCGATTCACGACTGGCGACTTCGGTCGTGACGACTCGAGTCACGTGTGAGTTTATATTGACGGAATAGGAGCCTCGCACACTGCAACGACCGCGACGCGATTCCCAGTATGCGAGGCTCCCATTCCATCGATGTTAAATCACACGCGACTTGAGTCGTCACGACCCAAGTCATTAGTCGTGAGTCGCAAGACGATCTTGCGTGCTGCCGGCCTAAGGGTTACGTCGTAGCCAGTGTCGTTTACCGAAGTTAAGCGATAGTGAGTTTGGATAGTAGTTGGATGGGAGACCGTCCTCCGCCTTCAGATAATATACCGACCCGTGGTTCGGATACCACGTAAAGCTGTAGGTCCCCTCCGTCATATAACCTTAGCTGTTGCGAAGGAGGTTAAACAACCCCCATCATTACATTTTTACTTGCCAAGTACTTTCATTGTCTCATCCGAAAAGGGGGTTCCTCCCCCCCCTTTGTATTTTATAGCTATAGAACAAGTTTTAAAAACATCTTGATTCAAGTTCAAAGCATCTCGAAGATGACTTGCAAAGATTCAACTTTTAAAATGCTACGTTAAAAACAGTTTTTTAACATTTTATGTAAAGCATTTTCCAAACATCACTGAAGAATGTTTAAGATTAAACATTTAAAGTTTTCTGAAGCGTTTCACCTAAACATTCTCTAAGTTTTTTAAAGTTATTTACACGTAATGTCGGGCTAACGACATCTGATCGACTTGATATAAAATCGACGAGTTATTTTGGGTTAGATTAAGTTTAGTTAGGTTAATTTTTCAGTGTCGATGTTGTATCTTGTCGACAAAATGGCTACAGGTCCGATAATTATAATACGCTTCTAATTTTTTTGTTTATTCTTTCAGATCAGTATATCGACAGGAACTGCGAAAAATGTAAAGAGTGTTGCCTCCATTACCGATCGTGGCTGAGATTTCAAAGTTTGCTATACGTGATAGTTCATGACGCCTGCTTCGATTTGTTTATCACACTATGCATTATTCTGAATACAATCTTCCTCGCTGTTGAACACCATGGAATGTCGTGGACTCTCAACAAAATCCTCGAAGTAGGAAATAGGGTGAGTCAAATATTTCTCCAAAACGAACCCGTGTTCATTTTATCAACGGAATATTACCTCGACATTCTAATGGCTTAACCCAAAGACATCAGAGCCCGTAGCTCATTGAGTAACCTTTTACGTACAAACGAAGTGAAGACACTGAGATTGAGATCGAGGGTTCGATTCTTGATGGTATTGGTTATTAAATATCCAACAGTTAACCTCAATGGGCCGTATTAGTTTGGTCTCAGCGCTGTGCCCATTCTGGCTTTCCTCACTCCTCGCCTATTACCTATCCATGTATCCTATCTCCTCACTAGTAATTTACAGGACCCTGAAGTGAAAGTGAAATATCGTACGCCTGGCAAATGTGTTGAAATTGCCGTCAGTAAAGAGCGATCAGTACTTGAACCAATACAGTTGTGAGCGTGTGCACCAAGTACAGCCAAAATGTAAGCACATATTAAGTGTGAAAGTACAGGTACAGTTAACAGAGTGCTGTTAACTGTAAATAAATATGTGAATCACTTTTTTTTTTTTTTTTAGAATTTGGACAGTGATTACATAACTATATATATATATATATATATATATATATATATATATACACACACACACAGTAGTGGTGGACCGGATGTCAGTTTTTCAACATCTGCGGATCTTTAATTTCAATATCCGCGGATGCGGATATTTAGTTAATCTATCAATATAATATAAGAATTATGAATATATGACATAATTATTCAAATTTCGTGATATTACTATTATGGGAGGCAATGCATAAGAATTAAAATTAATATTAATGTTTTTCATTGTGATAAAAATAATAACTTTCTCAAGAGTTTCAACCACAGAAAATTCAATGAAACAAGTTTTATTCAATTTTGTGTGTTACCACGTATTTATATTTTGAGGTTTATATATTTGTTTGTTCATTAATAATTAATACTATACATGAAATGTGCATGACTGGGCCTTATAAGCTACTTTATAAGCTAATTTAATTGTAAATTGCATAATTTATTAGAGGTAATATCCGCATAACATCCGCAGTCAGAAGTGCGGATGCGGATGTTAAAAATTATGCGGATATCCGGTCCACCACTAATATACAGGGTGTTTCACAACGGGTCTGCCTTATTTTGGTGGGTGATTTAGGGGGTGATATCGAGTAAAAAAGCCAATACAATATAGGTGCTATTTCCAACCGTTGCGGAGCTACGGACGTTTTAAGATGTGCGAACAACAAATCCCTACTTGTGTGTAATTCAGTAGATGGCAGCACTGGTGGTCATTTCGGTTAACGAAGTTACCACTACTAATCCTCAGTTTTTTCTTTCAGTTGGTTCTGATCTGTGGTACGAGACATTGTGTTGCGCTAAGATGAACAATCAAAATGGATCGACAGTTCACACCCGCTGAATACGCTGATATCTATTTCATTTATGGATTCTGTGATGGTAACAGCAGAGCGGCAGTTGAGAAATATCGAAGACGTTTTCAGAGCCGCCGAATACCGAACAGGCAAGTGTTTAGTGACACACAGCAGAGATTAAGAGAAACGGGGACAATTGTTCCACGTATCCAAGAACATGTAGCACGACGGCCCGTTGCTGTGGAGGAGCGCATACTGGACCTAGTACAACGTAGCCCAACTACCAGTGTTCGAAGGATTTCTAGACGAATTAGTGAATCCGCATCGCGTGTATGGCGAACCATACATAATGAGGGTTTGTATCCCTATCATTTGCAACGTGTGCAAGCTCTTCAACCGGATGATTAGGATAAACGTGTTCAATTTTGCCAGTGGATGGTTTATGCATCGCCAAATTCTTAATCGCATACTGTTTAGTGATGAAGCACAATTCATTCGGGATGGAATTAACAATAGACGAAATTCCCACTTGTGGTCCGCCGATAATTCCCACGGTATCGTTGAAGGAAACTTTCAACATCGATTCTCGGTTAATGTTTGGTGCGGTGTAATTGGAGATCAGCTGATTGGACCGTTCGTTTTGGAACAATGATTAACTGCTGATATTTATCTGAACTTCTTCCCTACGAACGAATTGCCGCTTTTGATGGAGGACGTGCCCTTGGAGACAAGGCGCAGGATGTTCTTTCAGCACGATGGGGCGCCAACACATTTTGCTCGTCATGTTACGGATTACTTGAATTAACGGTACGGGAATCGTTGGATTGGTCGTGCTGATCCAATATCGTGACCCCCGAGATCTCCGGACCTAATCCCGTTAGATTTTTTTATATGGGGCCTTGTGAAAGAGATAGTCTACAAGACCAACGTACAAACGAGAGAGGAACTCTCGCGTCGGATTATATGGATGCAGCTGCTTACATAGAGAACACCCCGAAATGATTCAATGGGCAGTGGACTCTTGTTTGGAACGAGCAAGGCTATGCATTGAAAATCGAGGCGGACATTTTGAACATTTATGAGGTGTATCTCATAAAATGTAGCAATAAATACATCAGATTAATACTCTCGTTTATTTTTTTCCCGTGCACTTTAAAACGTCTGTAGCTCCACAACGGTTGGAAATAGCACAGATGTTGTATTAACTTTTTTACTCGATATCATCCCCCAAATCACCCCCCACCCAAAGTATGGCAGACCGGTTATGAAACACCTTGTGTGTGTGTATATATATATATATATGAAAATTATTTCACGAAAGTAACACGTGAATAATATTTATGATGAAAAGAACCACGAAGGAAAAGGAAAAACAGAGTGGTTTCCTGAGGATGTCATTAGACGAAAGCGCTTGAGCACCACTCTGTGTTTCCTTTTCCTTCGTGGTTCTTTTCATCACACATATATATAATATATATATATATATATATCAGTGGCGACTCCTGCACTCCGGCTTCTCGGGCTGAGCCCGAGAGGCAAGGGGCAAGGAGAAGCATGAGAGATAAAATTGTGTATTTATAGATTTAAGTTTTAAAAAAAAAGTTTTAAATACAAATTGTAAAAATGGTTTTTGGCTGGTAGTATGTTACTATTTTTCTGTCTAGCCTTCGTCACGCAAGCAAATTTTGAGCGCATTTAGATACCCTTACTACCTATAAAAACTATATTGACACATTAAGTTTTCGTGTAATCTTTCAAGATCCTTTACTCGGGCGCAAGACATTACGCCCGAGAAAGTATAAGTAATATCGTATATTTAAAGTTCTTTTAATGAATAATTATTTGCTTGCATACGGTTACATAATAGTCCTTCTAATTCTCATTAAATAAAATACATTTTTTCCTCCTATTAATTTTTTTCATAAAGAAAAAAACATTTCAACTCGGGCTTATATCCTTCGGCCTTGTAGAGGCATAATTTTTAATTCTGGCGATACATGGTAACTTTTTACATTTCGATAAGCGTGCCTTCAACTGCCTGAGAGAAAAAGGTTTTAAATTCGGCTGTTTTATTCATTGATATGCACATAAGTTAAATTTAGTGTAAGTAAAATGTCAGAGAAAGTTAACGAGGCTAAAATATTCTTTTCCAATGTACGTGCTTTCAGTAAATTTGCTGCTTCAAGTACGAAACGAAAAGCTGTATTTAGAGAGCTTAATATCAGCATTCCATCACTTTGTGAAACAAGGTGGTGCTATCGATCTACAGTAGAACAGTGTCAGCAATAAAAAGGCAGCCTGAAACTCTGAAAAATGCATTTCAAAAGATTTTAGATGACAGTGCAAGATGGGATGAAGATGCTCTTAATCAAACTGATAATTAATCTACTTATAAAATTGCATGATTTCACTTTTCTGTTTTTTATTAACTGCTTTGAAAATATATTGTCACAAGCCGAAAAACTATTTGATCTTCTGCAATGCAAGCAGCTTGACATGAAGTTTGCGCAACAGAAAGTAAATGACTTATAATTGAATTTATTGAGTGCGCTCGTACTGATAAAGCATATAATAAAGTTTTTCAAGAAACAATGGCAGACTTCGAACAATCCGAAGACCTGCCTTCTCCCCCCAAAAAAAGAGCTAGAGGCAAACAAATGAACTATAAAGCAATATATTTCGAAATAATTGACATTATACTAATGTCAATGAGGGAACGATTTGATTGCATTCAGGAGTTTGCGTTCTTTGAGTTGATTGATGTGACCAAATTTCCAGAATTTGCTGAAAATTTTCCAATGCATCATCTTAATGCTTTACAAACTAAATATCCGAATGTAATTGACTCCAAATCCTTAGTTAACGAATTGAAATGTCTTTATCGTGACAGTGACTTTAGAAAATGCAAATCTGCAAATGAAATTTTAGAAGTCTTTCACGAACTAGGATTATTGACTGCGATGTTGGAAACCACAAAGCTGATTCAGCTCCTCCTTACCATACCTGTAACTTCTGTTTCAAATGAAAGAAGTTTCTCTGTTCTTGATCGAATTAGATCATATTTAAGAAACACAATGGCTCAAGAACGGCTCTCGTCCCTGGCTAGGATTTCAATTGAAAAAGATATACTTATTGATTTAGAAAGCAAAAAGGAATTACATGATCGAATATTAAAGGAATTTGCTTTAAAACCAAGACGCTTGGACTTTATGTTCAAGTAAATAAAATTCAAATAATTTTTTTTACCGAGGTATGTATTTATTTATTTTATTGATAATCTTAAGTTATTGTCATGCATTTAAATGTCGGCTCATATGTAGACTTGAAAATTTAAAAAGAGCCCGAGTAGTCTTGAAGAGCTGGAGTCGCCACTGATATATATATATATATATATATATATATATATATATATATGGAGACAAGAGGAGGGGCGACAAGCTTGACCTTCGCGAAATGAGAAATCATCGCGCGAAACCTTTGTAAGGTATATATATATATATATATATATATAAGTACAGTGTACATGTTTCGCTTTTATAAATTGTATGTTTTATTTTAATGCGTCCTTGTGTGTGTGTGCGCGCGTGTATGTGTGCTCGAGCGCCTTAAAGAAAACTATATTATCATGTTTACAAAGTTCATTAAAACGAGTGAAAAACAAATTTCTTTGAAGTACCGCCAAAGAAAGTGAAATGATATCAGCATTACCAACTCAGCGGATGAAGGTATAACTCTATTAAAAAGGGTTGTTAGGTTCGGATACCGGAACAAAGTCGATCTACACAATGTCGCTATTAAAAGGTTAGTTGAAATTAGGTTAGGTTAAGTTGGGTTACATTATGTCAGGTTAGGTTAAGTTGGGTTACATTATGCCAGGTTAGGTTAAGTTGGGTTACATTATGCCAGGTTAGGTTAAGTTGGGTTACATTATGCCAGGTTAGGTTAAGTTGGGTTACATTATGCCAGGTTAGGTTAAGTTGGGTTACATTATGCCAGGTTAAGGTTAGGTTAAGTTAGTAATTTCCATTGAAAATGTGCAGCGTAGTTTGAAATCTGAAATCCATATACTTGGGTAAGGTGGAACGTCAACATGAATTTCGATTTTGTTGATGTAACACGTTCAGTTTTATATCTCGTTAACGAATAATGTATAATAATTCTCTTGATGTAATTGACTGCTGATGACTCTTCGCCGTTTTGATTTCTTGTCAAACTATTTATAAACCGTTTCACGCAACATAGCTTAAGTTTAGCATAAAACAAATAAGCATGTTGTTACATACTGTAACATGATATAACGCGCTGTAAAATGCTATAGCATGATAGCACGTGTTATAACTCGATAGAATAAACTCTAACGCGTTAAAACACGACGGAACATGGTGTAACGTGGTATAACACGATGTAACACGCTAGAAGATGTAATAGCATGATACAACTATCATTTTTAGGAGTGTCAAATCGCTTCTTGAAATCATGAAATCCGTCCTTTCCTCTTTAGGTGTTCACCGCAATTTTCACCCTCGAATGCATAATGAAGATTATGGCGTTGAGCAGAGAATTCTTCGTGAATCGGTGGAATGTTTTCGATCTCGTCATTGTTCTCGCATCCTTGCTGGATCTAGGACTCGAAATCGGGTCGGGGCTTTCCGTGCTCAGGGGAATGAGGCTGGTTAGTATATTATTATTATTATTATTATTATTATTATTATTGTTGTTGTTGTTGTTGTTGTTTTGTTAGTGGGGCGCTAATTCATTCCGTGTTCTTTCCAAACAGTTACGCGTGTTAAAACTGGCTCAATCTTGGCGAACGATGAGAATTCTTCTCAGCATCATTATTTCCACGCTCGGAGCTCTTGGCAACTTGACTTTTGTCCTTATCATTATTATTTACATTTTTGCCGTAATTGGAATGCAGCTTTTCGGCAAAAATTACGTTGAAAAAAACTTTGATGGCGACGCTATTCCAAGGTTAATAAATATATATATATATATATATTTTTATGTTTTGTTTAAGTAAATAGGAAATTCTGGAACATACTTTTGCGTAGTACGAGTATATATGTTACAGTCAATGTCTAAAATCAGGCAATTTGTAAATTGACTGAAATTTTAGGCAATATGTCAAATTGATGATACTCACAAAACCTAACCTAACCTAACCTTTCTGGTAATGCTGCATATGCATGCTCACTGGTATTTCCAAATATGCTGCCTAAGAATTTATCACGTTAGGTTAAGGTCAGGTTTGGTTTTGCGTGTATCATCAATTTGACACATTGCCTAACATTTCAGTCAATTTACAAATTGCCTGATTTTAGACATTGACCCTAACACACACACACACACACACACATATATATATATATAAAGTTTGTGTCCAAATACAAAAGTTTTTCAAGTTCACTCGTAAAATGAGAATGAAAAGTGACGATTCTGCATTTTTGGTAAACTTGTTTAGAATTCAATTTGCAATTGTAATTTTATCACAACGTTAAAATCATTCTTACGTCAATATAAACACTTGATTCTAGTAAATTTCGCTGTTGGCACCGGATAACGATATCGTATCAATATCGTTACGATATCGTATCAATATCTTACTGATATATTATATATCTACGATTCGGGACCATACGACATACAGTACGTGTATATACACAATTATTATGTCTGAGGTTGTGTCATCTTCTTCGTAAAGGCAACGATTGTGTGACGGAGGAGAACTACAAATTTATGTGGGATCCGAACCATTTACGAGTCGCTACATAATCGGAACGCTGAAGATAGTGATCACCCATTCAACAACTGATCACATCCAACGGCGCTTATTGACATTATTCGAGATGTCTTAACTCTCGCCTGAACGCAGATTTTCCTCTAATCTTTTCTCTCTTTTTAGGTGGAATTTCACGGATTTTTTTCATTCTTTCATGATGATATTTCGAATCCTCTGCGGAGAGTGGGTCGAGCCCCTTTGGGACTGCATGAGAGCCGCTGGCAGTGATGTAAGAAAAATTCCATTCAACGATTTTTTGACGATGCAACGCGATTTCAGCAAAAGTGCCGAGTTCATGTTATAATATATATATATTATATATATATATATATATATATATATATATATATATATATATCTATCTATCTATCGGGTGGCCACAAAAAAACTTTACTTAATTGAAAGTTTAATAACTGCAACAATTCAAAACGTATGCGATTGAGATTTTGCACACATTAACAGATGCATATAATCTATAATTGCTGGAATTTTCAATTATGTAGGTTCTATAGTTTTGTTACAGTGAACAATTTAAAAGCATATGTCTAAAAATAGCATGCCTGGTGTGCATCTGACACGTACGTGCGCTAGCGTAGGCTAAACCTAATGTAGCGTAGTATGACACGCGCGCTGGCGTAGGCTAAACCTAATGTGAATTTGCTTTCTTTTATTTTTCTGCTAAAACCCCGCCAGCATGACGTTAAGTAAAAGTGATAAAGCCATCATAGAAGCATGCGTCAAGGAAAAAGGTTGGAATGGAAATAGGATTGTCCGAGAATTCCCCGCAAAGAACTGGACTCGTCAAAGTGTTTATAACTTAATAAGAAAGATAAAGGATACTGGATCAACAGCTAGAAAACCCGGCAGCGGCAGGCCCAAAAGTGTTTCAACAGAAGAAAATAAGGCTGCCGTGGAGGAACTGATTCAATCCCAGGAGAATACACCAGGAACTCATCGCTCCCAGAGACAGATTGCGTACGACCTTGGGATTTCTCGCTCCTCTGTACAAGGGATTGTAAAACGTTTGAAATTGAAGGCCTACAAGAGAATTCGAGTTTCTCGGCGTGATCAGAATGTAAGACAGCGTAGAAAGACCCGCTGTAAATCCCTATATGAACGCTACTCAGCTGAAGACGTGCAAAAAGTTGTGTTTACAGACGAAAAGGATTTCACGTTGGAAGTGGCCAAAAACAGGCAAAATGACAGGGTTTATGGTTCAAGGAAAAAGGACATTCCTCCCTCCAGGCTTTATCATGAAACCTCACGATTCAGCAGAAAAGTAATGGTATCGGCGGCAATTTCATGGAATGGGAAAACACGAATTCATTTTATTGCCACAAACGAAACTAAAGTTAACTCTGAGCGCTACATCAACCTGTTAGGTAATGGGTTACTTCCTGATTGTCGTCAGCTGTATCCTGATGAGGCCTACATTTTCCAGCAAGATGGGGCACCCGCCCATACAAGCCGAGCGACCCAAAATCATCTAGAGCAAGAGAGCCCTAATTTCATCAAAAAGGATGAATGGCCGCCTCAGTCTCCCGACTGTAATCCGATGGACTATTCAGTATGGGATTCCCTCATGGTGAAGGTTTACGGCAGCCAAAAAGACAAATTCACCGAAGATGAACTTAAGGAGAAAATCAGTAGAGCATGGGAGGATATCACCTTAGATGAGGTTCGAAAGTGCATCTCCTCGTGGAAGAAGCGATTGAGGGCAGTTTACCAACAGGGAGGTGGTCACAGTGACCATTTGTTTAAGTAAATTTTGTTAAGTTCAAATTCATTTTCTTCGGCATGCTATTTTTAGACATATGCTTTTAAATTGTTCACTGTAACAAAACTATAGAACCTACATATTTTAAAATTCCAGCAATTATAGATTATAACCATCTGTTAATGTGTGCCAAAGCTCAATCGCATAAGTTTTGAATTGTTGCAGTTATTAAACTTTGAATTAAGTAAAGTTTTTTTGTGGCCACCCGATATATATATATATATGAAAAATTATTTCACGAAAGTGACACGTGAAAAATATTTATGATGAATATATATATATATATATATATATACTGTATATATATATATATATATATATATATATATATATATATATATATATATATATACAGGATGTTCTAAAAGTCTGTATCCAATGGGAAGTACACTTATTTATAAAATCATATCTTAAATATTCAAAATGTTCCCTTTTCAGTTCAAAGCACTTTAATTCTAATTAATTAATTATTAATTAATGTAATTTCCATTACGCAGCCATTTTTGGACTATATATATATATATATATATATATATATATATATATATATATACACACACCGGGTGAGTCAAAAGTCCGGAAACATAGAAAGGATAGGAAACTTTTATTGCAAAAAGACATGTGTTGTTACAAGTAATGTTATAAGATGTGCTCTATATGTTCTCCTTTCATTTCCAGACATATAGAGAACATCTTATAACATTACTTGTAACACACGTCTTTTTACAATAAAAGTTTCCTATCCTTTCTATGTTTCCGGACTTTTGACTCACCCTATATACATACACACACTTTTTGTGAATAAATTTTTCCGAAATACCCTCACTGAATTTTTTTTTTTTTTTTTTTCCAAAATTTGAGAAGTCCTTTGCAAATTGCATAATTTTTTGTTTTTGTTAATGAAAGAAAAAAGTTTTTTGATATCTGCTGAACACCTTATATGAAGTGTATAGAATAGACAGGGCGTAAGCCCGAAAATCAAGTTATTACTCGATAACGTTATTATGCGTTATTACTCGTTAACGACTGAACCGAGTTTAATGGTTTTGGTCTCAAGCCCGTGGGGGGGGGGGGGGCATGTCGCACCCACGGAATACAGCGTGTTGATTGGTTACTGCGCAAAACGGGATATCGGGGGAAACTGGTGGATACGCCCGTGCTATTCTAAAATGGCCTCATATATGGATCTAAATTTATACGTAATTAAGTTTCTTATTAATTATTCTTTCAAATTTTAAAATGTTAATTTAGTTAATCTCATTACTGTATCGTAAATCTTCCAATATCTGAAACTAGGAAGGTATCTATCTACACGCATTTAACGATAATTTTAGCTTTAGTGTCTGTTCAAGTTTTTGCGAATCATTTGCTATTGCTCGCCAGCAAACAATATTATCTTGTGTTGATATAATTAAATTTATGAATCTGATTGAAAGGGATAAGGCAGTAAAGTGGGGAACTAAGACCTAGTGGGACTCGAACTCACTCGTCGCGGGCTCGAGTCCCAACCTAAGCTTCCAGTTTCGCACTTTATTGCTTTTTCTCTTCACATTATTTAAGTGTGGTGATTGCACTTATAATGAATTTTATATAAAATTATGAAATATAAGTGAATTTGATGTATTAAAGATTCTATCTATCTATCTATCTCAGGGTTCAGAGACGTGCTTGGCCATCTTCCTACCAGCTTTGGTCATGGGTAATTTTATGGTACTGAACCTCTTTCTCGCCTTGTTGCTCAATTCTTTCAATTCCGAGGAACTTAAATCAAGACAAGACGATATGGAAGCGGAGTCGAGGGTTCTTGAACTTTTAATCAGAATTAAGGTAAGGCTTTTATAATCTGAGAAGACGCCATTTTGAATTCTTTATAAATTTTAATTGTTATATTAAAAAATTAAGTTACAACTTGGTCTTCTTCGGCCTAATCCGTGTCATGTTTATTTTAGAACAAGGTCGTCCCAAAGAAGTTTAAATTAGAAGAGGACGAGTTAGAAGACGAACGACATATAAGAAATGAACATGAAAGGGAGACTGAAAATCTAAATGTAGAAGATGTGGAATTAGGAATTCAGAGCGAATGCCATCATCACCCTCATAACCCTCGGACCGTTGAAGAACCAAGTGCTCCTCCTAAAGAATGCCAGCCTAAAGAACGAGAAGAACGCAGGAGGAAACTTCCGTCGACGAAGGGCCAACAGCAAAAACAACAGCAACAACAGCAGCAAAAGCAACAGCAGCAGCAACAACAGCAACATGATCATCATCAACAGCACCGCAACAATAACCAGGAACACAGACAGCAGCACGAAAACGGTGAACACGAACACCTTCAGGATTCACCGAACGAGAGAGGAGTGAAACAGGCGTTCAGTGAACCTGAAATTCCTATTCGATGTCACGAAGAAGATGATGAAGAAGATTGTCGAATCGCGAGAGTCGACCCTCAAGGCAGAGGGTACAAAAGGATGGCCATAGTCGGTAAGGATCGTCTGATAACGATAATCGTTTTATCTTTTAATAAAGTAAAATGAAAAGAATATGTCGCAGTACTACTGTTTACTGGATAATTAACATTGTAGCAACGTCATATACCAAATCCGGAAGATAATGGTAAAGTTTGTATTTTCCGGTAGTAGGCTTATGTAGGCTTATTTATTACTACTTATGAAGTACGAGAAAGTAAAGAATTTACTACGAAATACTATCTTTTGAAGTATATAGTGAAAGCAAGACCTGAAATAGATGTTAAGTTATTATAGATTTTTTCCTTGATTTTATAAGGTAGACTATTTCTTTTGATGATGTGGCTTCCAAATCACTCAAGAACTTTTTTCACAGATTTAATGTAATCACAGTATATTGATAGCTGCAATACCTCTTTATTTTACCCAAAAATCATTTAATACCTCCGTACTAGCACTACTCCATGTTCAAGGTACAATTTACCTCTGCATTTGGCTCGTGTAAAGAATTTCTTTGTGAAAGCATCGTATACACACACCCAAGTTAAATTTTAGTGTAACTATGAAAAATTCTGTACATTACATCACTGTACGACAGTTTACTTATGGTAGAGATATTGTTTTCAAATGCGCATTTTCACATAAGCTCATTGTTGTTTTACATTGATCTTATAAATCACGTAAATGTCTTTGCATCTACAGTAGAGTTGTGGATTCATCCTGATGTTTGTAAGCCTTTTGGGGGTTAATCTCTAGTTTATAATCCCATTTCTTTTAGCATTGCTTTGAAACTATCCGTTTATCACGTATCTTCACTTGATCTGGGTTCTAACTAATTGTTTTGAAATATTTTGTATCCATTATCAGGATTACAAACGCTGATTAATACCATCGCAAAGTAATTATTTAGCCTTCAAGCAAACGTTCGATAATAGCGAAAAAAAATTAAAAAGTAAGATTTTGCTCGTGGGAACTCTCGCAACGAAAATGGAAACCGGATTTCAAATTATATTTGAAAAGAATTTTTTTTAATTTTCGGTGCTCTTCCAATATGTGCTCTACCTTAAAATTTACATTCCAATACGTGATCTACCTTAGATTATTCGGATTAGCAGCAGGTACGTTAGTTAGCCTTATAAGGCTAACTAACGAAAATATCACGACTTAACCTAACCAATCGTCAAGGGCGTATAGTTGACCTAACGATTGGTTAGGTTAAGTCATGATATTTTCGTTAGTTAGCCTTATAAGGCTAGTTTCACGGTAGAGCACGTATTGGAATATGGTAGATCACAGTTTCGCGGTAGAGCACATATTGGAAGAGCACCAAATTTTCTTATTCAAGATTGGACTGTAATTGAGTGTAATTGCCTTACACATGTACTGAAACAAATTCACTTACTATAATCTATTTCCTAAAACCGCTTTAATACAAATTTTAGGGTGCAACAGAGTTTAAGCATTATTTACGAAATTGTAATAACCCTGAGTGTAAATGGTAATAGTTGATGATGAAAAAAACATGTTTACTTCTAATTTAACAGCGTCTAAACACCAAACAAAGTCTTTAGAACGGGCAAAACACACTCGATGGAGTATTACGCCCAAACTCCCGACTTGCCACAGTGCTTATAGTTTAGAAAGAAAGAGTAAGCCCCCTAGGAGGAAGTTTGTAGGATTCAAAGGTAAAACCAACTCCTGTTGTGTAATTTGAAAGTAGTTTAGAGGATAATGAGCGATGTCCGACACCCTTGCACGCACTGATGATAAGATTCACTCGTGTTCTAATCACCTGACATAAAATGCTTTCATAGAATAGCGATAAAAATGGACCATTTAAAAACCATCGAAAAACTAGACGAGACATATTTTGAAATTACTTTTATCTTCTGTATAAAACATATTTTCCTATTATATATATATTAATATATATATCTATATATATATATATTAATTATATATATATATATATATATATATATATATATATATATATATATATATATATATATATATATATATATATATATATACCTTTTAGTAAAGGGACTTAAATACTTTAGAAACTTTTTTTATCTTTGAAAAAAAAAAAATATATATATATATATATACACACTTCTGCATGGTTATTCTATGAATTTTCAAGTAGTACACTTTATCTACCCATATTTTAGTAGATAATAGATTATATTATTCGACCCTTTAGTAGATAGTGTATCAGGTAAGATTATAGCAGACTTTTTGGCATTTTATTTTATGAACACTTATTTACACTTCAGATTATATTTATTTAAGCCTTATTATTACGCTTTTGTTTATTTATATAAATAATAATTATTATTATTATTAGTATTATTATTATTAAGTAATGTTAAAGAACAAGAGCAGTGTTTTAAAAACTATCAAATTGCAGCTGACGAAGAGAGACCGGAAGCCATTGAGTTGTCAGTATTCAACCATCAAAATCCTCCTTACCATCATCCCGAGATGCCAAGACGGAATTCCGACCCGGCTCTCGAAAGCCCTAATGAGTATAGCCATTACAGACCCGTTGTTCGAAAATACTCTAATGAACCTTCAGCTCCGACTCCCAATCCCGATGATCCCTACTTTCCGACAGTTCCCACACACGTCTCCTCGTCACCGGAACCCAGCGTAACCCACGATTATAGAGAGCGATACAACCCCAATCGTAGATATTTCGACTACAGGGACGATTACAGCCCCGGATATAGAGACGATTACGGTAGGAGGAGTTACTACGGAAGGCACGAGGATTACAGAGATACGTTCAGGGATTACACTCATAAACCTCTCGACTATAGAGACGAATACAGACACGATTACATGAATAGAAGTTACAATTTTCGAGAAGATTATAGGGCCGATTGCAGACCAAGAATATCGGATTACACGGACCGATATAAATCGGACTATTTTAGTAGATTTGGTAATTATAGAAGTAATTATCGGGACGATATAAATCCTCGAAGGCTTGAGTACAGAGACGATTATCGTGATGAATATTTACGTAGAAACCATAGTTTCCGAAATGACTATAGAAGTAGTTACAGAAACGAAGATTACGGAAATCTTAGTTACAGAAAAGAAACGTATAGAAATGAGGATTATAGAAATGAGCCATACGTCAGAGGTCAAAGATACAGGGATTATGATCACGAATATAGTAGTCAAAGGCACCCTACTTATAGAGACGATTATTTAAGCGATTATCGTAAAGGAGGTGGCTACGACTATAGAGACGATTACACTCAAGATTACAGTCAGAGAAGTTATGAGCATCCCAGACGTCACTACCGGGATGTGAATCCACACGAAGTTAATAATTACAATGAGGACACCAGCGTCTCCGAAGTCCAGTTCTCGGAAAGCTACGCTCAGAAGAGGAGGTCGGATGAGGTTGGTGTTGGTTTTAGCTGTTGTGTATATATTCTAAAATCTAAAGAAATAGTATCAGAGGTAAGGTGTAAAAATATTTTCTTTCCTCTGATTGGGCAGTCTTTGGAAGACCTGAAACACGGTCCCTGATTGGACAATTCATAATTTCTAACCCAGCAGCATTCTCAATACGCATTGGTATGAGATGCGCAAGGCCCCGCCTCCGTAGGCGAAGACTTCAGTAAAAGTAACAAACATTTTCAGATATTATTACGTTACTAGCCTGTAAAAATAAATGTACAAGAGCTTAGTCTCGTCAGAGGTCTTCCGCGTAATCAAACATAAACACGTGGACAGAGTAAACATAAGACAATAAGGAAAACAAAACCACAAATCCATAATAAAACGTATGTACAGCATATATTACACTTATAGAACACACACACACACACACTATATATATATATATATATATATAGTGTGTGTGTGTTTTATAACGTTTCCGGTCATAAAGTATACAAGTTTTCAGGCTAGTCGCCAACTTCAGTTTTAATGTCTGCGTCTTTTTTTAGCAGCATAAGAAAGAGTTTGAGATGAATTTGCAATTTAAACTTTATTTCTTATCAGATATGGTTACTTTGTTGTTATTGTTTCATTTTTTATCAGCGCTTAATTTTCATTGGCGTTTCTTCAGGGTAATTATGACGACGATATGCAGGGATCAGGCGAAGATCTTCCGGAAATCGGTTACGACGAACCCCCACTGGAAAAGACCCGGGAAGAAAAGGAAAAAGTGAAATCATTAGAAAAACCAGAGGTAATACCTTCAAGTGTATATATATAATATATATATATATATTATATATGAGTAAAAGCGTCTAAAGACTTGATTAATTAATTATTATAACTAAATTATAACACGACTCTATCTTTTTCAGCCGCAAGGGGTTGTTGCCAAAAAACCAGCTCCCGTCCCCAGTTGGGGGACTGTCATCAACTACGTAGACGAAATCACCACAGGAGTCAAGGATGACGATGACCCTCGTTTCAAAAGGCATCAAAAGAAGAGAAAGGAACCGTGGGACTGTTTCCCCAAATATCTGTACAACAAGTAATATTTTTGTCGTACATTTTCATGTTATTTGTTTTGTTGAATCGGTTTAGGTTTTTTCCTATTACATTTTATGGTTATTTCTGTACTATTATTACTATTTATGAATATATATAAAAAAAAAAAAAAAATTCGCCCGAACAGGGACTCTAACCCAGAATCGTTAGGTTAAAAGCCTAACGCTCTACCGACTGAGCTAACTGGGCAAGGGAGCTTTTTTTGAAGTTTCCTACTTGTAAAAAAAAAAAAAAAAAAAAAAAAAAAATTTTGAACCGTTATTAAATTCTATGCTTTTTTTTTTCTTTTTTTTTCCATTATTTTTTCGAACTTTTCAAAAATTTACAATAAGAATCAAATGTAGCCATAATATTAACCATTTTTTTTTTTTAACGCCAGACGATTGTTTAAAAAAATGTTTATACAGGGTGTCCATAAAGTCACGCATCATAGGAAAATACATTTATTTTGTTTATTTATTTATTTATTTTGTTTTACTTATTTGTTGGAAATGATTCCCACCAATCTCAAAACATGTTTGTAAACGAAAAAGCAGGTTTCTTCGAATGTTCCTCAACATATTTGGCCTGATGGAGACAAATAAATAGACATTGTTTATGTTCCTATGATGCGTGACTTTATGGACACCCTGTAGGAGCAAAAGTAAATAAAAATTATCGCTGTATTTGCCAGGTGCGGTTGCTGTCAAAAATGCACGGAAGGCCGATTGTACAGGAAATGGTTCCACTTGAGATGTTCTTGTTTACGCGTGGTTGATAGCCCTTATTTTGAATGGTTCATCCTCGTAATGATATGTGCTTCTTCCGTAACTCTCTGCTTCGAAGACATTCACCTGGATTCCAATCCAGATTTAAAGGTATAGTTTCCAATTAGATTTCATTGAATTTAGATTAAAAGTTGGGTACAAAGTTCAGAAAATTTTGTACGAATTGTTTCTACCTTTTCATGAACGTGAAGTCCACAAGTAGGCCTACAGTGAAGGGTAAACAGTAAATTTCATAGCTTACTTAAATTTTATACGTTTTGATAGTTCGTAATTAATCTAGCTGCTTTTTTTTAATCAAAATATAAATCAAAAAAATTTGTACTTTCATTGGAATAATTTTGCAAACCAAAATTAGTATTTTTAATTTAAAATTCATTAAGACTGAAAGTTTTTATATTCTTTTCCCCCCCCCCCCCCTCTCGGACAACCAAAGAGAGATTGTTTTTTTGTTTGCTCTAGATAGCTTTATATTTTTACAAGTAAAATACATTAGATTATTTTGTATCGTTTATATATATATATATATATATATATATATATATATATATATATATAGGTTACAGTATTACGTTAATAAATTCTAATAAGGTTTTCCTTAACCAAAAATATTTGTTAGATCATTCGTACTTGAAACTAGACAAAATATTTAACAATTATGTAGCCTCAGTGTTATGCTTGGCTTATTCTTTTAGGATGATATTCTTATATAGTTGTTAGAAAAAAATATATAATACATATTTCTAATAGTTTTTGTAGATATTTTTTTAGCTTAGCAAAATTTGTGATAGAGTATTACTGTTAATTTAGCATGTTACTGTGTAAAAATTCAAAGATACATTATAGATACATAAATGTATTGAAATGAAGTCATTATTACGTGTTAGTTAATTTTTTGTATGAGGTAAGAGTACAGGTATTTATATTGATAAGCGTTTCATTATTATATTGTTTAGATCGCTCTTTTGATGGTGATGCTGGAGTTTGCATTGATACCAGTTATATATATATATAGCCATTTTTATTCTATTTGTCGGTAGATTAAGTAAGGGTCGTGTCCTATTTGTAAGTATTCGAGACGATCCTTATAAAGCGAATAGATTTTAGAAACTTATATGCTCTTTCTGTGCAAGAGAAATGCAAAATTTTAGTAAGATCTAATAAGCATAATTTAAATTCTTGTATCTCATTATATTTTATTAATATAAATGCTGACCTGGCCACCACATATTCATGCGCATAAAATATGCTCTTTAGATCTTAATCTGACCCATTTTTTTACATATGGTGCTTCACAAAATGTACTAAAATCTTGTGTTTACTGTATTTCTGGTGCATTTCACGCAGGAGAGAAGGGTATCTATTTTTCATTATTCTTTCCTCTATCCTTATAACCGTTTCTTGCTTGAAGATGCCTGCTGATTCGCTGTTGAAGCTCAGCAGGGGTTTATCTTTAATGTTATAAAGCCGCTAATTGTACCATAATACGAGCTGCACACAGCATGCCTTCAACGTTAACCTACAGTACAAGAAGCACTAAAGCAATTTCCTCACTGTATTATTTTCACAATATATCACACAGTAATGAACACACGGGCAAAATAATCTCACAAATTCGCAAGTCCAGACATTTTTTTTATGTAATCCCCCAAAACGTAAATAAACTTCACGGAATACCATTAGCACCAAAAAAATATATATATATACATATTTTTAATAATGAGTTTTCTCTCCAACCTATCCCATCCCAATTTTTTTAAACTCCTTTGGTGTTCTATAGACCTATATGTCAAATTTTATTGAAGTATATATTTAGAATCCCAATAATTTGCACATTCTTTTCATATATGAGTAACCGAGACTTACTTTTATCCTATTTGAGAGTATTAGTCTTTGGTTGTATTTACTGTATATAAAAAAACCCACTTTTTTTTATTATATATATAAGTTTCCAACCCTAATTTGAATTTTCCTATACCTGTAATTCTAATTCCAATTACAGTTTTGATGACGGGCAAGAATAATACAGGATTCGGAAGAAAGACTTAATTCTGTTCAGATACAGTGTAATTTATCTATAATAAACTAAACACACCATTTTTTTCTCCATAACACTGTATAGGTTTAATGGCTTCATTCTAAATAATGGTTATGGCTGGGAGATCACATATCTATATATATATATATACACACGTGTGTGTGTGTGTGTATCTGTATCATATGGTGAATGTGGCAAAAGCCTAAATTATTTCATGCTCCAAACTAATTTCTAGTGCATCACCACACACACACACATGTTAAACTGTAATTCTTTCTTACTAACAATTTGAAGGGGGACGGTTTGCTGTATGTCTTTTTGATGTAGCATCATTCAAGTAATATGTATTATGTGCTGGCTATGATTAAGCTGTGCAATATGTTAATTATAAGCTCCTTGGGCACCTTGAACGATGCTGTAGTCTTTGTGTCAGTGTTGCTCTGTTACAATGTCCTTTGAAAATGCAAGTGTTGTTGGATCCCATAAATTTTAATTAAATGATTATGTATATTCATAATTTTTGTTCTTAACACATAATTGATCAAAATAACTTCAAATTTATATTATCAATGTCAATTTTTATTTTTATGATCAGAATTATTAACATTGAACTAATTTAACTTCAGTAACAACAAAATAAGTTAGAGTTTTTCAGTTTATTACTTTTTCACTTATTTTTTTTTCAATATACTGACTTTTGTTTTTATCTTTGTAAGGATACAATAAATTAGAGTTAATATTAAAACTTAACATTTATATTTTTGATTTGGAAACCAAATTAACAACAGCGAATTTTTAACCTTCAATGACAGAGAATTCTGGGCTATTTGAACACCACGTTCGCCGTACTCTTCACTGTGGAAATGTTTTTAAAGTGGATTGCTTACGGCTTTGTCAAGTACTTTTCCTCCGTTTGGACAATATTAGACTGCTTCATCGTGATGGTGTCACTTTGCAGCCTCTTCGTGAAACAGGACAACCTCATCGCGCTCAGGAGTCTTAGAACACTCAGAGCTTTGCGACCTCTTAGAGCCATTTCACGATGGCAAGGAATGAAGGTTAGTTCTCGTTTTCAGTAGAGTTCCCAACCTTTACTGGTTCGAGACACTTCAGTGTAATCAGTTCTTCTTTCGTGGCACTCCGGAAGATGTTATTTTTTCACTCTTTAACATCCAGTTACCCTTTCCCCAATACCACGGAACTTCAAACTGAGCCTATATAGTCCCAGTAACCTTGGCTTTGCTTCCGCAAGAATCGTTCATTCTGACGAACGTCTGGCTTGCTGATCCACCATAGACCTACAGCTTAATGTGGAATCAGAACCACGACCCACCACGGTTAGTCAGAAGTGACAAAGTCCTGGCCCAGACTCGATCTCACGACCTCCCGATCAGCAGCCCAGCGTTTTAACTACTCGGCCACTTAAGGTATCCATTTATAGACCAAACATTTTTTTTTGTATGGAGGAATGAACAGCTGGGTGAGCTGAGGGTCGCCTACCATTGCCGGGAATAGAACCCGGGCCGGTGGATTCATAGTTAGCGATGCTGACCGCAACAATGATCAAAGCTTCGTATGACCGTAATAAATCGCGAATATTTTGTTTCATTCGAAAATTGGATCATATGTTCGTTAACTTCTCAATTTTTGTGATTTTCTATAATTTGTCGTTGTACGGAAACAGAGAGTGACGTCTTGCTTGGGTAATCAACCCTCCACCCCCAACATCCAACCCGCCACGAAACGTTTATTTTTAGGCATCATCCGATGTACAGATTTAACTGAGTGAAATATTTGAATTGATTATATAACCCGTAAAAATTGTAGCGAAACGTATGGTAAATATGTTCACTTTCTACAACGTTGATATGATTTTCAAATCGATCCATTTTCAATGAATAGAATATTTCCTTTTAAAAGGAAATATTCTATTCATTGAAAATGGATCGATTTGAGAATCTAAAAGATTACGTCATATCAGTGACTCATACCGAAGATCACGTGAATACGAGAAAAAGTGATGCAATAATGACAAACAATTTTGTTGGTAGGAAATTCTACCAATGAACACTAATGGGTTAATAATGAATAATTCAGGAGTTACCGCAATGGGCCGCATTTGTTGGCCTGAGCCCTGCGCGAGTTTCTGACCCGCCTGAATGATTAATTATTCTTATGCTCCTCGGCTTCGTGGGTTACGTTATGGCCAATATCGTAACGCCTCTTCCCGTCGATTAGCTAAGTTAAGGGACATTGGGTCTGGGTTGTAGCTGGATGGGGACCGTCCTTTGCGTCCAGATTATGTAATCACTGTGGTTCGGATCCCACATAAAGCTGTAAGTCCTCTTCGCCATATGACCTTATATGTGAAGGCACTTAAACACGCCTCATCAAAACAAAACCTGGGTCCGTTTTATATAATATATATAATATATATATATATATAACTGTTACAACCAAGAAGTCAATTTCTCCACAACGTTGGAGTGAATGTGCCTCAACAGTCACCTGAGCCAGTTCAAAAACAGAGTACGTGGCCAACTCAACTCTACCCGAAACCAGATTTATATTACTTATAAATATGCAAAAACACTTACATCTATCTTCACATACTGTCATAAGGACCATTTGGCTTTAGCTCGCCATTTCTTTATTTAATAGAACTGTATCGGAGGTTACATTCACAATATTCTCCTACAAAGATAACGTTCCTTCAGTTAGAACAGAAGTACAGTTATTAAGATAAGAGTTACTATCCTTGTTCCGTAGTAATACCGCTTTCTGTTAGATCAGTAAAGTTGAGCAACGATAAGTCTGGATAGTAGTTGGATGGATGACTGTCCTCCGCGACCAGATGATGTAGCGACCCGTATATGGTTCAGATATCAGTAAAGCCGTATGTCCCCTTCCCCATATAACCTTTTTGAGGGTTATGAAGATGAACTTAATCCTAAACATGAGTATCATTAAGACAATGAAATTGGCTTAACCTTTTGATTCCATTGGTGCATATTAGTGGACAGTTTTACGCCTGCCACATTGTTACATGTCTGACATCTGATTGGTCGATTTTATTATTTGGACAAGTCCCTTTTATCTACATATGAAAACATTTCGCACCATTGATACAACAGTGGACAGTTATGTTATCTTTTCGGAACGACCATACAGTTCCCAGAATGTCCGTTGTCCACATACGTTGAACACTTTTTAAAAATCCTTGAAAATATTAAAGAAAATATATTAACTTACCAGTTCAAAACCAGGAAGATACTTCAGGCACTATAAACGGTTAAGATGAAAACAAGGTATCATTTCCCTGTTGCAGATTGTAGTGAATGCTCTTATGTACGCAATCCCGTCCATCTTTAATGTCCTGCTCGTTTGCCTTGTGTTTTGGTTAATCTTTTCCATCATGGGGGTCCAAATGTTCGGGGGAAAATTTTACAAGTGCATCGATAAGGATAGCGGAGATATCATTGAAACGAGCGTAAGTTAAATAAAAATAATTTTTCCTTATCCTAATTTTTTTAATTTATTACGGTAGTCACGAATCGTCTGTCACTGATGATGAGACTTTCAAAATATGAGATGCAGCTAAGTATTCAAGGTCATATTCGGAATTAGTCTACCCCTATATATATATCAGAATTCAACTGTCCGGATTTAGCAACCCAATTTAATTTTCAAAATGTTTTTGTCTAAGCCTAAGTGTAAGTATGATGGATAGATAGATATATATATATATAGAGAGCCTATATACAGAGTTTCCCTCTTGATGGCAAATATATCCAAACGTCAGCGAATATAGAATTTAATAAGATGTAAAATTCTCTTAAATTGTATTCCATCTTTTGAAAGTAAGTTAATAGATAATTAAGAAATATCTATTTTATAGTGAATACAATAAAGAAACTTACGTATTATTTTATTTTCTAGATCGTGAAAAACAAAAATGATTGCGATACCAATGAGAATTATCACTGGGTCAATAGTAAGATCAATTTTGACCACGTTGGATACGCTTATTTGGCTCTTTTTCAAGTGGTAAGTTAAAACATTTGAATGAATTGCAAATATGCGTAGTTCCCTTATGAATATAAAATAGTTGAAAAGTTATAAAGGACCTTTTAGGATTTACCCAAACAAAAGATTCGTTTGGGCACATAACAGAGGGATAACTAATCAAATAGTTTAATTACATAAATAAAAGTTACAAAATAAGTATACAAAAATTTACTTTATTTCTCGTTCTGTTAATTTTAAGTGACTGTGTATACGTGATAAATGAGTGTACGTTAACATTTCGAGTGTGCATGCGACGAAATGATTATGCGACATTATGATCAAAGGAATATGCGATAACACGCATTAATCATAAGCGTCGATATGTTTTTGTGAAATATACAATCAAATGACTATGTGATAACAGTTTGACTGCGCATGCGCGCATATCTCATTCCCTCTTGACGGTACTGTTAGTTACCATTAAAGTCACACCCACAACTACACCCACACCCACAGTACTAATTTCTAAGACCTGATTGGTTGTATTCGATCAGAAGGAGTTGTACTACATGCCGATTGGAAATACATTTTTTCCTTTGAAGCGAAGAAATAGTTTTTATTCTCTCAAATTTCAGTGAAAAAAAAAAATGTCAAAATATTTCATGGGACACTAAACTAAACAAATAAAAATTCAGATATAAATTTTTTCAAAAACGTTTGTCTCATAGCAGTCGGTCTGAAGGGGATATTAATAGGCGTTAGCGTATAGTGTGTGCATCAGGTGAAATGAGTATGTGAGAGGATTATTCACTCGTTCCAGGCAACATTTGAGGGTTGGATGGAAGTGATGAACGATGCCGTCGACTGTCGCGGTATCGATTTACAGCCAGAGAGAGAAGCGAACATTTACGCTTACATCTATTTCGTCATCTTCATTGTCTGTGGTTCATTCTTCACCCTGAATCTCTTCATCGGTGTTATCATCGATAATTTTAATATGCTGAAGAAGAAGGTGAGATCAATTGAATATATTTTATTACAGAGCTCTTTCTAATATACAGTATAATATGGAGTTAATGGTATTATATATATATATATATATATAATATATATATATTAATATATATATATATATATGTGTGTGTGTGTGTGTGTGTGTGTGCATACATAAAACAAAGAAATACCTCTCCTTGTACAGTTCTTTACAACCGAGTCAATATTCATAGTGTAGAACTTTTGAAATAATTATTATAAAGATATACAAATACGGTATTATATTAGTCTTTACACTGTATTCGTCCCTATTCAGTTTTATTTATTATCTATTCATTATTTTTATCATTTTTTTATGGTTGTAATTTGGTTATTTCATTTACCTTCATATTGTTAAGCCACAATTTGTAAACATCCGCATAAAGTACTATACGGGGTCCACAAAAGAATCGTACAAATTCCATTTGAAATAAGCGAAATTTGTACGACTGTTTTGTGGACACCCTGTATTTGTTAAAAGGCCGGCTGCACGCAGGATTCCCAGAATCGCGTCGCGGTCGCTGTAGTGTGCGGGGTTCTCATTCTGTCAATATGAAATCACACGACACGACTCGAGTCGTCAGTCGTGAGTCGCAAGACGATCTTGTGTGCGGCCGGCCTAAGACCATTGTTGTGATTGATCATGAAATATATATATATACAAATACACGCAATAATTACTATAATTATATTTACATATACTCGTATAATGAATTTTAATGCTATATAAATGGTTGTGTCAGAAAGCGTAATTTTAATTAATAGTACTATTTTTTTTCGGCTGAGTTTGGGTGAATTTCATAATAGTTTATCGATAAGTGAATCTTAGTTCCGAAATGCATTTATAGCACTGTATTTTGCTCATCATAATTCGGTCTACTTCGTGGCGTTGTCGTAACGCCGTTTCACGTCGATCAACGAAATTTAAGCGACATTGGGTCTGGAGCAGCGTGCGAAATTCCCGCTGGTCCGAGGCCAGTTGTTTTCACATCGGATCAGTAATTTTCATAAGAGAGTTCGTCCGAGTGTTTTAAGTTAAAACATCGCTGGCCACTCGGATCAGCTGTTTTATGAAAATTACTGATCCGATGTGAAAACAACTGGCCTCGGACCAGCGGGAATTTCGCACGCTGGTCTGGAGAGGAGTTGGATGGGAGACCGTCCTCCGCGTCCCGTGTAGCGACCCCGGTTCGGATCCCACGTAAAGCTGGTGGCGGATTATCATTGAGGCAATTGAGCCTGAACCTTCAGGTCCCGTGCTTGAGTGGTCCCCAATCAAAGTGGATATAATTAAGTGATTCTGTGGTAATTTCAATGGGACTATTTCACCGTTAATATGCCAGCTATTGCTAGTGACCCTCTATTATTATTATTTTGCAAGCTTCATTCTCAATCTGAAATTTTGTCTTCATAAATATTTTGTTTATATTCAATTTAATTTTTTTAATTGAAACATTTGGCAAAAAGAAACGTCTCGCTGTATCATTTTTCTTAAAGTCTGCGCTGTTGAAACCCAAATTCACGCGCACGGTGACATTTTGCGGGAACCGAGTTTCGATGATATAATTCGAGATTTCGCAAACCGGAAGGCCGAAAGAGAAACTTTTTTGATTAAATATGACAGAGTACACAAACTGACAAATTCCCTCTTTAATTTTACGTTTTATAGGCCCTAAAATAAAGTTTGTTTAATACTGTTTAATTTTAGTAAAAGGCAAAATACACTGTGTTGAGGTTCTTTTAGGTTTGTTTGTCAATTAGCCTCAGCACTGTACATATAATTCGTGTAAATGTACTATGTATGGTACGTGTATTGTTAATAAAAATCTATAGAAAATGGCCCCAAAATAAGATTAGCCTCAGGCTCCAAGTACAGTTAATCCGCCCCTGCGTAAAGCTAAGGGTTCCCTCTGTCATACGACCTTAAATGTTATTCTTATTACATTTAAATGTAATAATAAATTGTTCAGTAAGTCACATAATGTAACCGTGGTTTAGCTTCCGCCCGAATTTTCATTCTGACGAATGTCAAGTTTGTCACTCCACCTTAGACCTACAGTTTAACGTGGAATCCGAACCACTTCCTAATAAATGTATATATGGATGTAGGAAAACAGGGAATAACGAATATATATATATATATATATATGCAGGGGTTCCCAAACTTATTTTGTTCCAGACCACCAACAGGAAAACAGTAAACTTACTGTTACCACCGTTCACTCTCGTTGTGTATATAATTGTTACTTCTTCAGCAGCTGCTGACTGTAAATTTATCCTTATTCTTATTTTATGGTTCACTGCGATTAAATTTTACCGTTTTAACGTACCAGTAAACCAGTACCTCACGTACCAAGGTTTAGGAAACCACAATACTATTGATAATTCCTATTAAGCATCTCAAGAATACAGATTTTATTCTCGTTACTCGCATTTAATGGTAACATTTGCTACAAATAAATGCACATAAATATTATTATGATTAATTGTCGCTCCAGAAAAAAGTTCGCCTAAAAACTTAAAATTTCTATTAAAAAAAGCATAAAAAAATATTAATTGGTAATGACTGAATTTCGATTTTGAAATTTATTAACCAATTGTCACTAAAAAAATAAACTATCCAAAGAAAATTAGAATATTACCAATCAGTAATTTCTTATGCTTCTTAGAAATTGTTTGTAGGCGAACTTTTTTCCAAATCTGAACATTATTCATTAGAAATGAACACGCAATGTATTTAATGCTTAATCCAAATTTTAATTGGAGAATAGTGTTACGAATTTGGTTGGAAACTGAACGTAATATTGTCCAAACTAAAGCAGGATTACAGTATGCAATCCAGATTTCTAAAAAAATTTATATACAGGGTGTCCCAAAAGTCCAGTGCTATAGGAAAATTTATATACAGGGTGTCCCAAAAGTCCAGTGCCATAGGAAAATTTATTTAAAATTAAATTTACAAAAGTAATACATTACAACTAAAACAAATATTCAAATTGATGTCTTGTTTTGGGACGGTTTTTTTTTTTTGTTGCAGGTAGAATAACACGCAATGGCTAATATAGAAACGAGTTACACTCCTCATGAAAAGGCGGAAAGTGTTCTTTTGCATGCTTCTGGCCTTAGCCATCGCGTTAGTCTACCTGCAACAAAAAAAAAAGGGTCCCAAAACGAGACATCAATTTGAACATTTATTTTAGTTAAAATATATTACTTTTGCAAATTAAATTTAAATTAAATTTTCCTATGAGACTGGACGTTATGGGACACCCTGTATATATATAAAATAAATAAATAAAAATTTACTGAATTTTAATTTTTTAAATGAATATTTATTGATGACATTTAATTTCTCGAAAGAAAAAACGTGAAATTCAGCAAAATTCACTCCGGGGGGGGGGGAGATTAAGTAATAAATTATAACTTTATTTCGCTACTAGTAAACAGTTATCAGTGATGGGGACCAGAAACTGGTACAGCGCTCAGACCAACTAACGGGACATATTGCCTTAACTCCCATATTATTATTATTTATTATTACCAGTACCACGGGGTTCGAACCCACCACGATCTCAACTTCTTCATTTTGCTTACAGGGAAAAGGTGATACTCACCGAGCTACGGCGCTGGTCTGTCTACTAGTAGTAATTGAAATAGTATTATCTCAAATAAGTTAGTTAATCACCATTAATGGTGTGTATATACTCAAATACTCAAAATATATATATTTAAAATAGATGTACAGTTTTGGGAAAAAAGTTCGACTAAAAACATGAAATTAATGAAAAGCAGAAAAAGTTGCTAATTAGTAAAAATAAGTACCAATTAGTAATTTCTTATGCTTTAGAAATTTTTTTTTTTTTCCGAGGCGAACTTTTATTTCAAAATTGTACTTTTTTATACCGAGAGTACAATTAGACAAAAATAATGGTCCCCCCAAAACTACTATACGAAAGTACCAAATTTACAGTATTGTTTATAACTTTATATGGTAAATGTAAATACTCGTTTACATTATCTGACAACACTGAACGAATATTTATGAAAATGTTCGAAATATAGCATTAATATTCATTATCATTACCACATTTTTCATTGATCTTTTTCTTGTTTTTATCATTAGCGTTTTTCTTCAGTTCTCTCTCTCTCTCTCTCTCTCTCTCTCTCTCTCTCTCTCTATATATATATATATATATATATATATACACATTTTGAAAAGGTATGGTTTACATTTAAAATACAACTTAATTTTTAACACTTAATCATATAGATGTTATATATTATAAGGTGGCTTTATGCTAAGATTGCAAATCCTTTGTGTGTGTGTGTGTGTATATATATATATATATATATACAGTATATGTGTTCGAGATAGGAATTAGTTTTCAAATCTAGAATGGAAATAAAAAGAGAGATGCGTTTCGGATTTTAACACGTACTCCTCTTCAAGCCCACTTGATGTTTTTGAGCTTTAAATATTATTTTAAGAATATGAATATTTTAAGGCGATATTATACCCTGAAAGTACTCTCATTTTGATTTTTTAACTTAGAAGAACCGTATAATGGCGTATATTTTATGGCAAATATCTTTAATTAAAGTCACTTATAAGTATATACAAAAGTCACCACAGGAATGACACAGCTTGGCACATGGCTTTTACGGCAAAATTGCAAAAACATAAAACACTTATTTAAAGTTGGCTGATGAGGTCTGTTCTATGACCCGCGAAGCAGCAGCAGCAGCAGCAGCAGCAACAGCAGTAACTTAGAGGAGATGACAGTTCGATTCGGAATGCATGAATTGAAATATTCGTAAAATTTAGATTTTTATTTTAATACAGTTTCGTTGTAAAAAAAAAGAAAATCGTAACCCAAGAAACTTGATATCTGGCTGAACATTTCGTATATGGTAGTGCACATTTGAAATATGAAACGCCGTTTTAGATCATAATTTTATCATTTTTGATCTTTAGTTTGATAGAAAATGCTGTTTTAGATTATAATTTGGTTATTTTAGATCTTTGGTATGACACGAAATGCTGTTTTAGATCATAATTTGTTATGTCAGATCTTGAGTATGATGCGAAATGCTGTTTTAAATTATAATTTGGTTATTTCAGATCTTTGGTATGACACGAAATGCTGTTTTAGATCATAACTTGGTTATTTCAGATCTTGAGTATGAGGCGAAATGCTGCTTTAGATCATAATTTCGTCAGTTCAGACCATTAGTATGATACGAAATGTCTAGCCAAAATATCAAACCTCCTTTTAGCGTCTATATGACGAACAAACAAGTTTTAAAAAAAAATGGCCTCGAACGTCAAAATTTCACGGCACAAAATAACACACAATTCATACGCTTATGTTTTTGTTTGAAAGAGAAACAAAAACTTTTACGTTATGTTCATTCTAAACGGAACGATAGATAAAAGGTAGACAGCTTTTGAGTTTGTCTATAACTATTAATTCCATTATTACCAATTACCATATTCTCTCAAGTTCGTTGCCTGGTTTAGTTTTTCATTTATTGATCATTTGAAATGGAATTGGATAATAACATTAAAATAATTATAATAAATGCATCGTTTCTACAAAGCTTTGATTGTAACTGTGCAAAAGTGTATAAGCATTTCAAAGCAGTGTTGTTGATGTTGTTGTTATTATTCGCCAAAAGTTATTGAGAATTATTTCCTAACATATGCTTTTTTCACTTCTTTTCTTTTCTGGCTTGAAAAGATGGTAAGTTTCTCCGACAGCTTGATTTGCGTTGCTATATATATATATATATATATACATATATATCTCGGTCGTACTTATGAGCCTGGTAGTGTTTTAATTCCCTTAGTAAATTTCCTGTCGAAAGCATGGCTGGAACGTTTGTTATGATTACAATATTTATGAGACTCTGGGCACTCGTCCTTTATATACTAACATGGCAAATTACTCCCGTATACTCCCATCTTAATATAAGGAAATTAGCTATCCTACAACTCTTAAATGAAAGAGAATAATACGCACTATATATTTTAAGAGTACGGAATGAAAATTTCAAATTTCAAATTTTTTTTTTTTACCCCTTCAAAGTAAAAAAAAAAAAAAACCGCATGACAAAATTTTTTTGATTTTTTTTTTACTTGAAACGCATGCATGAATATTGTTAAGCTTTAAATTATAGTAACTTGAATTTTTCCATTTTCATACAGATGACCTCATTCCTATTAAATAAAATCCTCAAAATCGGGTGATATAAAAACCATTTTTTACTCTTAATTCCAAAAGCTTCAACACTGTAATTTTAAAAATACAAAATGGAAAACAGGACTTCTTTGAACACCAATTGTGTAACATACGGTGAATGTGTGAATTTTTAAACATATATTTTTCTACATACAAAATGCATGTTCAAAAATTTATATATAAAAACATTGAAGTAAATAATAAATATATAAAACTATTAAAACTAAAAGTAATATAAAATTAATATTATTAAAATAATTAATATTTGTTTAATAAAATATATATATTTCAAACTTATATAATATAGCTAATTAAAGTCCAGTTTAACTAATAATGATAATAATTATTCCAGCAAATACTATTCAGAAATAATTTTTAAAACAACATTGCATCCCCGCCCCCACCACCCCCAAATCACACTGATAATAGCTACAAAATAGAGTAGTTCAACCCCTCTATCTATTGTCCGCCTGAAAACTATACTACCAGCCTATGAAAACTTCAAGAGGGAATATGACCCCAAAATGCTTATTTTCACAGCTCAACACATCAGAATTACATTACGTACTTTGCTATCCGATTTTACTCAATATTATTCTTAGATTAGCTTATAGCGAGTATGATGAAGTCAACCTTATATCTCTTTGTTTCTACTGATGGTAATATCACGGCTTTTATATATCAAACTCTATAGTAGCTAGTTAGCGATTTTCCTTCTCAATTTCCCGACCCCTCACCAAAAAGCGCAGTTAATATGAGCTTTGGAATTTAATAATACATAGGACTAAAACGGAGTCAATAATCGAATAATTGGAGGGTTGAAAACTAAAGTGATTTGTCAGCAAAAAAAAAAAAATTTCGCAGGTGATCTATGTACATAGATCACTTTGTAACGCGTTGAGGGGGCGAGTAGTTACGTCTCGGACGTTATTGATGCTTAACTACTCACTCACTCAATGTGTATGAACACGGATCACACTACAATGCGTTCAGCGAGCGAATAGCTATGCCTGAGGCGTAACTTCTCGCTCACTAAATGTGTGTGTACACAGATCACTTTGTAAAGCGGTGAGTGAGTAGTTACGCCTGAAGCGTTACTGAGGCGTTATAAAGTGATCTAAACATAGATCACGTATGAAAAACAAGCAAGAATTTTAATATTTTTGCAGTTAGATCACACTTGCTTTCAACCATCTAATTTAGAACTGTAAACTATGTTATTTTATTGATTTATATAAATATGAATGGAAGTTTTAAACCTTTGTTCAGAATATATTTTGACAATCTGTATTACTCCTATGAAAGTTATCTATATATTTAGGAACATAGGAGTTCCCTTATTGCAGGTTTTAATATATATATATATATATATATATATATATATATATATATATATAATATATATATATATATATATATATATATATATATATATATATACAGGGTGGGCCGTAAGTTTCCATACATAGGAAAAATTAAACGTTTGTTTTTATGTTTCAGATACCCTAAGAATATGCGTTTGACGAAAGAGCAACGAATTGAATTGGTCCTGTGGAGTGGCCTCCCAGATCCCCAGATCTCACCCCCCTTGATTTCTATCTTTGGGGGCACTTGAAGGCCATGGTGTATCAGGAAAAGATACGAGACATAAATCATCTAAAGGAACGTATCACCAACGCCATTACAAGCATAACGTCAACTGTGCTAATGCGTGTTCATCAACAGTGGGGAACACGTATTGAAATGTGTTTTCAAAACAATGGCAACCATGTAGAGCATATTATATAAATAAAAATGGTTGTCCATAAAAAATGTTTATTTTTCCTATGTATGGAAACTTACGGCCCACCCTGTATATATATATATATATATATATATATATATATATATATATATATATATATATATATATAGTTAAGAAGCTTATTTGCAGGAAATCTCGATTCAAAGATGAATGGAAAACTGAAGTGTAAATAATTTTTATTGGCAGACGTTTCTGAACCTCCCCCCCCCCCCCCCCCCCCAGCTTCAGTGCTGATACTTAACTAATTCTATAAACTTAATTATAATGTTTTTAATTACTGATTTAAAATATGTATTAATTTTAGCGTATTAAATGGTATTACACAACAAATATAAAGCAACATACGAGGCGTCGCGAGTACGAGGGGACGAACTCTCGCTACATTGGCGATTTTGCGATTGTTACATGAATGAATAGTTCAACCCTCCCTCATCCATAGACAATTTGGAATAGTTATATAACCCCCATCGTACACTCAAAATGTAGTTATTTTCAATATGTGTATTTTCGCTGGATGCCCTTCGTACGCAATAGTCGCGAAGTTTAAACGCGTCTATCTGAAAACTGGTTTGACGAGTTCGCCCCTCGTACTCGTGACGCCTCATTTATATTCTGAAAAGTTCGCTTCTCAATATTTAGTTTGAATGTTGAAGTGTAATCACTCAGATTTGGCTTAAATTTATAAAATACAGTGATTGCAGAGTTAATTATAGTAATTACAAAATACTTAAATCAATTAAGTGGTTATTATTAGCCAACGTAATATTAAACTAAGATTCGCTCAGTGAATGATCGGTAAGTTCGCCGTTCATCGCGTAGATTTGGAAGTTTTGTTTACGAGTAGAGCGAGTCTGCTTGAGATTCCTTCGTGTTAGTCCACTCCTAATTTAAATTGGCGGATGTACTACCAATATTATTCGCATTATAACCAATACGCGTGATCGCCAATTTATATGACGAGCAGCGGATCTACTCAACCTTTAAACAAACCTCCCAATTTTGCAATTAGAGAGAGTACAGTGAACTAAATAATGATCCATACACTGGAACAGTCTTTGATTCAGATTTTGAGGTCACACAATGATCACGACTTAATTGATTTAAGAATTCTGCAATCAATCTATATTTATACGTTTAAATGAAACTCCGGTATTCGAATTTAACATTGAAATAAACATAATTAGTTACGTATTTGCAATGAAACTACAACTTCCCAAATGTTTGCTGTTAAAAATAATTTACACTCCCGTTCTTATATATATATATATATATATATATATATACACACACACAGGTTGTCCCAAAAGTCTCCATACATAGGGAAAATTAGCACTTTTTAGCAAAATGTAACTTTATTTACAAAACATTCTCTACATGATTGCCATTTCTTTGTAAACACACACGGATGCGTCTCTCCCACTCATGGTAAACTCGTGTTAACACATTTGGTGTAAGTTTGGCAACAGTGTCGTGTGTGATGTGCTTGCCATGTTTCCTGTTGAAGTTCATTGCAACCTTGCGACAGCTTCCCGATCCAGCCATGAGAATGATTGCAATATGTTCTTCTTTTGACAAAGGCATTCTTAAAGAGTATCTGAAAAAAAAAAAAAATATTAGCTATCTATTGAGACTTTTGGGAGACATTTTGCAACAAAGTGCTAATTTTCCCTATGTATGGAGACTTTTGGGACACCCTATATATATATATATATATATATATATATATATATATATATATATATATATATATATATATATATATATATATATAATATCATATATATATACAGGGTGTCCGAGAATTATCTGTACAATTTTTGGCTGTTATTAAAAGTCAACCATGAAGTGTAGAAATTCCAGTGTTGTCCCATTTTACAGAGAATCTCATTAAGTTTTTTCTGATACCACGTTTTGACAAGTTTTTTAGAAATGTACGCGGGTGACAGACATTGATGATTTAAAAGCAAGAATCACAGCTGCTATTGAGCGAATTGATGTGCATATGCTGCAGCGTACATGGCAATATTTGGAGTATCGATTGGATGTTTTGCGAATCACTAATGGTGCACATATCGAATGTTTGTAACAACGTTACTTTAATAAAAGAAACTTTTGAAAATACAGATTCTAAATAATCTTGTTTAAGAATTTTACGTGTGTTATCAAGAATTTTATTAAAAGATGAAATTGTACAGATAATGTTCGGACACACTGGAATTTCTAAAAAACTTGTCAAAACTTGGTATCAGAAAAAACTTAATGAGATTCTCTGTAAAATGGGACAACACTGGAATTTCTAAACTTCATGGATGACTTTTAATAACAGCCAAAAATTGTACAGATAATTCTCGGACACCCTGTATATATATATATATATATATATATACACTGTATATATATATATAATGAAAATATCACAGATTCGATTCGTGAGATTTTGCATAGTGAAAATTAACTCCCAACTATAATAGCGACAAATTTTTAATTAGATTCATCTTTTATGCAATACATTTGATACTTTTACTAAACTAATTAAGGAATTACTAAAGGCCTCAATGACGTCATATCAGAGACTAACTAAATTTAATTAAATTCTTTAAACGATACAGTAGTAAATCAACATTCAAAATTATTTGAATTAACGAGAAATTTCAAACTTCTTGTATTTATTTATCCGTTAAAACTATCGTATTTTAATATTTTATCTCTTACGTTAAATTTCTTTTATCTCTTTTTGATATAATAATTAATTGATACGTCTTATCTGTTAATAATAACTAAAAAAAAAAATACTTTTTTTTTTTTTTTTCCAATATCTTCCGAGATTTTAACATCGCTAATTGGTTCTCTTTACAGTAATTTATAATTTTTATACAGTCCGTAAATTAAAAAAAAAAATATTCTGCATGGATATTCTATAACTAATATATATATATATATATATACTGTCATGTTATTGTCATATAATAAAAAATTTCCAGAGCTGACACTTTACTCTAAATTTTAACGCCCCCCCCCCCCCCCCCCAAATATTATTATTATAACTGCACCATTTTTTTTAGATTTGTATAATTCTGATAATTGTTTAATAAAAAGACTTGGTAAAATAGGGTTGATAATGCAATACATAGGAAATGGTAGTTACAGTTAAATATAAGTAAGATACAGTTGATGGTTCTCTATTCTTTTTGCAGTACGAAGGTGGCGTCCTCGAAATGTTCTTGACTGACTCGCAAAAGAATTATTATACAGCTATGAAAAAATTAGGCAGGAAAAAGCCTCAGAAAGTGATCAGGAGACCTACGCATCATTATCACGCCATATTCTATGATATCGCCGTTTCAAGGAGGTAATTTGGTTGATTGTACAAATTTAGGTAAAAGAATCGCATTCAGTAATGTGATCTTTATAAGGAAGAAAAGTAAGTACTCAGAGTCCCTCCTCATTCTGACAAAGTGGTAACTTTATTAAAAGGATGAGTTTGATTCGCGCATACACATACACGTTTGGTTAGTCTGCAAAACCGCGACATTTTCACATATTCAATTCTGTATCGCGAAAATTTATCCAGTCTGAAAAACGTAATAAATTTAACTAGGTAAACCTTACCTAACCTAGCGTAACCTAACTTAGCCTCAGCTAGCCTAACCTTAATTATATTTCCATTCTTTCATGTTAAAAGATAATATTTATAAAGATAAGCCACTGCGATACTTCTAATACGCACGTTCGTGTCGCGATGAGCTCTGTGCGTATCCTCAAGATTGTCATGATTCCGTAGGAAAGACAAGAACTCGCACACACGGACAGTTCTTTACGTGGATGAACTGACTGAAAAGTGAAGCAGCAATCTTTCGCAAATACCTACCATCGTTTCCTTAAAAGAAGAAAAACAAAAAAAGAAAGGGGGGGAGGGGGAATGACAGGAATGCTTAATAGGCCGAATTCGTCCTTTTACCAGACTGGAATGTTGGAATATTGATGGGATTTAGATTTTTTATGTTTTAAAACTGATAGGCTTACGTAGAGGAAGCAAGAAATTTTGTCGCCAGTGGTTCTATTGATAGACCACTTTCAATAATAATAATAATAATTATTATTATTATTTATTATAATAATAATAATGTACTGTGCAGTATATTAAAAGACTTCAAAGTATAACAAGTAAATACCAACTTCTGTCTTTAATAAATTCATTAACAAAAGGAAGAAAACGTTAAACTAAACACACCCACACACACCTCCATCCATGACCTTGAAATCAAGCGTAAACAGCAAGTTTATTCGTGTGAACACTTAAGATATTTTGTAAGGTTAATTTTTATTATGTTCAAATAATATATTCGTAAGTATTTAATTTATATTTAAAAGAAAAACTATATGAAAAAAATGCTCGCCCGAACAGGGACTCGAACCCAGGACCGTTAGGTTAAAAGCCTAACGCTCTACCGACTGAGCTATCCGGGCACAAAGGGGTTGCTTTTAAATTACTTATTTATTGTACATTACAATGAATTCACTTATATTTTATTGTTATGATGACATCATAAATACTTATATACAGGGTAAATTTTATAGGCTTTGTAAATCAAAACTATGTTTTTCTGATGGTTTTTGATGCGGTTTGAACGAAGGTTAATTTTGTTCAAACAACATCAAAAACAATCGGAAAAACATAGTTTTAATATATAACCTAACCTAACCTAACCTAAAATCCCATAATTCCTCAAAAGCCTGTAATGTACTCTTGTAAAAAAATACCATATACAGTACCAAGAATTCTGCAAACATTGCTTATATCAAAGGTTTATATATATATATATATATATATATATATATATATATAAAACAAGATCTGAATCTCCGCCCACTTTTGCGGTAGCTCGTTTTATCCTCTGCCATCTAGTGTTTGGAAGGAAAACTAAATTAGCTGCAAAAAAAATTAACAAGAAGTTATATTTCATTATTTACTATTATACAGTTTAAATATGTAAACAAATAGAGGACCAGTTAATGAATTAAGCATATAGGCTTGTATGTTTGTGAAGATGAATGTGATAATATTGAGTTTTTGGTAATATACTGTATTTCTAAATCATGCGATTATGCCTTTCTGTAAAGATTAGTTTTAACTCCATCCTGTAGGTGGCCAATAACTAATGTTCATTCGGCGGATAACGAGTAAAAATAATGGAAAATAGCATCAATTCTGAATCTTATATATATATATATAGTACAGTACACGTATATATAGACTAATGTTTACTTGTACTGTAATGGTAAAAAGGTTAATAGGCTCTTATTTGATGGATTTTTATGCCAACCAAATAAACTTAAAAAAAAGAAGGTATTTTATAACACCGAAATACGCCAACCATTACATTATAACTGCAATTAATTTTTTTTTGTTTTTCAGGTTTGAGATCTCGATCTTTGTGCTTATCTTCCTTAACATGGTTACCATGGCGATAGAGCATCACCATCAATCGAGAACGGTTTCCTTTACTCTCGAAGTGTTTAACGCTCTCTTCACTACTATCTTTGGTTTAGGTGGTTATCTTTTTTTAGGTTTTCGTGATTAATTATAGTTAATTTATTATTTTAGTTATGGTTTTGTTAAATATAGTAATTATAGTACCGCTTATTGATATTAAATTTAGTATGTTTTATTAAAAGTTAATTTTTGGTTGCTCTGTTAAATAATGATGTTGTTTTTAACCGAGCTTACAAGCTACTGTTATTTTAAAATTACCGTAAATAATAGGTTTATGAAGTGTTCATAAGTCAACCATTTTTCTTTGCCGACAGTCGGCTCAAAAGGCCCTGCCTCGAAACATGTATATACAGTATATATATAACACCAGAGTGGTTTTCAAACTTTTTCGTTAATACTCCCCCCCCCCCCCCCAACGTTAATTGTATAATAAACGTAAATCTAAAGGTTAAAAAAGGAAATCTAGATCAAAAACCATCTTCTCCTATTCTCTTCAAGATTTTTTTATTATTTTTCAAATTATTATTACTGCAGTAAATAAAGTTATAGAAATTTGTGCACCCCCATCCCCCCGATAACCCCTCGCACCTCCTACTTTAAGAAACTGATCTAGTTAACATCTTTAAAAAGCATAAAAAAATTACTAATTGGTAATATCGTTTTTTTTTTTTAGATATTTGATAAATTTTGGTAACTATTAAAATTTTAGAAAGAAAACCCACTCGTTACCAAATAATTACTTTTTATACAGTTTAGAAATTTCGTTTCTAGGCGAATTTTTTTCCTACATTGTACGTACGCCTTATATAACTTTACTTTTGTATTCACGCAGAGGCCATAGTGAAAATCATTGGCCTCAGGCACCATTATTTCACCGTTCCGTGGAATCTGTTTGATTTCATTCTGGTATTTGCGTCAATCATGGGAATTCTTTTACAAGACGTCTTGACAAATTTTCCTATCAGTCCTACGCTTCTGAGAGTGGTACGAGTCTTTAGGATAGGAAGAATCCTCAGGTTAATCAAGGTAAATGAAATTAATACGTAATATTTTAATAATAAATAAATAACGTACGATAAAATACGAGATTTAGGAAAGGTTTTTGTACAATGGTTTGACTGCTATAACTTTCTGCCATATTGCAGTAACATCAGTTGATGCGTGAAACGATATCACTGATGACTGATTGGATTTCGTAACAAAAGACCATAATAATAATAATAATAATAATAATAATAGTTATTATTATCATCATTATTATTATTAGGTATTATACATATAACGAGTTATTATATTGGGTTCAGTTTGGTCTATTTTTGCTCTGCGTAAAGCGATCCTTCCATAATTTCATCCGAAATGATTAGATGCAATGAATACCTTGGATTTTATAGTCGTCATACTACTACTCTACTACTACTACTACTACTACTACTACTACTACACTTCTTAAAACATTATAGTTTTACAGCCGTTAAGTGAGGCAGTGATAAACACAACATAGAACATAACACAATGTCAGATTATGACTCGTCCTTTAAAATCTTAAATTTGATAATGATAAACAATGAAAAGGGCCAGAAATTGGTCCAACGCTGGACCAAATTAATGCGACAGACGGTAGATTCAACTACCAAATTATTATAAACCAGCACTATCGGGAGTCGAACCCACGACTTCGACTCCCGATGATGCGGAAATGAATGCGCTAGGCCGCACTAGTTAGCTCGAGTGTTGCGCCAGTTTGTGGCCCCTCCTAACTTATTTGTGAATAAATAAACTTTAATGTTTCCAATCAATGTAATATCAGAGATTAAGAATTTTTGGCCAAATTTATACACATTTTCTTTCCTTTAAAATAATGTACTTTTTGTTAGCGAGAGACAAAGAAGAAGTACTTTGTTGTTAAGCCACTTATTGGGGAATAGATTTAGACATTGTTGTTGTTGTTTTTCGTTTTAAGATAATTATGTAAATCATACGTATTTCTGTTAAAAATGAGTGTGTGTATATGCAGTACCGTCCTGTATGTTTAAAATTCCGCATACAACATATTCTAAACCACCCTCCCTCGTACATTACTGAATTTGGATTTAGTTCAATGAATTGCAAACAACATAGACTAATTATTAAACAACCATGCAGCAAACCCACACACACACATGAAAAAATATATATATAATAATAATAATAATAATAATAATAATAATGACGCCTTAATAATTACTTATTTTTACAATTTAATTTTCTTCCGATATTAAACATATTTTATAATTTTGATCACATGTGAATGCCTTTCGTTTATATCTTTTAAAATTATTATAAGACGTTGAAGGACAAGAGGAATGAATGAATTAAATAAAATGCATTCCAAATTAGTTGAATGACTAAAAGCCAGTTAGTGACGGTGCTTGGTAATAATAATTTTTTATCATTATGGCAAGTTTTGTGTCATGTGTCATGATTTCAGTAGTTTTAGATGAATGCCAGAAATATTTTATTCCCTAACATCATTATTGCTAATTTTAGTTTTTAAATTATATGTTTTATATTCAATATAAAGTCGTATCTATATATATATATATATATGTAGAAAGAGAGAGCATTCCAGCAGGAATAAATAAGCCTCCAAAATACAACTATATGTAGTTTTGCTCTTGAAATGATAACTTGTAAACTAGTGCAATCCTGTTCTCCTAATCTTTCCATGTTCTCCTTATAGATGCGATGAGATTTTGGATGATACTATGGTCCAAATTATGCCAAAACCTAGTCTCGTATTGTCCATCCTTTAGATTTCACACAGATTAAGGAGGAAGCCTTGATTTCGGCTGTTGACGATCAAAATGTTCTCGGATATTGTCAATAGGATTCATATCTAGGCTTTTTGGAGACCAAAGAAGAACTTCTATTCCTGTTTGCCTCTTTCATTGAGTTGTGTATTGTGAGGCGTGACAGGTTGCACAGTCTTTTTTGCAACACATTCGTGTTAGTATGGAGTTTTCTTTGATGGAACAATGGAACACGATGGTTCTCAAGATTGGATACGTATTTCGGTCCGTCTTTCCAATAACACGTACACGCTGTTATACCACAAAACACAGTCATTGGAAGAGACGAGAAAGGTTAGAAGTTTTCCTTGGTCTCAGAGAAGCTCAAATATGAATCCTGTTTATCACGTCTGCGAGCATCTTGATGGCCATTGGCGGAAAACAAATCTTCCTCTCGCATCTGTTACAAATCTAAAGCAAATGTTGACTGGGCTTTGGCAAAAATTGAACCATAGCTTCATCCGAACTCACATCGCATCGATGCCATGACGATGGAAACGCCTGGAAAGGTAATAATAATATACGATACTGATTGCGTGTATTTACTGATTTATCCTATCTCCTACAACTATTAAAGTTCGCCGAGAAACATAAAATTTCTAAAAATCATAAAAAAATTTAGTAATTGGTAAATGTTCTGACTTTGAAGAATAATAAAAGAGTAAAATAATAAAATTTAAAAAAAAAAGAAAAAAAAACAATCATTACTGGTTAGAAATTTTTTGTTTTTCAGAAAAATTTTTCCTAGGCTTATTTTTGGTGGGGATACGTTAATTATAAACTTAAAATTTTGGGGGGCTCATTTAATTCCTGCGGTGTCATATACTCGTGTGTGTGTATATATATATATATTATATATATATATATATAATACGAAGACTGAAGTTAAAAGGGCAGCACAGAGGAGGGTTCGTCCCTGCGTTTCCGAAGCAAGTCTCTTTGTCCACAACGCCATTCAGATAACCAAAGCTTTTGTTGGCTCAAAAACATACTTAAAAGGAAACTTTTTGGTTTCCTGAATGGTGTAATGGTAAGAGAAGTGCTTGGGACGTTGGCCAAGGAAACAGGGACAAACCCTCTTCTGTGCTATACATTTTACTTTAGTCTCCGTATTAATATCACGTGTATACACTGGCGCTCATAAGTATTCGTACAGAGAAATATTTCCGTTATATTCGTCCTTATCTTTTGTACCATACATAGGATTGTTATGAAAGTTTAGCCTTCATTTGAAGTATTTTAACAAATTAAGAAAAAAAATAGTTCAACTCCAAAATATAACGTAAAACCTCAAAGAATTTGAGCAAAATAAGAAAAAAAGAAGATAAAATGCAAAAGTTTTCGTACATTTACCAACAAAATTATTTAATACTTTGTGTGTGTATTTTTGATTTAATGAATTCAGGGATTCGTTTTGGGTATTTTTCTACAAAGTATCAACATCTCTCAGTAGAAATTTTAGCCCATTCTTCTGAAGAAGAAATAGGCAATTCATTTAGATTCGAAGAGTTTTTCTTACGGACAGCTTTTTCCAATCAGACCATAAATTCTCGATTAAATTGAGATCTGGGATTTGACTGGGCTACTCGAGAAGCTTGAAATCCTTTTGTTGAAAGCCATTTCATGGTGCCCTTGCTTTTATGTTTTAGATCATTATCTTGTTGCAGTACTTAATTGCGACCCATTCGCAACTCCCGAACTGAAGGCAATACATTTTCTTCTAAAATGTCCTAATATTTCTTCAAATTCAAGATTCCATTGATAACAACAAGCTTCCCTGGACCGGAAGCACTAAAGCATCCCCATAGAAGCGAACTTTGGCGTACCTTAAACGAGCTTCCTTGTGCGATTTCCATACCAGAGATTTTCTTCATGCAACTCTTCCATGTAGGCCATTCTTTCTCAATGTACGACGTACAATAGAAGGGATGGACATCGATCTTAGACAGTCTTATTGTTTGGCAAATATCACCCGCAGTCACTCATGGATTCGCAACAGCTATTCCTTTAAATCCCTCTAGCTGTACGGTTTGAAATCTTGCAAAGTCGTCCATACCTTGGTGGAGTTTTGATTTTTTCAAACCCTTTCCATTTCTTTATAACTACAGCAACCGTCGTAAATGTAATTTGAAGTTGTTCTTCTGTCTTCCTATAATTTTATAGAGTGCAGCAATAACGGATTTCTTAAGATCTATAGACAGCTCTTTACCACGACTACCCATTGCTTACTAATGGCTGTACATTGTACAATCATCCGTCTTCCATGAAGATTCACAGAGAAAATTCTATGATTCAGAGTTGCCAACAGTCTCTAATCAACAAACAGCCAACTACTGATAAACATTTTAAATTCTTCAAGCCAAAGGTTAACACATAAAGTACTAAATAATTTTGTAAATAAGTGTACGAAAACTTTTGCATTTTAACTTTTTTTCATTTTCCTCAAATTCTTTGATGTTTTCCATTATATGTTGGAGTTAAACTAGTTTTTTATTTATTTTTTTTCCAAACGAACCGTAAACTTTTCCTTACCATCCTCTGCATGGTACAAAAGATAAGGACGAATATAACTGAAATATTTCTCTGCACGAATACTTATGAGCACCACTGTATGTGTGTATATATATATATATATATATAGAATTTATTCAGCACCTTGCCATCATAATTTATGTATGAATTCATTTACTATTGAATCATTTGACCACGTTTGGTGTGATTAAATCTACGCAGCAATTGAGGTAATGAAAAACTGAATTTGAGGTTGAAGTATTTATTATTATTATTATTATTATTATTATTATATTATTATTATTATTTCCCTTCATCTGAGAATAGAAAACGGGTCGAAGGTTTTTAGCTCTGGGCTTTATATATTTATATAAAATATTAATTATTTTGATGGCAGGTCATCTTCATTGTCATTATCACCATCATTACATCATCATTATCACTTTTTTTTTTTTTTAGTCATCATTTATCATTATCGTAATGATCATTTTTGTAACCATAATGAAAATAATTTTTTTTAACCCTCATTATTCATTGTTTGCTAATGGGCTTGCTCGCTTTTCTACAGCCAACTATGAACGGCCGTAATACTTTCTTCGGGCAGGTACAAAAGCGAACTTGTTATATCTTCCACACACCGTTAAACTAATCTCTGTGGCGCACCTATCTGCATCAAACCCTCATTTACTCTATATACCTTGTTCGAACACCCTTATTGCTTCTTGTATTGCAAATTGAAACACTTATTAAGTAAGCTCGTAAAAAGAACACCGCCTTTTTTTTTTAATAGTTCTTCATGCAGAGAGGTCTCGTTATACGAGTCCTTTCCATCATGTGAGTTTAGGGTATCTTTTTACACCGTAACAAGATTTTGGAGAAGTTTATTTAGTTATTTAGTGATTTATTTTGTAATTAATATTTTCAATTTGTAATATATGAACCCCGCAGTGACTGACTATTTCTCCTCCACTGATTTACGTAACCAAACAAAAAATATAAAAAATGTAATCTACTCTCCTTAGCTGAAGGGTTTACTCTTATATATACAATCTATTACGACATCAATAACTTGTCAATAACTTCTTGTCCAGACAATTATCCATATTAATTAATAATAAAATATATAATTTGATGGATAAGTAAAAATGAACTTGTAAACAAACCTGAAAAACAAACATTATCGGTTGAAGAATGTTTGTGTTAACCGTGTTTTATTAACAGTCATAAAATAACTTCATTAACAAAAAGTTAATAGCGGTATATTTGAAAACTAACTTGAGTTATTGTGTTAAATAGATAAATTTCTTTATATACTATATTACAGGATCTCCCTAAAAGGACGCCCTGTTTTCGTTATACTTTACAAACTATTTGACATTTGAATTTCCGCGAGACATCGTTATTTTCAGAAATCTTTGGGTTTTTTTTTTTTGCTCTTCATTTTAGGTTTGGCTAACTAGGCTAAGCTATCATTGAATTTACGATACAAGATGGCGTATTTTCTATAGCTCACCGTGTGTTTATTTTTTAAAGCATTATTGCTATACAAAATGTCTCGAGCGAGTACAACGTGATTTTTAAAACAATTTGGAGTAAGGAAAGCCCCTTGCAGATTTGCAATAAAGGCTACGGGAAAGAAATTCGAAGATACTGCAGATGTGAGAGACAACTTGAAGGTCGTTTTGGTCGAAAGAAAACTAGAATACGCCATCTTGTCCTGTGAATTCGATGATGATGATGATGATGCCTAAGCCGAAACTACAAGAAGATAAAAAAAAAAGGTGTTCCCCAAAAATAATTTGACATAAATAGTTTTTGGGAACACCTTTTTGTATAACCCTACATATGAACAAATCCAAAATTCCATGAAAAGAACGGTCTCGTAGAAATTTAGATGTCGAATAATTTCTAACAAAACAAAATAAGCATCCTATTTTGGAGACTATATATATATATATATATCGCATGATTCAAAGATTTAATCCTTTATATAAATAATTTTAAATTTCTCTCCATTACACCAGTTATATGTCCTTTCGAATACGAGAAGTGAACTTTATTTCCCCTATAATATTCTTTTCCAAAATCTTTGAAATACCTCAATTAGTCCTCAATGGTTGAATGTTCGTTTAAAAAACAACTAATAATAATTCTAATTTTATATCTACTTTGACAGAACTAATAGATATTTCTCATTCAACTCGTTGCTCTCACAAACGTTATCAAAAATAGTGTATATTGCTTTATACCATCCGCTATTACACTTGATAATGCTACCACTAATAATTCTCCACAAATAGGTTACATAAATAATACATATTTCGCCCATATGCTCTTCCTTTTGTTACAATTTCAGCGACGATTTCTTTCCCGCTTCCAATCAAAGACTTGATTGATTTAAACTTTCAGAGTAATCAGATTAATTCGCTCACACGTTTTTCCTACACAAATGCTAAAATGTATCATGCACAGTTTAAAAGATGCACAAAAAAAGCACTCCTTTGTTAAGATTTTATACTCGTATGAAATACTATGCGTGTATGTGTGTTTTGAAATGAGTATATATATATATATATATATATATATAGTTTCATAGTAGGGGTTACAGTCGCTATATAGCTGGATACTTATAATTTTCCAACATATTTACACTTACAGGCTGATGTGTTCATCGTAGATGTTTTTGTTTTTTTTTGTAATTCGACCTTATAAGTACTTTTTTTTCTTTCAATGAAAAATGAAAATATATTTAATCATTTATTTATTTATTTATTTATTTATCGTTTTTCCTTAACAAAATAGCTGTTTATTTTTACAATATCTTCTACTTTTGGTTCTTGACTGTATTATTTTTATATATATTGTCTTGGTGGTCAGCGTACCAGAAATTGTTCATTCTAGATACTCTAAAATACTTGTACCCAATTATATATAATATATATATATATATATATATATATATATATATATGTGTGATTCTACTCACAAGTTCACTAGGAAATATTTAATTCTCATGTGGCTGCATTCAAATCCCTTGCTCCTTTTTTATCTTAACTGTGAATTCTTGCTGAAGTCACGGAATGCAACTGTACGAAAGCGTTTCAAACGACACACACACACACACACACACACACACACACACACACACACACACACACACACACACACACACACACACACACACCAAAAAAAAAAAACTTTTCAGGCCGCGAAAGGAATCCGTAAACTGCTCTTCGCTCTCATCGTGTCCCTCCCAGCGCTCTTCAACATCGGCGCCTTGCTCTTCCTCATCACTTTCATCTACGCCATCATCGGAATGGCTGTCTTCGGGCACGTACAGAGGAAAGGCGCCCTCGATGATCTAGTGAACTTTGAAACCTTCGGTAGTAGCATGATGCTCTTATTTAGGTGAGTAAAGTCCTCTATTGCAATTTTATTCTGTTTGATGAAGTAGAGATTTGTTTACGAAGGAAGGAGGGGCCAAGGGCGAGCGCCCGCAAAAATGACCCACCCGCCCATAGAAGAGAGAGGCGAAATCAAGGTCTCAGAGACTCTTAAAAACGATGCTTTTTTAATTTTAAAAAGATTGTGTATCGTGTGAAATGCATGTATGTGTAGTGAGAAATAGAAGGGAAGGTATGCGTTTGATAGCATGCTGGACTGCTCACATGGTAGATGAGACACGGAAAAGGATCAACTAAAGGGGACAGTGACAGGAGAAAAGGGAGTTCTCTCATTCCCTGTCTCCTGCCTAACGTCCGCCTCAGAGTATATTTCCCTGGTCGATCACTACAATTTCTTCCCTGTCGAGTTGGTGCGAAAGTTTTCGCAAAGCTGTATTTTTTTCATTTATTGAAATAGGCACATGGCAACATGATTTTCCATTAAGTCGTTAAAGTAAAGTGACGTTGGGTTTGTTCAGTAATTGGATGGGTGACCAACCTTTTCTGCGTCCAGATGACGTAGTAGCCCTTACATCGTTCGAATTCCCGTAAAGCCGTAGGTCCTCTCTGTCACATGACCTTTGCCGTTAAGAAGAATGTTAAACATCCCCAAACTACTACTACTACTACTATTAGTAGTAGTAGTAGTAGTAATAGTAGTAGCACCAGCAGCAATGGTAGTATTTCTCGCGAAATCTTGCAGATTGATAACGTCAGCTGGCTGGAATGATGTCCTTGATCCACTAATGGCCCAACCACCGGACTGTGATCCATCTTACATGAATCAACCAAACGGAGATTGTGGACATCCAGTTATAGCGATTGCATTTTTCGTCTCTTTCATCATCATTAACTTCATGATCGTCATCAACATGTACATTGCGGTGATTTTAGAGAACTTCAATCAGGCCCATAAGGAAGAAGAGATTGGGATTGTGGAAGACGATTTGGAAATGTTCTACGTTAGATGGTCAAAGTAGGTTTAAGATTAAAATAATGTCGCTAATTTTATGTTGTTCTAAATTTTTCTTTAATTTTATATGGTATTAAATTATGTACATAGGTTTTTAATCCGAGTTGCATTTCGTTTTTATAGGAAATATCATAAATGTTCACTCGCTGTGTCGGTTAGTTTGGTTGTTAGGATAAGTTGGGTTAATAATTTCGATAGGAGTACTGCTAAAATGTTTTGGCTTTTGTTATAGATGTTAACTTTTTTATTTAATATGCTTTAATTTAAAATGAAATAGCTTTAAAATCTGTTTGCAAGTTTGTTGTTGTTGGTTAGCCGATCAGCCCACCCTGATCGAGCAAGCCGGCGGCACGCAGGTAATCGATCGCCCTCTCCGGAGTGGACCAGAGGTTCAGCGCACTAGTGATGCTGTGTTGTGTTCTATGTTGTGCTAGAGCGGTACAGTTTGTCATAATGTGTTCAATTGTTTGTAGTTGTCGTCTGTGGAGTTGTCTAGTCTGTGTTTATGTCAGTAAGTTGGGGTCTACAGATCTACAGAAGCTAAGGCTAACAAAGACCCTAAGATCCACTCTAAAGTTAGCCCGAGAGAAAGGAAAGAGTAGGGGGTTAAGAGAAGAGAATAAAGGGTTAAGTAAGTAGCAACACCAATCACTCGTGGGTTAACATTCACTCAGAAAAAGAGAAAAAAGACTCGCCATCATCATCCGCCGGCCACTGCCGACAAGTCGGGAAAATAGTCGGAGAGAATAGGAGAGGGGTGAAAGATGAAAAGAAGTAAAATAAGAACGCTTACAAACCATGCAAACACAGTCTTAACTCGCTGTCATACCATGCAAACTACAGACATGCAAGTAAAGAGAGTTACAGACATGCAAGTAAGGAGAGGATAAGAAAAAAATAAGTAGGTAAAGTTAAACAAAAAGTGGGTTAGTTTACGCTACGAGCTACATCTACGTTCGTGTTAGTCTTTTTTTTATTTTATTTTTTTGCTGGCATATTACACGCTGGCATGTCACAAGCTGGCATTAGACGTCAACAGACTCATCCCCGATTACGACTCCCAAAGCTCCTGTTGCTAATTGTTTTTTTTATTTTAAACAACGTTAATATTTTTAAAATGCCTATCTAGACGGTAGAGTTAACGACTAACGCGGGAAGATTATTCCATTTATCAATTACTTTAAACGTAAAAACGTTTTTAGCGATATTAGTAATGAAACGTCTGCCACGCAACTTGCCGTTCAGTTTTGGTGCCCGTATTTGCGTGAGGATATTGATAGGTTAGAAAGGGTTCAGCGTCGTGCCACGAAACTGATTCCGTCATTGCGCAACAAGCCTTATGAAGATAGAATAAAAGAGTTAGACTTGCATTCACTCGAAACTAGGAGATTAAGGGGGGAGTTTATTGAAGTTTTCAAAATCGTTAATAACATCGATAACGTAAATTTTGACAAACTGTTCACTTTCGATAATAGCAATACTCGTAATAACGGATTTAACCCTTTAACGCCGGAATTGTTTGTAGGGTTAAGTTATGAATGCGTGTATTTGAAAGGTTATCAATATGTATCGGTCGTCCTTTTAGGGTTAATATTCTAAATGAGGCCTGACTAGGGACTTGTAAAGGGGCAATATAATATCCTTCGATTTAAATCCGAAATTACGCGCTATGAAGCCTAACATCCTATTAGCTTTTGCGCAAGACTCCAGACACTGGTTCCTAACTTTTAAATCCTTAGATACGCGTACGCCTAAATCTACTTCCTCGTCAACGCTCGCTAACTCTCTATCATCCATCGTGTACGTGTAATTATTGTTACGAGAACCTATATGCAAAACTTTACATTTCTCTACGTTAAATTGCATCTGCCACTTATCCGTCCACTCCATAATCCTATTTACATCGTCTTGGAGCCTACTTCTATCGTCCTCGTTAACAACCTTACCGCCTATTTTAGTATCGTCCGCGAATTTTGACACGTTACTAGTCAATCCTACATCTATGTCGTTAATGTAAATTACGAATAGCAATGGGCCTAACACTGAACCCTGTGGGACACCGCTACCTACATCCAACCACTCCGGTTCACTACCATTAACAACGACCCTCTGTCTTCTAGCACGAAGCCATTCCTCTAACCCATGGGTCGGGGAACTTTTTTGGGTATTACCAAAAATCTATTTGAGTAAAATGAAATTACCCCCAGACTTCAAAGTAAACAAAAACAAGCCAATTGCTCTTAAAATTGTTGCATATGGTGTCTCTCATACCGCACGCATTACCCCCAAAATTTTTAAATGTACCCCATTTGGGGTAATTTACCCCTGTTCGCCGACCACTGCTCTAACCAGTTAGCTACCTGACCGCGTATATCGTGTGCTTTAACCTTCACAATTAATCTTCTATGCGGAACTGTATCGAACGCCTTTTTAAAATCTAAATAAATAACGTCAGCCGCTCTATACCTATCGTATTCGCGCACTATTTCGTTATAAAATTCTAATAAATTAGTTAAACAAGATCTATGGCGTCGAAACCCATGCTGACTACTATCAATCAAATCTCTACTTTCTAAGTGATCGATGATACGATCCCGAACTACGGATTCCAAAAGTTTACCGACAATTGACGTTAAGCTAATGGGCCTATAATTGCTAGCTACAGTGCGGTCGCGGTGATGTCCACATCGGAATCGTGCTAAGTTAACTCGATCCGATCTGCTCAGGCTGATCTCTGACCTGTCAATGGGTGGCGGCTTCGCACCTAAGACCGCATTCGGACTGAGTCGTGTCACTGCTTTGTGGGTTAGGTATGTGTATGTGCTTTCTGTACTGTGTAATGTCTGTGGGGCGTGGTATGGAATGGAGTATTTGGTTATAATGTCTCTCTGGTGTTACCTTAATGGTGCGAGGTGTTGGTGCATAATTGTACATGTAGTGGCAAGGGTGTTATGGGTTAGTTGTCGCTGCTGCCATGAATTGTGTTCCCCTCATGTCTAAATGTTCCCCTAACTTTCAGTATTTTTGTTTCTGTGTGCAGGTGTTCTATTGGTGTTCTTTGAGTGCATCCTGTAATGATACGAAGTGCGTTGTTTTGTATTGTCTGTAAGGTGTTTGTGTGTGGTTGAGATAATGGGTACCTAGCATGGGCTAGCATAGTCCATAACTGAGCGAATATATTGTTTGTATATGAGTGTTGTTGTTTCCTGCTGGTGTCCAAAGTTTGTGCCTGTTAGTACCCTAAGCGTGTCAAGTCTTGACGTACATTTGTTTTTAATGTCCTGAATGTGGTTTGCAAAAGATAATGATGTGTTGTATGTGACCCCAAGTATTTTGGTCCTGTGAGTGTGTGGAATGTTGGTGTTGTTTAGTGTAAGCTGTGGAGTTATCTGGTGTTCTTTTGTGTTGCTTGTTAGCAAGGTGATGGTTGATTTTGTGGGCGCTACTTTGAGTCTATTGTGTGCGAGCCAGTCTTAAATACTGTTTGTAGGTTATTTGTAGCGGTGTCGATGTTGTTGTGGATGGATGTTAGCGATGTCATCTGCATATGATGACTTAAGGTAAGCTTGTTATCTATGGTGTTGGAATGTCATGCATATATAAGTTGAAGAGTGTTGGTGAGAGAACAGAGCCTTGAGGGACCCCGTTCGGAAAAAGCTTGGTTTTGGATGACTTGCCATTAAATGTGACATCTGAGTATCTTCCTGAAAGATAGTTGCTCAGCCACCTTTTGGTGTTATTGTGCATTTGTGTTGAGTATTTTGTTTATGAGAGGGAAGCGTGGGATAGCATCAAATGCTTTACTAATGTCTATTGTTGCTAATAGTGTACGTTGAGCTGGTCGTCTGGAGTTGATGCCATCCATGATGTTAGAGAGTAATGTCGTGGTTGAGTGGTGAGGTCTGAATCCATGTTGAGTAGGCGATAGTGGTATGTGTGGGTTGGTAATTTGTAAGATTAGTCTTTCTGTTACTTTGGAAGGTGTGCATAGTAAAGTAATGGATCTATAGGAAGCTGGTTCTGTTGGATTTTTGTTTGGTTTGAGTAGTGTAATAATTTTACCTTGTTTCCATATGTCAGGAATAATACAGTGTTGGTATGAATATGTGCTGATGTTTGTGAGAGCTAGTATTCCCTGTGGGCCCAAGTGTTTAAGGTGTATGTTAGATATGTTGTCAGGTCCAGTAACCTTCGAATTCTTAATGTTTTTGATGATCTTGGTGGTCTTGTCTGTATTGAAGGGTGTAATGGTCGTGTCGAGTCTGTAGGTTTTCTTGTGTCTGGCTGTTTGTCTGTCTGCGTGTTTCTGGTTGTTGTCTCTATTTAAGTGACTTACCTTTGCGTAGTGATTAACTAGAATGTTAGCTTGTGTATATGTTGGGATATTATGAGCCTTATGAGGTGGGCTGTTTCTCTAGTGTAATTTGGGTTGTATTTCCTAATGTTGCCCTTGGGTATGTATTTGTTTGCATTATTGATGATCTGATTAAATGTCTTGAATGTTGTATTGATGTTTATGATGGGTGTGCTGTTTAATGTGGTGAATTGTTCCTCAGTCTGTATTTTGAACTGTTCCCAATCAGCTTTCTTTTAATTTCTGTAAGTGTGCCTAAGGCTGTTGGGGTAGAGTGTAGAACGTGTTGTAATGATGATGGGAAGGTGGTCTGATGACAGTTGTTTTTTTTTTGTTCTCCAGTGTGTGTGTGTTGCTAGTGAGGGGGAGCAGAACGTTATGTCTGGGGAGGAGTTTGAGTATCCTGCTTGATGTGGTATGTGTGTATGTTCTTCTGTATTGTTAAGAATGAAGAGGCTGTTTAGTTGTGTGGCTATGTTGGCGCCTCTGGTGTTGCTTTGGTTGTGCAGGTACCAACTAGTGTCTTTAGCATTGAAGTCTCCTCCTAAGATGACATTAGTGAGAGAGGCCAGATTGTGTAACTGTGGATTGTAATTGGCTGGACCTGAGGTGAACTATCTGGTGGGATATAAATGTTGATGAGTGTGGTGTTGTGTTTTGCGCGTGTTTTAATGTTAACTGCCTGTATTTCTATCGTGTTATCTGCTTGGATTGTACTTGTAATGTTTTGGGTTGCATCAGTGTAGCTAATGCTTTTACATATGTAAGTGATATGAGCACCCCCGTGATCCCCAGTACGATCTTGACGGATCACCGTGAAGTCAGGGATGGTGGGTGTTTTGTGTGTGCGTTTTAGTTTTGTTTCTTGTATAAGTGCTATGTGAATGTTTTGTTTGTGTACAAATTCCCTAAGCTGCATGATTTTGTTTGTGAGGCCATCTACGTTGTACTGTAATATGTTAATATTATGCTTCTGTATGTGTCTCATGGTCCTATTGTGTCTATGTCTTTGAGTATGGTGACATGTGTAAGTTGTAGTGGGGCCTGGATTAGTCTTAATGTCGTCGGAGAGTAAGAGTAGTCCGGGGAGCACGCAATTGCTCCCGGTAAGTGAAAAAATAGCACGCTGGTATAGGTCCGGCTCCGGGAGCCGATCAGCACTCTGACCGTGCCACGCAACAGGCCGTCGACTGCCAGTCTGGCCAACCGTAGACAGCCCACTGCACGGAGATTTGAGGAAGTTTGGCCACCAGTGCGTTGATGTTTCGGTTTGACGTCGCCTCTTCTTCGCGTTGACATGTCCCGCGCTGGACGATACAGCCACTATTAGAAGCTTCCTCGTCAGCTGCTAACACTTTTTTCACGTTGTTCTAGCTACCTGTTCAGAGTTTTTTTATAAACAAATCTCAGTTTTCTGCTCAAAACGGCTCTTTCTAATTTTAAAATTGATTATTCAAGGAAGGAAGATGTTGACTTCTCAGAATAATGTATTGATTTACTTTGCTGTTCAGATTTGTCTTTAATCTTAGATAATTTAATCCCTCTTCTGAAAAAGACTATACCAAATATTAGCATTTTATTGCATGTTTTTTATTGCAAGTTTGTTGACCAATATAACTGCTTTAAACACCTGCGGAATGAAAACCCGCATCCCGTTCCTTCTTTAAAGACTGAACATTGACGATAAGTTCGTATTTCATTATGTCCATTGTTCGCAGGTACGACCCCCACGCCACTCAGTTCATCAACTTCTTTCAGCTGTCGGACTTCATTGCGAGTCTGGACGCTCCATTCGGCATTGCCAAGCCGAATACTGTGGCGTTGGTGTCTTTCGACCTTCCTATTGCCAAAGACGACAAAATCCACTGCTTGGATATCCTTCACGCTCTCACAAAACATGTCTTAGGTCATGTTGAGGAAACGGAGGAATTTAAGAGGGTATGTTTACTGCTAATTTCATGGGCTCTCGGAAGGGCATATACGAGTCTCTCTACTTTTAAAACAGATGAAAAAAGACACGTTTTGTGTAAATACTCTAAGGCGTTATATAGTCAATTTTTGTTACAATAGCAGTGCAATACAATAATTTTTAAATTTCATATTTAATTATTTAGATTCTAAATTTATTTTCTTGTTTTTATTTTATTTGGGTGTTGTTGTATTACTCGTTCCATGTAAGTAGAGAAAAATGTTTAGTAGGCATTGATAAGATCAATTATTTTTCTTTTTAAAACAAAATATGAACATAAATTTACATTTTAGATTAGACCTTAAAATTCTAGCTTTAATTGTGCTTTTCCTGTCAAATTCTATATCTACAATTTAATAAAATAAAAGGCTCTCATGAGCGTTAGCAACGGGAATGTTATGAATGTAAGACGTTGGAAATGACTGCAAAAACATTAAGTTAAAAAAAAAAACTTTTCAACATCATCATTTCCGCGAAATTGCCGTTAATTAAATTTCTCAACTTCGTTTTTGATATTCTAAAAATTGTTAGGTTTGAGCACATATTTATATATATATAGATATAAAGTTTAGACTAATTCGTAAGAGTATGTTTAAAATTAATGTAAAAGACACGCTTAATAAAATAAATAATAAATGCATCGTGATTTTATATATGTATATATATATATATTTACTTACTTACTTCCGTATATCTATAATAATAAATAATTTGGTTCCAAACTCTTCATTTATGAATGAAGAGAAACAACTTTCCAGTGCAAACAAAACAAAAACCCTAATTCTATGTTGATATATAGACTAATTTTCTTCTATTATAGTGTATCCTCCCTATGATATTTTTATTAAACATAGAGAATAACTTGAGACAAAGAAACAAGTAAGTTGAAATTGAATAAAATTTAAAATGATACTATTACAATTAATTGCAACACTGCAGGCCTAATTCCCATCCTATCTAAGATGAATGCATTAAAATCCCTTCAGAATGAACCTGTAATCTAATTAGCCCCTTATTCGTGCATAGAGTAAACTGTTGTATTTAACATACGCGTAATAGCCCCCCCCCCCCGTATTACGTTGGCAGTAGTTTGGTAATTCTAGCACCTTTGAAACGCGTGCCTCTGAGTAGAGCAATGCATGCTTATATTAAATGTTCCTTTTTCGTGTTTCGAAAAAAGTACTTGGGACGAACGAGAGTCAGTATTGAAACGCACCACCCAGAGGAGGGAATGAATAACGCTTAACAGCTATACTTCAATTATATAAACGCTAAACACACACACACACACTCACACTCACACACACATACTCGCGCGCGTGAGTGTGTATATGTACATAATAAATTATAATGCGAATGTGTTTGATTATCTTGATGGAATTGGCGTGTGCTATTCAATTCCTCCTCTGAAAAAGACTATACCAAATATTAGCATTTTATTTGCATGTTGTATAAAAAAGTTCGTTTATATCTTTCACGTGACAAAGATGACATTTTCACCATAACTGAAATAATGGCTACAACTTCTTTCACTGAACTAAAAAAAAAGAAGTTTTGTGTGATATACACTATTGGATTAAATTATACGTTAGGCACAAATATATTTATATACAGGGTATCCCATAAGTCCGGTCTCATAGGGAAATTTATTTTAAACTAAATTTACAAAAGTAATAAATTAGAGCTAAAACAAATGTTCAAATTGATGTCTTGTTTTGGAACCGGTTTTTTTTTTTTTTCAATATGGAAGCGAGTTACACTAGTGAGGAAATGGCCTCGGAGGCCTTTTCCTCACGAGTGTAACTCGCTTTTATATTAGCCATTGCGTATTATTCTACCTGCAACAAAAAAAAAGGGGTCCCAAAACAAGACATCAATTTGAACATATGTTTTAGTTATAATGATATTACTTTTGTAAATTTAATTTAAAATAAATTTTCCTATGAGACCGGACTTACGGGACACCCTGTATATATATACACAGTCTAAATTAGGGTTGAAAATAGATAGTCCTTTGAATGAAATTGAAAATCCAGATTATATTTAGTTAGAAAAGTAAATTAATTGAAGTCTTTGTATAATGATACGTCTATAATGAAATATTATGAATGGTTAACTTCAAGAATTCATCGTTTCCGTTACGAAGCTCACTTTGGGCAAAGAATTTATCGTTTATCCATTTTATTTAAGTTATGGGTATAGTTTACCCGCAATTATAGTTTTAAAACTTGTAATTCTGACCTTCCCCCATTATTAGTTCAATATCCGTGTACCTATATAAGTTTCAAATTATACCCAAATGCACTCTCGACAGGATACCCAAAGTGAGGCCCCCCCCCCCCCCCCAATTTTTTTTTACCCTTATAATAATGATTTCTTTCATCTTTTAACAAAAAAGACAATGTACTTCCCAGTATATATATATATATATATATATATATATATATGGTGCTGGTTAAGTATACGGTCTACCTACGATTCGGCGGTCTACCTTTTAATTATAGCTTTTTATCTTGTTTACTAATTGTTTGTTTACATCCCATTGTCAAGCGCCCTTGACGATTGGTTAGGTTTAGTCATGATATTTTCGTTAGTTTTAACGAAAATATCATGATTAAACCTAACCAATCGTAGGTAGACCGCATACTTAACCAGCACCTATATATATATATATATATATATATATATATATATATAATATATATATAACTAATTTCATTAAACTATAACTATTAACTAACTCTAATTGTTAGAATAAGCTCACAATCGTTAGGTAAGGTTTAATTTCTCTTTTCTGTAACTTTTTACAGGATGATATGTAACTAAATAAATTGTAAATATTCATATTATACATACTTATATATATATACAGTATATATATATATATATATATATATATATATATATATATATATATATATATATGTGTGTGTGTGTGTGTGTGTGTTATTAATTATTTTAATTCTATAACAGATTTACTTCATTTTAACTAAGTCTGTAAAGGTAATAGGATTACGTAACTAAGTACAATTTGTATTACTTGCTTTAAGATCTTTGTTCAAAACTAGGCTTTCTCTAACCACGCATCCTGGACTAATAATACATCGATCGCTTCAACTGTTCCTCCCTCTTATGCCTTTTCCTTAAAGCTTTCTGCAACTTTTTATACAATTTGCTATCGCTGGCTATGATAAAAGAATAATTCTTCCAAAAACCGCTTCTAACTATAATATTAATAACTATACCCAATTCATTCTAACCTCAAAAAACAGTCACACTTACTGTGAAAGTAATTCATTTTTATGCCAAGTAGAATTTTATGCCAACAGAATTAATTCTCTCTCCCTTTGAACACAGTTTCATTTACATACAGCGATAAGTTATATAGGTCTGTTACTTTTTAACTTTTTAACTTTTTAATTATTTTGTGTGTGTATGCAAATTCGATATAACTGTTCAATTTCCTTGTTTTGTATTTGGTTTTCTTTAAACTTGGCATTACCAGTTTGATTGTACTGTAGGCCTATTCATTATTTTTTTTTTTCATCATTTTGTCATATGGACTATAGTCTGCCAATAAACCTTTTCATTTTCATTTAAAATTTAAAAAAAAAAAATCTTAATTCTTTCATGCAAAAGAAAAACTGTTGTATTCATATTAAACCCCTTTTTTTTCCTCTCCTTCTTCTGTATGTGTGATCTACTTATTAATATCTTCGGAAACTGGAACCACCTCTTTCATTTTCTATCAATTTTATCTTTTGAGATAAGTGTTCAAACGGTTTATCAATCAACTTTTTCCGTATTTCCAAGTAGATTCTCAAATGAAATTTTCAATATTTTTTGTGTGTTGACTGTGTAAGCACTGTAAAAGAGTTTAATCACTGTTATTTTTTTAATATTTTCATTTCATAATAGCTATTTTGCTTTTAACACAAAGAATAATACTCAGGAATTAAGTTTGTCTTACTGAGAGTTCATTTCTTCCAAGCACAAATATGTCTAGCATTATTATATTCATTGCAACTTCAATACTCTGTACCAACATTTTTTTCATTAGTCAGTGAGAAAACCACTTTAACATTTGGTCGATAGCATTTTCTTTCAAACTACCACTCACCTTTAAGTTTACCTTCCAATCCACAAACCAACTTTTAAATCCTCTGGCTTTATACCTTACCAAATGATCAACCAATCAACCATCGGCACGGGCGCCTGCAGTGTTCGCAAGACCCAACTGAAGGCGGTCGTGCGCATGCCATATTAACACTCACAGTCGTTTAGTTCCCCCCTCAGTTAAAGATGCAGATGGAAGAGAAGTTTAAGAAGCAGTTCCCAACCCGAAAGGAGCTCGAAATAGTCTCCTCCACTAGAAGATGGAAGAAGATGGATTCGGCAGCTAAATCCATTCAGAGGGGATGGAAAGCCTATTTGAAGTGAGTGACTATGTCAGATAGTATTCCTTTATTTACAGTACTTCATTTACATCTATGGGGGCCCAGTGACTCAGTGGTTACGGTGGCGGACACTGAGTGGTGAGGTTCTAATTCGCTTCCGCCTGCTGGCTCCTGGGATGGGTTGAGTTGGCTGCTTGACCCGTCGTTGCTCGGGCTAAAGGTTTCTCCTGGGGCATACTCACCCCTACATTGTGGGGAATTGAGCTTCATGTCTGTTGCCTCCTTTTTTACATTTCCATCGATTTTTAGTTTAAAATTGATTTGTCTTTATTTTAATTATTTTTCTTTGATAATTTTTTGTACTTTTGAATGGGAGCTACGTCATAGCATGTCGCAACATCGCTTCCAGTCGAGCAGCGAAGTTAAGCGACACTGGATTTGTTCAGTTGTTGGAGGGTGACCGTCCTCTGCGTTCAGATGATGTACCGACCCGTAGATAGTTCGGATTCCACATAAAGCTATAGCTCCCCTCCGTCACATGACCTCTGCCATTACAAAGGAGGTTAAATAGCTGCAACACACACACACACACACACACACACACACACACACACACACACACACACACACTTGAATGGAGAGGAATGATAGATAAGCCACATATTAAAAACTTAATTTTTTTCACTTGTAGGTGTTTACATATCAGACTAATGTCACTCTCTCGACGTGACATTTCAACAAAGTTATTGTGGGTTAAATCGGGTTAGGATATGTTTAGTTTAGTTTAGTGTCGACTGGATGTCCCGCTGACAAAATGGGTATAGGCCCTTATATTTGCACATACATTGCTTATTATTTGTAACCTGTAAAACCAAACTTATGAGTAAACTCGTACCTAATCTTTTCCTGTTAAAACACTACCTAAGTATTAGGATTTGTAACTACATTATAAAAAGATTAAGTAAAAACTGAGAAGATATACCCTGAAGACATATAAAGTTGGCTAAAAGAACCTATTGTACTTCATAAGAAGTTAAAGAGCTGCTAATGTGGCGTGCGTTACTATGGGAACAGCTTTTCTTGTAATGGACAAATTTGTTTCAGAAGAAGACGAGAAGCAGAGAAAAAGAGCTTAATACTGGAAGAAGCCCAAACTCAAACCTCTTCTCCAGGAGGTTCCTCCATCAAGAGTGGTTTCAGGAAAGTGTCTCATCTCCTCCAAATCGTTCCAATGCCAATGAGTCTGCCAAGAAGACGTTCTGTTACCGTCTTGCAGGTAAGAAGAACGATTCAAAAGGGGGTGAAAGTTCCTTTTGTTACTCTCTTTGGTCGAAGTGAAGAAATCAGGTAAGCTAAAGTAGACAGTTTTGTGACAGCGTTAAATGCTTTTGCAGGTGGACAGCGGAAGCAGTTCAAAGTCGAGACGCGCCTCAAAAGCGTCGATTGACAAGACGCCTTCTCCTCGTGGCTCCTTCTTCTTCCCTCTGTCTCGAAGGGCCTCCAGAGCCTCCGCAACTTCCCTCGTATCTAACTCATCTCAGATCTCTGTTCAGATTCACCGAGCGTTGGATCCGCAGGCCACTACCTCTCAAGAGAGACTGCACAGAGTAGACGCCAGCTGACCTAGAATTTAAGTTTCTTTTGAGGTTGATAACCAAATGAAGTCACGTCAATGGATGCGTTTACTCTAAGCCGGGTCTCGTGCTGATTTTTAGCCTCTTTAAGTGATTTCTGTTCAGTACGATTTTGTTCACTCGAGTAAACCGCAAAGGCCGAGCGGGAACGAGCGGGTGGTTTACGCTCGTTCCAAGGCGGCGCAAGTCGCGATTAAAGCGCTACTAGTACCGTATACAGTCTGCAGCTGCGAGTTCCACCTGACTGCGAGTTGCTGCAAGCTGCCTTCCACTTTATGGTCTTCCTGGGGCTACCTGGCTCTCTATTCCAGGTGTGCCTTTGCCTATCTAAACCAGATTAAAGGTTGATAGGTGCCCCAGTGGCCCTATAGAACTATTTAAGAGTTTGTTTCTTATTATATTCTCGTTTCTTCGTCTCTCTAATGAACCCTTAATGTGTCTATGTAATGTAATAGAAAATTATTATTATTATTATTAATATTATTCATTTGCGTATATTTCTCATGATACAAAGTATTTTAATCATTTGAACTTTCTAAGTACTGTAGAAAGGTCACATGAAATTTATATATATATATATATATAAACAAAATCTCTTCATATATATAACTTTTAACGAATGTTAACAAATTTTGTTAACGTATTCAAAATAACTAAAAAAAAATACAAAAAAAAAAAACATTTTAAAATAATAAATGAATTATATTAATTCAGTAAAAACTATAATATCCTTCCATGTATAAAATAAATATATTATTGAATTTTCAATGTATTAGGCCCTAACCCGTACGGAAGTAATACCTCGGTGTCTGAATAAGACAGGATCAAATTTTAACATTAAAAGAATTTAAATATGGTTTAGGAAGTCGTTACATTGAAATATAGGGTGATCCCAAAAAAAGGTGTTCCCAGAAATAACTTGTTACAATAATATTTTTTGGGAACGCCTTTTTTTTTTTTAGCACCCAGTATAACTTGTTTAAATAAGATTTTAAGACATTATTTTTCAAACGGTCATTAATAGGAAAGACTTTATTATTATAATATATTTACAATTCATTTCCTAAAAAATTTGAGATTCAAGAATTCCTTCACTATAGAATAAATTTTTCATTAAATTGCTTGGTTATTAAACTATATATAATTTATATACAATTGGTATATCCATCATCCGTACTCGGTATTTAATATATATATATATTAAAAACTTCAAATCTTTTTAATTCCTAAAAAAAATCTCGAATTCGTAAGTCATTACTGAAGGTAGTGAAAGAACTGTAACATCACCTTTCAAATACTTTCGTGAATTGACTCAGGAATTACAAAGAATGCAAACAAAATAGCTTGCATGCACTTAAAATTAAGAATATTATATACATATATATATATATATATATATACATAAATAAAGGAAGGAAAAAAATACTTAAGTTTCTGTTGTTATGAAGGCAATACATTCGCATGAAAGACCAAATAAAATAATGCATAATAATCTTTGGACTATATTATCTTATCAGAAGCTCACTTTTACAGTTAGATGCCCTCCCTCTCCCTCCCCTTTTGTTTGTTTTTGAACGAGTTTGAAGTAATAGATACGTTTTACTTTGAGTAATAGACAAACATCTCGAGTACTGTATAAAACTGTTTTGGTTTGCATTAAAAAAAAAACGTAAAATCTCTGTAGGTTCACGTAATAATTATACATGACATCATTTTGTTTTGAGATTTTTGTGATAAAGTAGGCTATGATATGGAAATATTTGGATAACCAAACATTCTACCTGTACAGCAATATTATCTTTATATATAAGTATATATACATAAACTAGTTACTCTAGAGTTACTGCAAAATTCATCTCTGGTAGCAATTCCTTCTGTATACATTGTGTTTAACATCCTTGCCTCAAGCATGGAGCCATCGCACTCGCATATATGCAATTAGGGTAACTCAAGTCACTCAGTAACTAGGCCCGGAAAAGGGCCGAGACTTCACATTAAGAAGTGCCAAACAGTAATGTCCAACACCATCATTAGTCAAATGTGTAAAGTCTTCAGTACATCCGTCTTATTAATGATAAAATTGGCACACCGCCTATATATATATATATATATATATATATATATATATATATATAGAGAGAGAGAGAGAGAGAGAGAGAGAGAGAGAGAGAGAGAGAGAGATTTAAAATTTAATGTGCTCAATTCATAATCAAATTAGTTTCTCTCTATTTATTTTGATTTTCATAGACCCAGACTGTGCCAAACTAAGGATTATTTTTTCCTGGTTTTAGTATAGGGGCCTAGCTAAATCGTATATACCTTAGCCCTATTTAATTATTTTAAATTTTCTTCATTCGTCACTAGAATGTGCAAATAACGCACTTCTCCACATGCAGTAATTTTAATTTTAATCCTATATAACATTCTCTAAACATTGATTTTTTCTCGCAAAACGAAAAGACATTAAGTAAATCTATTAGTAATATTGTATATCACGGAAATTGCTTTGTTCCACATTATAATAAGCATAAGTGTAGGTATGTAGATTGTATAAAATACATAATATATAGTGTAAGATATTGTAAATAGTTATATTTCATTTTTTCAAGGTTTTATCTAATGCCCGGGGCACCTTGGAATCAATTTGTACAGTGTTAGATATGTGGTAAGTTGCAATGTTAAAATCTTACCAACGTCCTTCTATTGTTACTGTTTATGTTCAATATTGTCATTTATTCTAAATTTAAACTATATTGCACATTAAGTAAGAAAAGTATTAAAATATGTTCCCTTAAAAAAAAAAATGTGATATTTGTTCGAGATTTAATATACTGACAAGGGGTCGAAAAGAATTTTAAAAATTGGACGATATCTTTTTCCACGAAGAATTCATTTCTCCATATATATATATATATATATATATATATATATACTGTGTATGTATATATATATATATAGTCCAACGAAATAGTATCGGATTTAAGGTTTGAAATGTTTTACTTCCTCTGATTGATCAGCCTGTTGAAGAACCGAAATGATGGTTTCTGATTGGATAATTCATAATCTCTAACCGAGCGTTCTGAATACACATCAGCGAGAGATGCACAGACCCCGCCTCCGAAGGTGGAGACTTCTGTGAAAGTAACAAAGATTTTCAGGAATTGTCCTGTTACTATTTCGTAAGGATATATATATAATTAACGAATTTGTTTTGTTTTTATTATTATTATCATATACCGAATTTTCCTCTTCATATTATTGATTGGTCTTTTACCAACAACGCAATAAGCATAATGACGACTGGAAAATTAAAAAAAAATAATAGCAAACTATTATAAAAAAAATTATATCAATTATAGCCCTGAAGTACCAGCATATTTAATGGCTGTGAGTTACTTTGCTAGATTAGCTATCATTTAGAAACTATTTATCTCTACTATATATAAATATTTTATTTTTATTTATTTCGAACGGTTCTACAACTCTAACAAAGTGTCAGGTTTTAGTTGTAATTTATATCGAGTTCGATATAATGACTCGAATTAATAACGTAATCAAGATTGATGAACAAGAAATAAATGCCAATAAAAAACTGATAAACAGAAGGCAAATTTAGTCATAAAATTCGCTAGTATACATTCAGATTAATATTTCAGATTTTCAAGTAATTAAAACTAAGTTGTAATTTAATTTGACAAACTACCTTCAGCAACTAAATACGAATTAGTCTGTAGAGGAACTATAGAGTTTCAGTCAAATAGATAGGTACTGCCTAATTATTATTGGGAACTATTTACTTATTAATATACCGTAATAATTTTCAATATCGTTATCAGATTTGACTTTAACAATAATGGAGTTCTCCAGCTTAGGTTAATTGAAGTTTTTACATTTCTAATTCGACTTTAGTGTATTAACATAGTCCCGGTACTATAGTCATTCCTTTTTTGTAGCGATTTTAAAACTAAACTTAAAAATTGATTCCTTGGTTCAATAATTTTTACTATTTTAAATTTAATAAAATTAAAAGTGAAAAATTCCCAAAATACGAGTGCAATTTGTATAGTTAAGACTAACTGTTTGAACTACTGTATAAATGTTTGTTTAGATCAAAGTTTATTTAGAATTTGTATACAAAATATACTGAAAAAATATGAGGATCCATGTACTTATGTAAATTTTCTTTTAGTAAATGAACCGATACTCAAATACAATTTACGAGATGAAAATTGTAGGCTACAATAACGTACGTTTTGTTAAAAAAAATGATTATAAACTTATTCCATAGTTGTTGTTGTTGTTTAGCCGATCAGCCCACCCTGATCGAGCAAGCCGGCGGCACGCAGGTAACCGATCGCCCTCTCCGGAGTGGACCAGAGGTTCAGCGCACTAGTGAAATATTTTGTAATACTTATTTTTTTTAACTGACGAATGACCAAAAAAAAAAAAAAATGACGTTGGGAGTTCCACCGAAAAGACTCGGCATAAAACCTAAAGATATATATTTATTGACCAACCTACACTTCCAACATGTGAAACTTTAGCTTCACATTTCTTAAACGTTATTTAGAACTTAAAATGTGTATTAAAGTAAACAACTCTTTACTGTATTACTGAAGAAAATTATAGCCTAACAAATAAAAACTATTTTAATTAATAAATACAATGTTACTTTTTAAAAAATTAACTAATTTGGTACTGCATACTATATTTCAAATGTGAACCCTCGGTTGTTTTTAGTGTAAGCAATCATTGTGTGTGCGTGTATATATATATATAGCTAACGAAATAGTATCGGATTTAAAGTGTAAAACAATTTTCCTTTCTCTGATTGGTCAGTCTTTGGAAAAAGTTAAACGTAGTCCGTGACTGGACATTTCATAATTAGTAGGCGGAGTTAACGAAATCTAATTCAATTTGGTCTGAATAAACATAAGTGAGAGGTGTACAAACTCCACTTCCGTAAGTGGAGACTTCTGTAAAATGACAAACATTTTCAGACCCTTTTCCGTTACTATTTCGTAATGATATATATATATATATACACAATCAAATAGTTTAATACAATTAAAATGTATTTTGAAGTATACCGGACTTTAATTCGAATCTTAAAATGTTACACAAGTAAATAAGTACGAAAAAAAACTACTTTAAGAGAATTATAATTTTAAATATATTTTACGATATTGATTTTTGAAAAATCAATCAATCTTGGTGTTTGTTATAAAATCGAATTTTCTTAAGCTTAAAAATTAACAGTTTTTGTATAATTTTTTAATGATCTTGTTTACAAAATCTGCGATATATAGTCATTGTTGTTAGTTAATCCAAACAAATTTTATGCTTCGTTATATATATATATATATATATTATATATATACTTAAAAGTAATTAAATTTTATGCATGCATACATCCACACCCCCATTCAATTTCCGTGTCTCGGTTAGTTGGATGTTGGACTCGAACCCTGAAGGGCTTGGGTGCGACTCCCACCGTCGCCGCGGTTGGAGTTGGGCTGGCCACCTGCTCTGTGGTTGCTCGGGCTCAGGTGTACAATTTCGAAATTCTATTTATAAGACTTTGCTTTTAATTAATATATATTAACATAATTTACGCCACTGTGCTAGAACTGCAGTTAAAAATAATTGTTTTTTACCAAAACCTACCTTTATCTGATCAGAACACGCTTGTACAAAACTTCATACTCTTTTGTGAAATTGAGGAAAAGTCAGCGAGACCATAAATTTACAAAAATTCCACAACCATCAAAATTTTGAGCGTGAAGTTGTGAAGCTGCACTGAAAATTTAAGTGGCTCGTGAGCTTAAGGTAAGTGTTGAAGTCTCGCTGGCTTAAAAAATTATGTTCAAATTCGTTTGTGTGAAATTATTTGCATGTTACAATGCGGCTTGGACTGACTAGTTATTGGTAGGCTTTGGTTTTACTCTGTACGTGCATGCTAATTAATCTGCGTAAGACAGCAAGTTATAAAAGTTATACCATAAAAAAAAGAAAATGTAATTTTGAAAGAAATTCGAACAATTTTATTGTATTCTCATTATTGTTTTGTGATAGTTACATATCGGTTCTTTCTTCAAAACCTACACGAGCGATCCAACATGAAAAGGAAGTACATTGCCTACTTATCGAGTGGTTTTAGAATTGTTTTTAGCAAATAGAATAGGTATAGCGAGATCTTTGAGACAAAACCTCAAAGGAGTTACTTTGACTTTTCCAAAACGATATTTTATCAATAATTTTGTCAACGTCTTCAGAAAAACAGTGGATAAGTTTTAACTGTTCTAAATATAGTATCTGTAAAGTTCTATGATATACATTTACTGGTAAGACATAATAATATATACATAGGTGTTTGTTATAAAGCGTAAAGTACATAAATATATATATATATTAATAATAATAATAAATAATATAGAAACTTAACAAGTCTTTTTGAAACAATCATATTTCTGTGATAAATGATTCTTTTAGAGTATATTGTATAATTACTTATGGTTTAATAAAATCAGTATTTAGGCTCTATTACCGGCGATTTTATTTTTATTTATATATTTTTTTTTTTTTTTATTTTGCTAGTTTAGTACAAATGGATTTTTTGCATTAAGGTTTCAATTCAAAGCGTTTTCCCTCAAAAGAAAATAAAGAATTTAAAAAAAAAATACCTTCATATAAAAAATTAAGGTATTTAATAAAAAAAAATAGTTTCAAATTATTTAACTAAAAGATTGTGTAGTATATAAAAGTTCAATATTAAAAATTATTCATATTATTTCTATTAATGAACTGAACAATTTAAAAACTTTGCACAACTATTTATTTCATTTTTGCTATAAAACTAATTGTTAGTCTCGAAACAGTTTCCCTATTAGAGTGTCGTGATGTCGCTCTATTCCTAGGCCGTACAAGCGTTGCCAATGAGGACTTTGAGGCATAATAATTTTTCTTTTGTTTTTGTTTAAAAAAGAGTGCTTTGGCAACCATTGTACCCTCTTGATAATGCCTACTCCCCTGCCTTGTGGACTGGTGGCTGTTGCCACTTCTCTTGACCTTCCATCATAGAGCTCTCAAATGTTAGATAGACATTATTAAAAAACTGTTTGTAAAAGTAATATTGTTATATTGAAAGAATCACAATGAAAAGGGGGTTTTATTTTTCCTTAAGGGTAGTTTGTGGTAGTAGAAGTAGTAGTAGTTAATAGATATACCATTTGTAGTAATAGTTCCCCCTCAAACCCGTGTAAAGTAATGCACTTTGACCAAGGAATGCCTTAGGTATTAGCCTACCCTCTCTCGAAGTATTTTCCACGGGAGATGGAGTTTTTCAACTTTTAATTTAAAATTTAATAACATTTAAAGTATCAAATCCGATGTCTGACGTGAAAGAGAGAAGAGCAGGACTCCACATGTTTACGACCAGATACAGTACTCCAAATCAGAGGGTTATCGAAGCTAAAGTTATTTTAATGGACAAGGAAGATGGAGCCCACGAAGTCCGGAGTCAAAAGGAAATATAATTTGTTGTCAACTAAATTTCACACTGATTCCAGACTTTGTGGTCACCCTGTATAATAATGAAAACTACAAAATCATAACCATCTCCCCGCTCCGTCACATGACCTTTGCCGTTACGAAGGGGATTAAACAACCAATGATATTATTACCCTAACCTCCGAACGCCATGAATTTGTGCTACCCTCGATTTTAGTGTCTGATTTGGCCAATTTTTGAACAGGTACAGTTGACCATCATTTTCAAGTTGCCTAATGTGACAGAAGGACTTCTCTCAAGAATTCATTGTTTAAAGTAGTGATAAGTCAGTTTATCAGAAAAATGAGTTTCTATAAAGCAAAGGGTGCTACTATAGCGTGATTCCTACCGGTGACTTCGATACTATAGGGTGATTCCTACCCGTTTTGGTTCGAAACTACAGTACTGTAGTGTGTGATTCCTATCCAAGGTATAAATGAAAATATAATAAATATAAAATGCTGTTTATTATTCAATTTTATTTATTTAAAAAAAGTTTCGGTGCTACTATAGTATGTGGTCTACCTACGATTGGTTAGGTTTTGTCACGATATTTTCGTTAAAACTAACGAAAATATCATGACTAAATCTAACCAATCGTCAAGGGCGATGGACATTGGAATGTAAACAAGCAATTAGTAAACAAGGTAAGAAGCTATAATTAAAAGGTAGACCGCCGAATCGAGGTAGGAATCACGCTATAGTAGCACCAAGCAAAGAACCCCGAAAATAGCAAACGTGCTCAATGAAATTAAGCATATTTGAAAAGTAAATTATATTTACGCGTGCAAATACTTAGCCAGTGCCCATAGCTCGACGGGTAACATCATTTCCCTATAAGCAGAGTGAAGACACAGGTCGGGGGTTCGAATCCCGATGATGGTGGTAATATTAATGATATAGGAGTTAGCGCAATAGGCTGCGTTAGATGGTTTGACGCTGTGCCAGTTTCTGGCCCTCCTCACTCACTGATAGTCAATATTTTAAAATTTGGACAAATAAAATTCAATTACATAAATAATTTATGAAAACGTACAAAAACACATTTCAACGCGTCACTAACAAACAAAAAATTATTACATTGATACGATAATTGTGAGTTACTAATAACGTGAAATTTCATAATTTTTATTCAACAAATACACCGAGTCCAAACCAACGTTATTAAACATTCAACACTCGTCTTGTTTTAAAAATTTCTTTGTTACAAAAAATCATACACATTCGTCTGAAACTTCACTCGTGTCGAATCCAAATTCATTTTTTTGTTCCCACAGAACTTTTTGTATATTTTACATTTTTTTTTACATTTACAAAATTAATTTAAATACAGAAAACCCTAAAAATTTTTGCAACAAAATTAATATTTTAAATCCTAAAATTCCCCCCAAAATAATAAGACCACAAAACGGAATGCCAACCAACCAATGTTTTCCGTATGCTAGAGAGAGAAAGACAGAGAAAGTAGTAGTTGACTGGAACTTGGTGAAACAAGTTAGTGAGGTGAATAACAGACGTATAAACAATAATAAAACAAAATACTAATGAAAAACTTAATTTGTGATTTTGGCTCTTTAAATGAGAAGAATTTCAAAAATAACTCAAACATATGTCCCAGGTAAGTTAAATTTTAAGACACTAATAGTTTAATGCGGTTAAATTCAATTCATAAGTTATTAAAATTCACTGAATTTAACATCCAATCATTTAGAGCGATCATAAAAACAACATTCGACATTTTACTGATTATGGTACAACTCTTATTTAATTAATATAAATAAGTTAATTTAAATTGTCTTTACCAACTTTTAAATGAGTTAGAGTACCCCAATTAGGTCCTCAAGGGGCAATGCAAACGGCTAAAATTATTACACAATCGTTTGACGTCGAAAAATTTGAGTTAAATTTAAAATGGGATTAATGACAAGTAATTATTTACATAATAAAATATTAGGCTATTATATTTTGGTGGTATACGTATACTTTAGCGTCGGAAATTATAACTATTATTATTAAAACGATATTACAACTGATAAATGTCATTAATGAGTATAATCAAATGCGCAAATAAGTTAGTTTTATATTTATTCATAAGAATTAGTGAATATAGCTGGAAAATAAGGCACGTGATGTACCATGTTGACGACGTTGCTGCTTCTTTGCCCGGTTAGGTCAACTGTACGCCCTTGACAATTGGTTAGGTTGAGTCGTGATATTTTCGTTTAAACTAACGAAAATATCACGACTTAACCTAACCAATCGTCAAGGGCGTACAGTTGACTAAACCCGGCAAAGCAGCAGCTACGTGGTCAACATGGCACATTTATCAGTTGTAATATCGTTTTAATACTTTTAATAAAATTATATTGAGGCTTACGTATTTTTTGTTGATATTAAGCGTATAAATAATTACCGAGGCTAAAGTACACGTATACCATTTCGGTGATCCGCCCATTTCCGGGGTACATCGTGGCCAGTGTCGTAACACCGATTGCCGTCGATCAGTGAAATTGAGCGACATTGAGTCTGGAGAGTAGCTGGATGAGGGACCGGTAGTACTTACCCTTCCGGGTCCCGACAATGACCCAACCTTACCTTTCCGTGTCCCAAATCAAAAATCGTAAACTAACTTCAGCAACATATATTTATATAAGAATCTTGTGGGTTATAACCCATCATTTTTGACAATTAAAACTAACGAAAATATCACGACTTAACCTAACCAATCGTCAAGGCGTACAGTTGACCTAACCGGGCATTCAATTAACCTCCTACTTCTACTAGTTAGGCTAATTGAATGCCCGGTTAGGTCAACTGTACGCCTTGACGATTGGTTATGTTAAGTCGTGATATTTTCGTTAAGTTTTAATTGTCAAAAATGATGGGTTATAACCCACAAGATCCGAAAGAAGTTAGAATGAATGGTTTCATTTACCGAATATGTATTACTCACAATTGTAGGTTTGCATTAAATATGTTGGGACCCGGAAAGGTTAGTAGTACCGAGGGACCGTCCCCATGCCCAGATTATGTAGCGACCCGTGGTTCGGATCCTCAAAATTTGTCACAGAGATCCTGATTGGTTAGTTATTTCCCACGTTACGTATTTCGGCCAATCTAAAACGACCACCTAACCAAGTGCAATCAATCCGGTCTCTGTTAAACTTAATACCAGCCAAATATTATATACTGTCGTTACAAAAAGATTTAGCCCAATGCTATTTTTAAAATGTAACCTGTCAAACATAAAAGCCCTTGTTTGGTTACGTTACTCGTACGTATTAAAGATTGTCATTTGTTTGACTTTTAATTTTTTTACGGTGATATAATGAAGACCCACTCTAATAGACAGAGTTTATTTTCACAACAGTTTCGATGCCCACTGGCATCCACCGGAAGAGGATGCGGATCTTTTCCGTTTGACTGCCGCCATTGAAACGTAAGAGGTGAGTGCCCCCAGCCTTCTTTACTTAGCCTTATAAGGCTAACTAACGAAAATATCACGACCTAACTTAACCAATCGTTAGGTCAACTGTACGACCTTGACGATTGGTTAGGTTAGGTCGTGATATTTTTGTTAGTTAGCCTTATAAAGCTAACTAAAGAAGGCTGGAGGCCCTGATCTTCAGGTGATCCCCTTATTTTTCTGAGTACACTATTAAAACTTAAAAATTAAGCATGGATCTTGAAAGTAATTAAAATTGTTTATAAGAAACAAAATTTGAAGGAGAAATTAAGAAAAGCTTGTTTATAAAGTAACTTATTTTGTATCATCAAGACATTTCAGTTAAAACACAAAAAGTTTAATTATGTTTCAATGGCGGCAGTCAAACGGAAAAGATCCGAGGATGCCAGTGGGCATCGAAACTGTTGTGGAAATAAACTCTGTCTATTAGAGTGGGGTTTTATCATATTGTGATTTTCACGTAGAAACAACTTTTTTTTTGCATTTTTTACGGTGACTGCCAGACGTTATCCAAATAATAAAAATAGCTCAATGTACTGCATTCGTTACACAGTCCATAAAAAAGGCTTATAGGTTTGTGCAATAGTTGTATGTATTATTCGAGAAACCTAAATTTACTAATTTTTGTTTTCCTCTCTAGGATTGATTATGCTCGATGGGTCACATTTTAAAAATAGGGTTGGCATTTTTTTTTTTTTTTTTTCTTCACAAAATGAAGTAATTTGCTAATAACATTATGAGAACCAATGCAAAAAATAACTAGTCATTTAAGAAACATTTATAACCGAGAGAGAATTACTGCTCATGGTCTGATGTGTCGACTCCCTCCTATAACAACGTGCACGATAAGAACTGCGTACTCTTAACCTAATGGCATCGTTTTTTAAGCGCAATAACTACGATATTCCATTCTCTCGTAACTCTTAACTCTGGCGTGAAACACAATGGAGGAATTCTATCACAAATAACTTGTCCTTCATTAATTTTCATTAGTTCCCATATTTTCCTACAAAAAACTTCCATTACACCCCGGTTATACTAGTTTCGTAGGGCTGGGCATCGAGGATCCCGGAGGAAGTAAACTAGACAGCTCATTTCCTGCGATTTTCCCGTATTCTATTTTGAGGGGAGACTTTTAAAGAGTTTTATTAGGAGGTATATTTATTTCATGGATAGGCTTTTCACAATTGAAGTTTTTGTTCACCCGTTTTTCAAACTTTGAAAACTGTTTTCGCTCGAGTATGGGGGTGAAATAATATTCCGGGATCCCGGATGCCCAGCCCTAAACTAGTTTGTACTTAGTGTCAATAGGTTGTAGTCGCTTTAAGTATGGAAATAAATAAAATTCAAATTATACAAAAAAAAAACTTAACTGTACTTAATAAACTATTTGTTTAGGTTGCACAATCGCAGTAATCGGAATTAGTACAATATTGGAATCCTCGAGACGCTAGCAACTAGACTTCAAAAATGTTTTTACGTGAATTGCAAACATGCACTATATACACCCAATCTCTTTTTCGAATTGGTATAACAATGATACTAGAAAATAATAAAACGTAGTATTTAAGCTATCGTTATTAGCTTTGAATCACTGCAATACGAAACTAAACTGGTTATCAATCTGTATACATTACTTTTATTATTCGTATACAAAAACCGATTCACTAGTGATAATAGGTCATTGTACCTATAATACAGTATTAAACATGGGCTTTATTATGAACAAAATGACTTGCAATTCACAAAAAATTTTAAAACTACAATAGTTATTTAATGAGTTGAAGATGATCTGCTTCAATATGTTCAATTTCATTCGCCTACAAAAGAATTTCAAAGAATAAAAATATTACTAATTGGTAGCCTTCTCTTTCTTTGGATATTTTATTTTTGGGGGTAACCGTAATAAAACTTCAAACTATTCAATTATTACTGATTAAGTTTTAGGAAAATTTTCGGTTCGTTGGCGAATTTTTTTCCGAAACTACACATTTCAGAAAGTTCACTAGGTCTACTTATAATTCATAACGAAGAGTTCGATAAATTTTATCATTTGCCTACATTATAAAATTTCTCTAAGTAATCTTAGTCACAATAAATTCATGAACCTTGCAACAAGAATTTAAACTCATACGAATGTGATCCAGTTTTATACTAAATCAACTTTCGTAGCACCAAATAATATTTGGAAGTTTAACCAAAATTTAGATTTTAGTTTGTTTAACTATTAAAATATCAAAGTGTAACAGGGATAACAGTAATTACCTACTTAAAAATTAAATAAGTTTTTTTTTCAAATATAAAATTAATGCTGAATTGATTTGCCCTTGCAGCGCATTTTATGCATAAATTAAAACTAGCTTATTAGCAAAACTGTCGTTCTCGCGTACACTCGTTGGGTTAAATTTGGTCATGGACTCGTGGATAACATTCTTTAATAATCCTTCATTTAACATTTTAATAAGAATGTATTGTGAATACAAATAAAAGGTTGTTATAAATTTCTTTAAAGATAGATGTATACTTTTTTACACATTTTAATAACTTTAAAAATGATGTTGCGTACGAAAGGTTTTTTGTGAGAAGTGACGCGTTGGCATTCCCTGAATGTAATGATAAGTAGCTACGTTTGAAAGTAAACTAATCTTCATCACTACTCCAGGAGTCTAAAGTTACTGGTCTTGAACTTCTAATTTCTTGGGGAACATCCTCTTCAATTTCCTTTGGATAAAGATGCTCGGGTGTCCAAACGAGGAAATTTCTGTCCGCTCCATAGCTATAAAGGTCCCCAGAAACAGGGTTGTATATTGTACCATAAACTGATGTAAAATGACCACTAAGAATGTTTACTAAAGCTCCTGTTGTAACTTCGTAAACAAATATTTTGGATTTGCTTGGAACGTAAATAAGGTCTGGGTAGAGATTACGAGTTATGGATATAGAAAATGCTCTTTTAAAATCTGTATACACAGTACCGAATGTAATGTTTTGGTTCTCGGAAGTCAACGTGTTCCATACTTTAAGATGACCATCGTAGCTGAAAGAAACGAGCCACATGCCATCGTAACTAAAGCATAAGGATGTAATCATGCTTCTGTGTGCTGTGGGCACGTTTTTTCTTCTCTCTCTGTGTGTTGCATGGACTGAAGAACCTTCATCGAGAACTTTTAAGCAAGCTTTTCCAGATCTTACATCCCAAATGCGAATGGTTTTGTCTTTTCCACCAGAGGCCAAGGAATTCTGGTTGTGCCTCGTCCACTGAACCACTTGGACCGGTCCTTCGTGGCCAAGCAGCCGATGAGTAGAAGAGCCAGTTCTTAAATCACACAATATAACTTCACCTAGCAAAATGTTGGTTATTTAATGATTATACTTTTTGTATTTCTACATGACGAATTTGCATGTCAACAAATGGAAAATCATAATTATTATAAATTAATACTCGTGCTTATCTGATTTGTATCTGGGCCTATACTACTTTTCATCGAAGCTAGTCACTTATTCTGATTTCAGTCTGCAATGCATTTTGATGAAATTTTCTTAAAAATTACATACCTACTTAATGCAAGAGAGAACAGTTAACATTTTTTTTATTACAAAACCCTTCCAACTGAATTTAGATGTATTGCTTCTGTGCAAAGAACAAACAATCTAAGAATTCAGGCAAAGAATCTTGTGATTCTGTATTATTTAGGTGGGGCCTAAATTTAATTCATTAGTCAGACCTAATTTCTGAACTTTTAAATAAAGGCACTTATATCTAATGATTTTCCTTAATTTGAAGCAAATCCAAGAATAAGGAGCTAATCAAAATTAAATTACTTGTAGGTTAGCATTTGTATGTAAAAACATTAGATTAGCTGAGCTACATTTTATCAAACTACTACCTATCTGAAAATGTAATCTAATTTAGTACAGTATTTGTTACAGGTTCAATAATTTGCCTTCAAGGGGCATTAAAAAAGTTATTCAAAGCTTTAGGGAATGATTTCCTTGTCTTGGACTATGTTATTCTTAAAAAATACTGAGAGGCTCTGGGGCTTATTGGATAAATCTACTTCAAAATCTATATTAAGATTTATAGACCAACTGATGTTTTTGACTTGGAGCAACTTTTCTCTCTGAATTCTTGAAGTACCTGGGACTGAAACTTAAGCTTGCATGCTTCACATCTGCATTATCCAATACACTTTTTATATGCTTTATCCTACATGTACCATCAGTTAGCGAGTGAAGTTGAATAAACCTACACTAGGGTCATAAGGTAGGTGTAACCCAGTGTATCCTAACTAGTAAATCGACTAACCATTCAAAATTATAAGCCCATATAAACAAGGAGTGTATTTATTACACTCAAAATGCAATCATTCACCAATATTAACACTTAATATAACCAATGCTGGTCTTTTACTTTGCAACCTGTATTTAAATTTAAACTGATGAAACCTATAGCTATTTCTAGTCTCATGGCTGTCGACTGTGTTCCCTAACTCTGATTTATCTAATCAATACCTATGTAATTTTATCCTTGTAAGTTGCATGTAAGGGTAGTTCTACTTCACATAAGTATCGAGTCTTGCAATAACAAACTAACATTTAAGCTAAATTAAAATTCTCACCTGTCTCTCCAGCAGCAGCCAAAAGGGAATGCTTAGATGCTACAGGAGACATGTGGTGGTGATAAATTCGGCATGTGAGAACAAATTCATCTACATTTTCATAGAATTTGGGTCCCATATTTTAACTGAATTATCTGAACTAGAGGTTGTAAAAAGCCCAGCACCATGGGTACCACTGAACACACGTAATCTGAAATAATGGAAATAAGCATGACATTAGGTTTTAATTTAAAAACAAATAAACAAAATGGGTAATATATGCTTCTGAAAGGTTCACTCTAGATAATACAGGGTGTCCATAAATGTTTACCCTGAAAACAGTATGCTCTCATGTTTTAATGATGAATCTTACATCCATTTTCTTTTTACAGGTGATCTCGTACACGCATAGAATTTCTGTGCTGGTGTGTTTCGTCTACTGTATTCGCCGCTAGGAGCGCTGTAGTAGCTGTTCAGTTAAGATGGCGTCTGTGACAGAGAAGGCACAATGTGTTGTGTGGCTTGCAGAAACAAAATCTCCTGTCAGTGTTCAGCGAAGGTTCAGAACAAAGTATGGAAAGAATCCACCTGATGTGAAGTTAATTAAGTCGTGGATGAAAAAATTCTTGGAAACTGGAAATGTGGAAAAGGGGAAAGAGCAGTGGTAGACCATCAATTTCGATGGGATGGTGGAAAACATTCAAACTGCTTTCACACGGTCACCCAAGGAAATCAGTGAGACAAGCTTCATGCCAACTAAAGATACCGAAGTCTACGGTGCACAAGGTGTTACACGCCTGTGGTGAATACCATTTAGACATTTTACATGCCACTAGGGGTGCACATGGGAAGCTTATTAAGCTCATTAACTGTATCAAAACTTTGTATGTTTATCTACTTATGATTAAAACTGTTTGAATATGAGTGTTTATTTTAAAAGTTATAGCATGCTTTAATCAGGGTAATCATTTATGGACACCCTATATTTTGGTTTAATAATGGAGCACAGTATGAGTATAATGAACTGGTTCTTGTGTATCAGTAAGAAAAGTTAAGCTCACATGCTGTGAAGTGAAGTGATTCCAAATCCTACAGAAAATGGGAAAAGTGACCCAATTTCTCTATCCAGTACATAATACTATCAATATAAAAAATTGACTCTAGAACTGAATCTGGCATTTTAGCTTGAAAAGTGATGAACTAGATCTGAAAATTTCTTTTAAACTTCTCAATTTGGTTTGTCTAAAAGAAAAAAGGAGAATAAGAACAGAAATTGCACCTAGTCCAATGGAAGAATAATAACTTGAAATATGCCAAAAATAAAGCATAAATTAAGCTCCTCAGTTCCTCTAAATCAAAGTACTATTATCCCCCCTAGTTCCCATTTTCAAAGATCATAAACTATTACTTACCCCTTTTATGTGTGTACCTCTAGAACCTCCCTTTTAACTGCCACTTGAGGAATGATTCCTTTTGCTGATATTTTATTAGAGTCATAAATAGCAAGACCTCCACTACCTTTTCCTACCAAGATGTATTTGTGTTCCACAGGATCTAAATCACCACTTATTATGCGAGATCCCTGCAGAACAATGAATATTTTTAAAGGGGTATTCCATCACAGGCTGTCAGGCAACCCAATAATTAATTCCTTGCCTCTTCTGGTTTTGATGGTTTTGATGTACAGATTATTTTGGGTTGGGGAATTCACCTAGCCAATTTTCAGCTTCATGCAACAAGTGGTTCATGAGATAGCTCAGGGTTAAGAAAAATCAGTCAATGCCAACAACTACTGTATCATTTATGACAAAGGCTTGTCAATGCACTTTCAATTTAGGTAAAAAACAAAAATTCTCTTATTGACCATTTCCACTCTTATGGATGGTTAAGAATAATGTTTTTCATAAACTCAGTGGACTGACAAACTTTTCATTTTATCTTCTGCAAAAATTTTTGGATCATGTGTATTTTCAATGTATTGGGTGAGCTTTTGGCCTAAAAGAAGTCAATTTAATTTTCCTATTTGTTCACAGTAATTTTTTATTGCTGTTTTGGAATGATTGCATCTTGCCAAGTTAAAAGTATATAGTTTCATGGGTCTATGACCAATAGGAGTCATATTGTGACCTGGCCTTAACCTTGATTTTTCCAAATCCGTATCTCGTGGTATGGAGCTGAAAAATGAGTCTTGTTAATTCCCTATTCAAGATAACTCTGTACACCAAAAATCATTAAATCAGAGCTAGGGTGTTGAATTGGAATTTCTATTGGGTTGTTTGTTCTGGAATATCCCTAAAACTAAAATAATAAAATGGTACTGGTTTCTCTCTTGCTACCTAATACAAATAAGCTAATGAATTTGTTATAGTATTATTATGGTTCTAAAATTAAGCCAAGCTTACTATTAGGCATGGGGTCAAATACATTTAAAAGTATTTAAATACAAATACTTTAAATTTTGTGAAATACAAATACTTTTACAAATACAAATACCAGTCACTGTTCAAGTAAGAACTGACTAAATTTCACAAAACAACCTAAATGTAAACTCTGTTCCAGGGTAACCAACAGGCCAACACACAATTATGTACTGTATAATATACTGCCAAAGGTAAGGGTCTTGTAGATAACCTACAAAGCTATAATCCCTATCAATATTTTTATTTTTAAACATTCAACAATGAAAGATAGGACAAGATGTTATAGGAATTTGTATAACTATTTGCAAAAGTATTTGGAAATTTTAAATACTTTTTAAAATATTTCAAATACATATACTTTGATTGAAAACATCAAAATACAAATACTTCCCAAAGGTATTCAAAATACCTTCAAATACAAGAGTATTTGACCCCATCCCTGCTTACTATGTAATCTAGGTAGCTAATAGCTAAATATGGTACCTGGGCCTAGGGTTGAAGATCTATCCAATTTAAAAATTTAGTTAACTGACACTAACCCAACTTTTCACCCTGAAGTTAGCCATTTTACATTAGCAAAAGGACAAGACAATTAAATTCCTCAAGCAAGATTTTGACTACCTACCGTATATCATGACTTGACCTAACCAGGTATTCAGTTGATCAAACTGGGCATTCAATTAACCTAACCACGTATATACTGTATATAACCTTTGGTTAGCTTCCACCCTGAATTGTTCATTCTGACAAAGGTCAAGCTTTTCACTCCACCTTAGACCCACAGTTTAATGTGGAATCCAAACCACACCCCACCAGCAGCCCAGCGTCTTAACCACTAGGCACCCAGGGTACCCATTTATCTACCAACCACTTTCTTTATTGTGTGGAAGGATGAACAGCTGGGTTTTGCTGCACGCCAGCTGCTGTCACCAGGTCTCAAACCCAGGGCTGATGGATTTGTAGTCAGCGACGCTAACCACTACACCACCAAGGCACATTCACCTATGATCTCACTCATGTATACACTTTTGCTAGTGTCAACAATTTATTAAAATCTCCTCCAAAGCTTCATGAATTATGCCTACTTTATTCTGAATAAAAAACTGAAACCTTACTTGGTCTATGTGCTGCAAGGCAATATCTGTTAGCACATGAGTTTTAGCAAGATTAGTACTTATTTGACAGCGATACTGCCAACTATCTGCCAAGCCTTGTTTAATTTTTTCATATGTTGATAAAATATTCAAATTACATTTCATAGGTTTAAAACCTTGATACCTTAGTTCAGGCAAACTGTATACATTACTTAAGAAACACTCTTCATTTAGCATTTTCCTCCTGTAATGAAATATTTAAAATGTTCATAATGAATGGTAAAACAGTTTTATAGCTACTATTTTTATAATTCTTTTTGTAATTCTTTGTACAATCTGAAAATATAGTAAGAAAAAAAATGAAAATAAGTGGTTTTTTAGGATAGCATTTTTTTTAGGGTGTGGATATTTGTATTTAATTATAATGCACCCACAGCCTCTAAACATTATAAAACAGATGAGGATGCTGGGGATTGAACCCCAAGGCCTTTCGCATGCAAAGCAAACATGCTAGAACTGTACTACATCCCCTGATGGATGGTGGTTAATAGTGTATTATATTATAACAGGCACTTAAAGGGTTACACTGAAGTGTGCAAATACCACAAACATTATTAACACTAAAGTGTACAACTACCCACTCTGAAATTTTAATCTTATTTCAAGTTCACAACATGGTTTTAGATCAGGAAGGTCCTGTTTGTCTAATCTCTAAGACTTTTTAGTTTGTAACTGGTCAGGTAGATAATGGAAATTATGTAGGTCTACTTGTAGACTTGATCTACGAAAATACTACTTCAGTCAATGAGTACAGTGGGCCCTCATTGTTCATGAGGCTCTCTGTTCGCGATTTCACAAATTCTTGATGACCCATTTTACTACCATGTTTCAGTAAATTTGCGACTGACTCTGCAAATTTGTGATTTTGTCACATGGCATCTGCAATGCTGCCCATGCAGGTTGTTGCAGGCTCAGTCACACTGTTTCTTTCTCAGCGAGTGAGGTTGTCATTTCATGCTCTTCAATGCTAGAGTACTATATTTGTGTGTTATTTAGTTATAAAATAAGATTGCTTTACATAATTGTTTATGTAATAATATTTCTTTATATTACCTACAGTAAAAAGGGGTCACCTTAAGATCAGGGCCCCCAGCCTTATAAGGCTAACTAATGAAAATATCACAACCTAACCTAACCAATCATCAAGGGTGTACAGTTGACCTAACAATTGGTTAGGTTAGGTCATGATATTTTCATTAGTTAGCCCTATAAGGCTAACTAAAGAAGGCTGGGGGCCCTGATCTTCAGGTGATCCGTAAAAGTTTTATTTAGCTATGTAAAATATCATTGTTTATGTAATATTACAGTAACGTTATTGGTTTGTTTATTTTATTAAAATAAACCTTTTTGGCATTTTAAGGACATTTTACACTGCTTCCTTGAGCTTTTGGAACCAATTAGTCATTTTATATTGAAAATGGATCTTGTTCGTGATTTTGAAATTTGTGGTTTTTCTCAGTCCCAATTAATCATGAACGAGTGCCCACTGTGTAGTAGATTTTTGGAATGACTTGCCATATGATGTGGTAAAGAGTAGCTCATTAGTTAATTTTAAGAAAAATTTACACTTTCATGAGTGAGAGAGAGAGTTTGTAGATTGTATATATCCTGCTTGTTATATAGGCTATTATGGTGGTAGTAAATAGTTGTATATTAATTAGCTGACTTGAGTTTGACATCTTGCAAGATTTTATTATTATTAAAAAATGTAGCTCATGACTTGGATTACCTTGATAGGCCTGAGTGACTTCATATTTTCAAAATGAAATGTAAATATGTAAAATGTTATTTATTTGGATTTTAGTAAAGCATTTGACAAGGTTCCACATAGGAGACTACTTCTGCGTATAAATTAAAAGTTCATGGGATATTGGGGTCAGTTATAAATTGGGTAGAAGATAGAGTAATTCTAAATGGTCATGAATCTGGGTGGCAAGAAGTAAAAAGTGGGGTACCACAGGGGTCAGTTTCAAGTCCATTACTCTTTATTTTATATCTAAATGACTTGGAGAAAGGAGTAGTTGTAAAATTTCTAAATTTGCAGATGATACAAAAGTAATTGCCCCAGTTACAAATATAGATTAGATGCTTGGGCTAGTAAATGGCAGATGGAATTTAATGTTCAAAAATGCAAATCATCCATTTTGGTAGAAATAATGAAAACTTTAGTTATGAGAGGCGAGGCAACTGGTTAGAGGATGTTAGACAGGAAAGGGATCTTGCATTATAGGTGGTAGTGATCTAAAATTTTCTAAGCAGTGCTTAGAGCAGGGGTTTTCAACCTTTCACCTACCACAGACCCCTTTTACATTGTTGGTAAAATACAAAATTACATAGAAAATACAAAAATTACATTATGTTGTATTAATGTTCATAACTCGACAAATATGATAGACATATGCATACCCCTGGGGGTACACGTACCTCAGGTTGAAAACCCCTGGCTTTGAGGCTAGAAATAAAGCAAATAAAATGTTAGGTATTATTAAGAGGAATGTTAGTTACAAGAGTAAGGAAATGATCTGTAAATTATTTAATTCTTATGTTAGGCCTCACTTACAATAGGTACTGCATTCAAGCTTGGTCCCTTCGCCTTAGACATGATATTGATATGCTTGAAGGTGTGCAACATAGGACAGCCAAGTTTATCCCTAAACTAAGAAGATTGGAATACAAGGATAGATTAAAGGAACTTGGTATGTCCAGTTTTGAAAGAATCATATGAGGGGAGATATGATATAGATGTTTTCAGGTTTGGACAATTTAGATGTACGTAACTTTTTCTCACTAGAGGCCAATAAGATACGGTAACTCATGGGTAAACAAGAAAATTAGAAAATGGTTGAGACTTATAGACTTCAGCTATGAAAATACTTTTTCAGTCATAGAGTAGTAGATTTTTGGAATTACTTGCCATATGATGTGGTAAACAGTAGCTCATTAGTTAGTTAATTTTAAGAAATATTTCCAGTGCCATGAGTGAGAGAGAGTTTGTAGATTGTATGTAGTGTGCATAAGGATCTTGTAGGTTATAACACACCATTTACTTAATTTTTTTCATATAATACAACAACCCACAAGATCCAGTTTAAAATTCTTATGTAGAATTTAAATCTGAATCTATGTTCCTCTATGATATGTCTTGTGGAAATTGATATTAATGGAGATCTAAGCAATTTTTGGATCAATTAAAATCAATTGAAATAGTATGGTGGTAATTATTTCGTTTACTCTTGCAGGTTGATTTTGATATGAGAATAGGTTTTTCTGGTGTATTTTGGTGTGTTTTATTCAAATCTGACCTTCATTCTTGTGCAAATGAATTATTGAATGCTTGGTTAGGTCAACTGTATGCCCTTGATGATTGGTTAGGTTGTCATGATATTTTCATTAGTTTTAATGAAAATATCATGACAACCCAACTAACAAAAATATCACAACTACTTAACCAATCATCAAGGGCATACAGTTGACCTAACCAGGCATTCAATAATTCATTTGCACAAGAAATGAAGGTCAGATTTGAATAAAACACACCGAAATACACCAGAAAAACCTATTCTCATATCAAAATCAACCTGCAAGGGGGTAAAACAAATAATTACCACCATAATATTTCAATTGATTTTAATTGATCCAAAAATTGCTTAGATCTCCATTAATATCAATCTCCACAAGAAATATCAGAGGAAAATAGATTCAGATTTAAATTCTACACAAAAAAATGATCTTGTGGGTTTTTGTATTATATGAAAAAATTAAGTAAATGTATATTCTTAGCTTCAGTTATGTAAGCTACTTTGGTGGTAGTAAATAATTGTATATTAATTAACTGATTTGAGATTGATATTCTGCAAGATTTATTATTATTATTAAAATATAGCTCATGCCTTGGATAAATTTGATAGGCTCCCAGTGGCTTCACATTTTCCAAATGAAATGTAATGTTTATATTTTGATCTAATGCAGTGGTTCCCAACCTTTTTTAGGTCAATGCCCCCTTATGTCCATCAATATTTGCTGGTGCCCCTCATAATAATGATGATGATAGGATAAGTGATAAATGATTTATGGTAAAACTTTACAAGACACCCACATTGCCATGAAACATGCTACAGTAACAAAACATAGGTACCGGTATATCAATTGATAGAGCAGAAAAAATGGTGCAAGCAGCTATGTATCATTTTGAAAATATTAGAAAATAACAAAGTTATGACACTATGAAGATGTTACTAGGCCTATCATAGCTTACACCATTTGGATCTTTTCCATTTCATGTACTATTTCCAATTTTGTTGAAAATAAGATATTTAATGTAGGTCAACTTGAATGCCCAGTTAGGTCAACTATACACCCTTGATGATTAGGTTAGGTTAAGTAGTGATATTTTCGTTTAGTTTTAATGAAAATATCACAACTTAACCTAACCAATCATCAAGGGCATAGTTGACCTAACTGGGCATTCAAGTTGACCTACATTAAATATCTTATTTTCAACAAAATTGGAAACAGTACATGAAACAGAAAAGATCCAAATGGTGTAAGCTATGATAGGTCTAGTAACATCTTCATAGTGTCATAACTTTATTTTCTATTTTCAAAATGATACATATATAGCAGAAAAAAATGGTGCAAGCAGCTATTTCATATTGTAGCATGTTTCATAGCAATGCAGGTGTCTTGTAAAGTTTTACCATCTAATGTAATGTGATATGTAATTATGGTCATGGCATAAGATATTAAAGCATAGTAAATTAGTAATTAATTAATAGTAATAAATGGAGGACTTGTAGACACCAATCAACCAGGGAAGTACTCCAGGGTGCGTGTTAGGCAGAAGACAGAGTGCTGGAAGTCCTGTTTCTCCTGTCACTGTCCTCCTTAACTGATCTTTTTTCCATCTCATCTACCCTGTGAGCAGTCCAATGCTCTAAAACATACCCTTCTCTCCATTCTTCATTAGGCCCTACACACACATGCACCTAACACACTAGGCCTACATAATCTTTTTAAAATTTAAAAAAAAAAAATAGTAACTACAAAAGCCTGAATCCCCTGGGGCAGGACCATATAGAGAATATACCAGGCAGCAAAACAAGGTCAGAAGCATTACAAGAATAGTCAGAAAAAATGCTGAGAGAAATTGCCAAAGGTGCTGACAAGAATGTTAAGAAATTTTGGATATATATAAAGGGAAGACTAATACTAATGTTGTAGACCTTGTTTGAGATGTGGATGGAGAAGAGAGAGTGGCTACAAACAATCATGATAAAGCACAGATGCTGTCAAAGTTTTTCGCAAGTGTTTTCATCAGAGAACCAGGTGAGGTGCCAACTATTATGACACACCCAGTACAGAGGTGGATTAAGACACCTTGGGGCCCTGGGGCATTGAAGAATATGGGGGCCCTTTTCTATAGCTTTTCATTAACAATACATGTACAGTACATAGTAGTACATTTACATGAATTAAATGTATGGTGCTCAGGTTAGTTATATTGAGAAAAACTTAAAAGAACCTTAACACTGTGTATTTTGCTGTTTGCCAAAACCAAACAGTATTAAACAAACTTTACTTTAGGGCCTATAAAACATAAAATAAAACAGGGAATTTGTCAGTTTGTGTACTCTTGTCATATTTAATCATAGAAGTTTGCGAAATTTTAAAATTTTTATATCAAACTCAGTTGATTGGGGGTCCCTCAAGCATGGGAGCCTGAGGCTTCAGCCTCGGTGATAATCCACCACTGACTGAGTGGACTAGTTAGCCCTACTAGAGGATATCAATATCTCAGGAAGAGGTGTTGAAGATAGACAAGTCCCCAGGCTCTGATGGTCTTCACCCTCGGGTCCTCAGAGAACTTAAAGAAGAATTAAGTGAAGTGCTTGCTATTATCTTTGGAATGGCTATCTGGACCAGTGAAACTCCAGATGACTGGAGAAGAGCAAATATTAGTGCTATATTTAAGAGGGGTAGTAGGGAATAGGCAAATAATTATAGACTAGTAAGCCTTACTTGCATTGCATGCAAAGTAATGAAAACCATAGCAAGAGACAGAATATTAGCACACATGAAAAGACATGGACAATTTAGTGAAAAACAATTTGGGTTCATAAAAGGTAGATCAACAATGCTCCAGCTCCTGAAGGTATTGGACAACTGGACAGAAATTTTAGATCGAGGAACTGTAGATGCAATTTATATGGATTTCAGAAAAGTATTTGATACTGTTCCACACCAAAGATTAATGGCTAAACTATCAAGATATGGAATAGTTGGTAGGGTGCACAACTGGATAAAGTCATTCTTGACAGGAAGACAGCAAAGAGTAATGGTGAATGGGGCATGACTCCAGATTCCTGGGATCTTGGGAGCATTGCTCCAGTAAATTTGACCATGAGAAAAAGTAAATTTGGGTTTGGGTTTGGGTTTTGTTCATCCGCTAGACGTTATGCAATTTTTTTGCGTATACATTCTTGTACAAACCAATTTTTTTTAAATTACAAATTTAGTTATTTTAAGTTAGTTGGTAATTCATATTTAACAATTATTTTTATATTTTGTTAAGCTTCAATGTTTTGATAATTAAAATTTTATTAAAAACGTATATTTTTTTAATATAAAATTATCAGGATTGGACTATGTTCCATTGATCTCGGCCAGGTTTGATAAATTGGCCAGATAATTACTTGTGCAGTTTTAAGTAATCCACCATGACTCTAGAATTGAAAAGTTTAGTTAAGTTTAACTTACTTTTACTTACTTTAACTTACCTACTTTTACTTACTCTTCCTAAGTTTAACAGCACTTACTTTTACTTACTTTCATTGTACTATATTTACTTACTTTTACTCACTTTTACCATACTATATTTACTAACTTTTACTTATTTTGTATTTTTCAGGTAGTCAATAATCAATAATGGATCCTAATATTGATGAAGTTGGAGAGAAAAGTGAGGGTGTTTAAAAGGGGTTACTTTTGTGGTCAATGCAGAACAAATATTCAAAGAAGCAAAACTGGGAGGAACATTTTAATTCCAAAAAAAAATATTTGTTACAATACAAGAGGTCCCAGAGTTTGGGCCCACAGCTTAGATATTGCAGTAAAGAAATACCAGGATGAAGTGCAGCAGAGATACGGCAAAGCAGTCTTTAGTTTGTTCACAAAATGTGCTAGTGCTAGACCTCAGAAAAATGACCAACTTCATCAAATGCTAATCTAGAAATGAAACTTTTTCACTAGATGTTTCACAGACTGAAGAAAGTGCTTCTCCTCCACCTAAGAAACAAAAGGTAAGTGAGGAAATCTGCGCATCAGACTACAAACTGCTTTAGAGGAATTTGAAAATTCCAAATCCAGAAGACATTGAATGCAATTTTGCGCCTAACAAAAGAAACTCACCAAGCTGTTGTGGTTAATAAAGAGAAGAGTCAAAATATGCCTTCAAGTTCAAGTGTTGCATCCAATCTAATAAAGCAAAAAGCAACAAATTTGACATTTCCATAGCCCATTTAAGCAAGTGTAAATCAATACAAGAAATCCTGAATAATGATTTGATCAAATCTACATTCAAATTGGTGGAAAAGAAGGATCTAGGGCATGCTGATGATTCATTTTCAGTACCAAGTGATATAATGGAAAACATTGCAAATAGTGACACTAATATATAGAACAGCTGTGGAAAGGAATCGGAGAGAGATTAAAGCATTTGATAAAGATGGATCAACTGCCTGGAGTGAAGCACCAGCTGAAGGGACATTCTCCATTCTTGGTTACATTGTTGAACACAAAGGATCCATTAAGCCATCTCATTTGACTAAGCTGTGCAGAATTGTGAAGGAGGGTCCAGCTCCAGGAACTAGATCTGCTGTAATGATCACACAGAAAGCCATTGATCAGTGGCCAAGCATACATGGCGGTAAATTCACAACAAATGCCTACATGCAAGGTCTAACATCGTCCACTGTTGCTGCTGCAATGAATAAATAAAACTTAAGGTGAGTTATAAACTGTACATTATTGTATTATTATGTTTAGCTAAAACAATTTGTAATTGGTATGTCGTCAATTCAAGAGTTTACTATCATTAACCTATCTAGTGGTGTAAGGAAAAAAAAAGTAAATTCAGAGCTGTGCTCCAGTAAATTTTTTCAAATCTGGAGTCATGGAATGGGGTGGGGTTGGAGTGGGTGCAGGTACTCAGTGGAGTGCTGCAGGGCAGTGAGCTTGGTCCAATACTGTTTGTAATCTATATTAATGACCTGCCAGATGAGGTTGATTCAGATGTTTATTTATTTGTGGATGACACAAAGATCTATCAATATTGAAAATAGAGATAATCACAAACACCTTCAAGCAGACTTAGATTCCCTCCAAAACTGGTCAAACAAATGGTTGCTGAAGTTTCACCCAGAAAAATGCAAGACAATGACTATTAGAACTGCAACAAACCAGTGATAATAATTAATAGACCATATAAAATGAGGAATAGAGAAGAGAAAGACAAGACTGTATATTGGAAGTTGTGCAGGAGGAAAAAATCTTTGAGTGGTGATCAATGACTGACTATGATTTGAGAGGCATATACATAAGAAAATAAACAAGGCTACACAGCTTGTGGGGTTAACACAAAGATCATTTTGCTTCTTGGACTTACAGATGTTCAAGTGGCTGTTTAAGGCAATGGTAAGACCACATTTGGAATACACTCAGGCAGTATGGGGTATCCATGGAGAAAGGAAGATATAACTGCAATAGAAAATGTACAAAGACATGTAGCAAAGATGCTTCCTAGAATGAAACTTTGTAGCTATAAAGAAAGACTAAAGAAGGTTGACTTGCCTACACTAAAGTTTAGACATGCTAAAGGAGATATGTTCAAATTGTACAAGCTGACCCATTGCATTTATGATCACAAAGTCTCACTCACATTACAAATGGATGAAGGCACAAAGAGAGGCCATAATTTCAAGCTTCATAAAACCAGATTTAACTGGAAATTGTCTGTGGTCTTCTGAGAAGCATCTGGATAACTACTGGGCATGCTGAGGGATGAAGCTTCATTCGAAACAGTGGAATGCACTGCCACTAGTTAATATTTACTAAATGCCATGAGCTGAACCTGTGATTCAAAATAACTTTTTATGAGGTAGTTTTAGTCACTTTATTCAAATTTGCTACTCATTTCTGGGGCAAATGCTTATTTATGGTAAAAATTATGATAATATATATAAATATATGCATTATTGCGCAAAGAATCATAATTTTTTGGAATTTTTGTAGAGGGAAATAGTGATGATGTCATATGATGTAATTTACTATGCATTACTCACATGTCTCACAATCCTATCTTCATGGGTTAGTTTTTCTAGGATGGCATTGTGTGAAGGGTTTAAACATAAAACCCTATACTGATCAATTTGTGATGAGTGATATTTATGGGGGCTTCACCCCCATACCCCCTTAAAACCTAAATTATATAAATAATAATGTAATAACATATTCATGTTAGGTTAGCGTAACAATTACCAAAAATACCATCTTACAACACAGACTGAAGATTTATAACTTAGCCAACCTTTATAATGTAGTTAATGATGTCACACATCAAACAATTAAATCATTACTTTTTATTTGCTATTGATACTTTTGGATTACTACATTTGGGTCATTCCATGTCAACTCAGCCACAAAATGGCACTTTTTGCACTCACCCCTTTCAATTTTGCTCATACTTGGCACAATAGCAGATATACATGCCAAACTTAAATTCCCAAATTATTAGAGCTGACTGACCTTTGGTTACTGAGATACAAGGTCACAAAGTTGTGACATTTTGACCTTTTTTGCGTTAAATGACTATTTTCAAAATGGTGTAACTAAAAAACTATTAAAGCTAGAGCATTGATTTTGGTCTCATTTTAAAGCTCTTTAGTAGCCCCTTGTTTATTGTCTCTTGTTAAATATCTCTACTGTGAAAAATAAAAAAATCCCTTCAAAAGTTGACCTTTGACCTTGAATAAAAAAAAAATACCTTCTCCTAAAAAATTCAATTTTTTTACATTAATACCTTGAGTCATGTACAACAAAATCCCAAGAAGCTGTAAGTGGCTGATAACTAGTTCAATGTATAAAAAATAAATGAAGTTGGCATCATTCTTCAATTTTAGATTTTTTTTGTCAGTTCATTTATTTAAAAGTTCTGTTCTGATATAGTGTCAGTGAAGACTTAGTTCAACTTAACATTATTAGTTCAAAAACCTTTTTGTGACCTGTGCCAAAAGAAGTCTTTTAAAAGACAACCAGGGTTAAACCCCTCGACAGCCCCAAATCTACTGGAGTAGCGCTGATCCAAAGGCCCAACTAGTATATAAGTACTGTCAACTTTACAGAGTTGACTCCTGACTTCAAGTTAAAGTTAATTTATTTTTACTAAATACATGTATAAAAATTTATTTAATAATTCATTAATTGTTCATTGTTTTCTTTTCAGGATTTTCTTTGTGCTTTTGTGATTTCAGAGTACAAACATGGAACATTTAAAACTGAAACAGAAGTGTGCTGATCCTTTGCTGCGTCACAAAGGTCAGTGTCGAAAGAAGAGTTTGAGAATTGTACCACAGGAACTTGTAAATAAGTTTCCCGATCTGCACTTAACACTACATCACAGACTTTGTAAGCAGTGTAGAGAACATCTTGAGTCCTTGCCTGAGAAAGGAATAGGCACTTTGAATTCAGACATAAATGATGATTCTTCTTGTAGTAGTGAACCACCTGAAGATCTTGAGAAAATTGAAAATGTTGACAATAGTGATGCATCAACTTCAGAGCAAAACCATGAGATGTGTACTTTGAATGCTTCTTTTGTTTCAATTGGTGAATCACCCATAAAAAAGAGAAAGCTTGTAGAGCAAAAGTCATATGGAGCTAAAAAACTAAGCAAGGTGACAGAGACAGTTAAGAAGAGAATGGAAACAGTTGCAGGAAAAGAGATTTCTGACTCACAATTTAAGGAGCCATCTGGAGATGTAGACTGTTTAGAAATAATAAATCAACTCAAGGAAAAATTCAAAAATGAAAATACTAAAAGAAGTGATAAAATAAAAATCCTCACTGTATTGCCCAAAAGTTGGAGCATTAGGAAAATTGCTTCAGAATTTAACACAACAAGGCATACAGCATCTATTGCTAAAAAAATAGTTGAAGAAAAAGGTGTCCTTTCAGACCCAAATCCAAAGGGTGGGAAAAGAATTAAACAGGATACTGTTGACGCTATTAAAGCATTTTATCTTTCAGAAGACATCAGTAGAACAATGCCAGGAAAGAAAGACTATTGTAGTATCATTGACAATGAAAGAGGAAGGATACATTTGCAAAAGCATCTTTTACTTTGCAATTTAAAAGAAGCCTATCATATTTTCAAAGAAAGAAATCCTTTGGTTAAGGTGGGATTCAGTAAATTTGCAGAATTGCGTCCAAAGCAGTGTGTTATTGCTGGAGCAACAGGAACTCACTCAGTATGTGTCTGTACAATTCATCAGAATGCCAAACTTATGTTTGTAGGAGCTGAATTAGAAAAACTAACTGCAAATGATGACACACCTATTAAGAATGTACGTCATTGTGTTGCCTTTATGGAATGCAATCCTGCCTCACAGAAATGCTGCCTCAGACAATGTGAACAATGTGGAGATCCATCAGATTTAAAAAACAGACTACTGGACATATTTACAAACAACTTCATTGATATCATAAATTTTAAAAAGTGGACCAATACAGATCGGTCAAATCTTGAATCAGTAGAACTGAATACAGATGAATATATTGACCAATTCTGTAACCAACTGAAAGAATACCAGATACATGACTTCAAGACAAAGATGCAAGCAACTTATTACCGTGAAACAAAAATGTCTTTGAAAGATGGTGAGGTCCTTGCTGTGTGTGATTTTGCTGAAAATTATTCCTTTATTCTTCAAGATGAGGTTCAGAGCTTTCACTGGAACAATGAGATGGCTACTCTACATCCATTTGTTATTTACTATAAAAAGGAAGATGAGATTGCTCACCTTAGCTTTGTTATTATTTCAGAGTGTAACATCCATAACACAGTTGCTGTACATTTGTTTCAAAAGCATCTGATAAAATTCCTAAAAGATAATATCTCATCCATCGGTTCCATCCACAAAATAATTTACTTTTCAGATGGGTGTGCAGGACAGTATAAGAACTGCAAAAACTTTTTGAATCTTTGCCATCACAGAGATGATTTTGGAATTGAGGCAGAATGGAATTTTTTTGCAACAAGTCATGGAAAGGGACCCTGTGATGGTGTTGGAGGCACAGTTAAGAGATTAGCTGCAAAAGCTAGTCTACAATGACCTTATGATGAACAGATCCTTACTGCAGAACAGTTATATACATTTGCAAGTGAAAATATTGTAAATATAAAATGTCATTTTTCAACCAATAAAGAGCATGAAGAGGAAAGCCAACTTCTCCAAGAAAGACACTCAACTGCAAGGACTATTGCTGGTACACAGAAATTACACCATTTACAGCCAGTTTCATTGACTTCTCTTAAGGTTAAACATTATTCATTATCAGATTATTCAAATATTGAGAAAGTTACTGAAAAGGAAGAAGTTGTGACTGAGGAGAAAATACATGGTTTGTTACTGCTGCATATGATGGCCATTGGTGGGTGGCATATGTGCTGGAAAAGATACCAGAGAATAGAGAAGTAAAAGTCACATTCCTTCATCCTCATGGCCCAAACCCATCATTTGTGTATCCTGGTCGACCAGATGAATTAATCTTATCATATTCAGATATTTTAACACAAGTTGAGGCATCTACTACTAATGGACGAACATACAGGATTTGCAAAGAAGTTACTTTGAAGGCATCCAAAGCTTTGGCAGATCTACAGCACAGAAAGGTAAGAATTCAAAATTAAAATGGTCATGTAACTATATATACACTGCATACATTTTAAGTTGTGATAAATGGAAATCAATGAGCACTATACCTATATATATTGTATGTATATTTTAATATGTTACTTGTATTTGTAGGTAGCTATCTAGGTATACATTAAAAATTGTTTTCTCTTCTAGAAATCACAATAAATTGGGTGGCCCACAAGAATCTTGTCAACTACTGAAAACCATCACATACATGCACAATATACAGGTGAGGTGGGTAAAGAACAAATTATATTTAAAAATAAGCATTTGCTTGTTTGTAGAAGGCTGCAGATAGTACGTAGATATGGGTTGTATTTGTAAGAGATTGAGCTGACCTTAGACAAAAATGGTTACTGACATACAAGGTCACAGTCATGACTTTTTGACAATTTTTGTATAAAATGACTTTTTTCAAAATGTTGCTTGAATTCATTATTTTTTATACATTGAACTAGTTATCAGCCACTTACAGCTTCTTGGGATTTTGTTGTACATGACTCAAGGTATTAATGTAAAAAAATTGAATTTTTTAGAAGGTTTTTTTTTTATTCAAGGTCAAAGGTCAACTTTTGAAGGGATTTTTTTATTTTTCACAGTAGAGATATTTAACAAGAGACAATAAACAAGGGGCTACTAAAGAGCTTTAAAATGAGACCAAAATCAATGCTCTAGCTTTAATAATGTTTTAGTTACACCGTTTTGAAAATAGTCATTTAACGCAAAAAAAGGTCAAAATGTCACAACTTTGTGACCTTGTATCTCAGTAACCAAAGGTCAGTCAGCTCTCTTAATTTGGGAATTTAAGTTTGGCATGTATATCTGCTATTGTGCCAAGTATGAGCAAAATTGAAAGGGGTGTGTGTGTTTTAGGTGGCTGACTTGACATGGAATGACCCATTTTAGACTCGGAAAAATGTGAGCTTTCAAATGGTATATATTTTATGAGTGTATGTTTAATATTGAAAAATGGAGTACTCCTAGAGTTTATCCCTTTTCTGGTTAATTTTGAGGTGTTTTGCACGTTTCCTGTAGTAATGCATTGTTTACAAGAGCTTGTAACATGAAAGTATAAAATGTAGTCAAAAATACACTTTTCAAGTGTATTTTGGTGTGCTTTGTTCGAATATGACCTTCATTTCTTGTGCAAATGAACAGAAACACAGTTGTCATTGCATGGCCCAAACACGTATTTCTGTTCATTTGCACAAGAAATGAAGGTTATATTTGAACAGAGCACACCAAAATACACTAGAAAAATGTACTTTTGATTTCAACTTCAGGTCATGGCATTTTGTAAATAATTACCCTGCCACCACCCAGCTAACACCAGAGGAGTAATCTGACAGTAATCTGGATATAGAGGTCTAATGACTTGCGTCCAGAATCTACATAAGTAAACATAAATAAGTAATAAATGTCCCCACATCTGGCTCCCACTGCCGAATGCCGATACCGAGAACGCAAACTCGAACAAGATGTTCCGGGCCTCTGCCCAATTCACTTTTCATAAACTTTCAATCTGTTGAATACCACCTCTCCTCTGAACTACAATGAAACTCAGGTGTCTGGAATGACTGACAGCAACCCCTTTTCTGTACCCAACTACTTTCTCGATACTCAATTTCAATCCAAAGGTGAATGTTCCGTATACAGTATGTACACAATGACCTAACTTGCTCTCGTATTCCCTGAACTTCAATCCTGCTCCTGCAATTCTACGCCTTCTCGCGACGACCTGCATGCCAATCTCAAACTCAATACAGAAAAAAAAAAAAAAAAAACGAACATCAGTTAAGGATTACATTCGCTGCTCCATCTGTAAAAGTAGCAGATCTGTAAAGTAGCAGAAAAAAAAATCAAGAATTATCACCAAATAATGCAGAAAAAAACTAATTATCACCAATTAAATAACTAAGGTTAATTGAATGGCCGGTTAGGTCAACTGTACGCCCTTGATAATTGGTTAAATTAAGTCGTGATGTTTTCATTAACTAACCAAAATGGTTAATATGGTTTTAAATGAAAATGGGCTGGACCTGTAAATAAAAGTAACTTTTTATGAGGTAGTTTTAGTCGCTTTATTCAAATTTCACTCATTTTTTGTGCAAATGCATATTAATGGTGAAAATTATGATACTAATAATATATATATATTATATATATATATATATATATATGTGTGATGAATAAAACCACGAAGGAAAGGAAACACAGATGGTGCTCAAGCGCTTTCGTCTAATGACATCCTCAGGAACACTGAAGTACATAGAGTTACAACCTATATATAGGTTACAGAAGAAAAAAAAAAAATATCTATATATATATATACAATAAACGGAAAAACAAAATTAAAGGATTGTGGAAGGGGGCACACAAATTTATAAGGAAAAACTATCGATTTTTAGCACAAGATTGAAAGAATTGTTTCCAACCAATGTTATAGATAAAAAAATAAAATATATATACAAATTTATACTGGAAATCTGCCCGGGTTTTAGCACACTGCTCTTTTTGTATAAAAAAAAAAAAATTGAATAATTATCGATTTTTAGCACAAGATTAAAAGAATTGTTTCCAACCAATGTTATAGATAAAAAAAATAAAATATATATACAAATTTATACTGGAAATCTGCCCGGGTTTTAGCACTCTGCCCTGCATACAAATTTACCAAAGATTTAGCGTTCTACCTTTCTTATCTAAATCTGTTCAGAAGGAATTCAAAACAACAGGATCGAGTTGAAAAATACCTTTGCTTATGTTGAAGTTATTTGTTAGTTGGATAATGGCAGACTCAAGAATATTTCTATTAATAATGTTGCTAGAGTGAAATAAAACTGAAGCATTATTCCAATCAATACAGTTGGATAACTCTGACAAAAAGTTGTCCAGTGCCCTTTTTGTCCATTTGTCAGTTATCCCACTGTATTGATTGGAATAATGCTTCAGTTTTATTTCACTCTAGCAACATTGTTAATAGAAATATTCTTGAGTCTGCCATTATCCAACTAACAAATAACTTCAACATAAGCAAAGGTCTTTTCAACTCGATCCTGTTGTTTTGAATTCCTTCTGAACAGATTTAGATAAGAAAGGTAGAACGCTAAATCTTTGGTAAATTTGTATGCCACCCTAATAACTTTTATTTTTCAATTTTTATATATAAAAAATAGGGCAGAGTGCTAAAACCCGGGCAGATTTCCAGTATAAATTTGTATATATATTTTATTTTTTTATCTATAACATTGGTTGGAAACAATTCTTTTAATCTTGTGCTAAAAATCGATAATTGTTCAATTTTTTTTTTATACAAAAAGAGCAGTGTGCTAAAACCCGGGCAGATTTCCAGTATAAATTTGTATATATATTTTTTTTTATCTATAACATTGGTTGGAAACAATTCTTTTAATCTTGTGCTAAAAATCGATAGTTTTTCCTTATAAATTTGTGTGCCTCCTTCCACAATCCTTAATTTTGTTTTTCCGTTTATTGTATATATATATATATTTTTTTCTGTAACCTATATATAGGTTGTAACTCTTTATGTACTTCAGTGTTCCTGAGGATGTCATTAGACGAAAGCGCTTGAGCACCATCTGTGTTTCCTTTCCTTCGTGGTTTTATTCATCATAAATATTTTTCACGTGTTACTTTCGTGAAATAATTTTCATATATATATATATATATATATATATATATATATAAATATAAATATAAATACTCATTTTTGGTCCGACGAGTATAATTTTGTGCTATTTATACTTGGAAATAGTGATGACGTCATTTTCTATGCGCCGTTCACATGTCTTTCAATCCAAACGTAGCAGATCAGTTTTGTATGATGTTGTTGTGCGAAGGGTGTGAGTTGTCCTACCTTACGGCAATTGAACGTTTTGGCCATAATGATCAGGCGCCATTAACGTTTTTCAAGGAACACGGGGTTTGTTCAAATATAACCTTCATTTCCTGTGCAAATGTAAAGAAATAAGAATTTGTTTACATTATGTCGGAGTCATATTTCGTCATATCAGGAATGAATTTTAGGTTATTAGCCGGGGTCAAGGTGGGCGGAGCCCCCTTGTTAGCGTTAAGTTTAGTTAGTTTTCATAATTTTTTGTTAATATATTGCTATTCACATGATCAGAAATGAAGAAATACGACTCCGAAGTAATGTACAAATAATCATATTGTTTTCCATTTGCACAGGAAATAAAGGTTATATTTGAACAGAGCACACCAAAATACACTAGAAAAATGTATTTTTGATTTCAACTTCAGGTCATGTCATTTGCGACATAATTACAAACGAAAATATCACGAATTAACCTTGGAAAAACTATATATGCTTATAATATGGTATCGTATGTGGTACCTTTATTTCTTAATTAAATATAAATTATTAATTAATTGAATTAAATATCTACAAAATTGCCTCGGGATTGGCGACATAGCCTATTGGGAATGAAAATAATTGCCATACATATACAGGGTGTACATAAAGTCAGGATCTATTTTTGTGAAATAATTTTTTTTTTCTATTTTTCTTTTCAGAAGCCCTTAGAATGAATACAGAAGAGCGTGTGGCAATAGTAATTTGGCGAATCGAGGGAAAGAAATACAATGACATCAGAGAAGTTTAGAAGGAGATTTCATAAGCCGGGGCCAATAGACAAGACAATACGAAAATTGGTGAACAAATTTAAACGAACGTGATCTGTAAATGATGAAGCAAGATCAGGACGACCGTGTATGTCAGATCTTACCGTGAATGCAGTACGCGGAATTATCACTGAGGAGCCACGTACGTCCGTTCGTGCTGCATCACACAGACTCGCCCTCCCGACGTCATCTGTGCACAAAATTCTGAAAATTAATTTGCAGAAGAAAAGCTATCATTTGCAGGTTTGACATGATTTACATGAGGAAGATTTCCCTCGACGAAGTGCTGTGTGTGCTGATGTCGTAGAACAAATCTGGAGTGATAATTTAATGGACAACATTCTCTTTAGTGATGAAGCCACTTTCCATACGTGTGGAAAAGTAAATCGCCATAACTGTCGAATTTGGGCAGATGAAAGACCGAATGATTTCGTCCAAAATTGGGAAAGAGACTCGCCTAAAGTTTGTCTGGATGGGTTTAACAAAATCTAAGGATTATGGTCCTTTTTTCTTTGCTGAAGCTAGTTACGGGGCTTATTTATCTGGACATGTTGCAGCAATTCCTTGAACCTCAGCTGATTGGGGATAGTACCGTCGTCTATCAACATGGTGCTCCTTGTCACTATGCCAAAATTGTTCAGGATTATCTAAATGGACGTTTTCCAAATCGCTGGATCGGACGCGGAAGCAACAGACCTTGGCCAGCGAGATCACCAGATTTAACCCCTTTAGATTTCTTTGCATGGGGCTTTATCAGGTAAATTTATAGTATTACACCCGTCTCCCTTTGGAGGTGAAATTTATGTTTTTCCTATGGTTTTTGATGTGTTTTGAACGAATCTGACCTTCAAAACCGTCGGAAATGACTCGTTTTTGAGATACCCCCCTCCCCCCAGCCGGCAATCTGGGGACCCTGGTCGGAACCGAGAGTTCTCGGGTGGGGAAAATCACAGAAAACGAATCATTTCCGACGGTTTTGAAGGTCAGATTCGTTCAAAATACATCAAAAACCATAGGAAAAACATAATTTCACCTTCGAAATTGACCTATCCTAACCAAATCTATCCTATCTACAACGCCACAGTTTCTGGTCTTGACGATATGTACACTCCGTTTTACAATGTGGACACTTCACTACTGTCGTTTATTTTATTTCTGTTTAAGGTGTTGCAACCCTGCTGGATTATTGGCACCATCACTACTGTCGGTAGAATACCGTGAGCACGCAGAAACACTTTTTTCTAAATTTTCGTAGAAAACGACAATACAGCTGTAATAATTAATCGAACGAGCACGCGTCACACGAAGCCATTCCGGTAGCAAACTAATTCAAATTCGAAATTGATGGAGCGCAGTGATTGGGCAGACATGTAACGGTCACACAAACGAACGTACAAACACACACTAGATACACCAAAAAAATGTTTATATCTCGAAAACAAAGCATTTGCGACGGAAACGCTATAGAAGGAAAGTGTCTTAGAATTAAAAAATCTACTTAATGAACATATAATAATTGCTGGACGTTAGACGGGTGTAATACTATAATAATACCCTTTATCAAATCGCACGTCTATCAGACGAAGATTACGAGTCTTGAAAACTTACGTATACGAACTGCTGCAGATAACATAACCCCGCAAATGCTCCAGAATGTGTTTAGAAATGCTGCGGAACGATTTGAGCTGTGCAGGGATACTGATGGGCGTCACGTCGAATCCTACTCTTAATTATTTAATAAATGTTACCACTTTATAATTTTATGATTGAATTCCATATAATTTCCAAGTGCTTCACAAAAATAGATCCTGACTTTATGTACACCCTGTATAGAACCCAATATGGAGGCATTGGGCCCACCGAACCACAAGAAAAATTTATTTCGTGTTCAAAATTTTCCACCGCTGACTCACGAAAATTACTTCAAGAGAAGAGAAGAGTCAACGAACTTTGCAAAATCAGCAAATAATAAAAGACGAAGATTATATACTGGTGGCACTCTGAGCTGCTTATGTTACAGCGATGCTTCAAGCAAGGAAGATGTCCTTTATCTTCCTATAAGTTCTGAGTGAAATCCTCATAATATAAAACCTAATAACTATAAAAAGGATAGGCCTATACCTTCAGGTATTTAAGTGTAGTGACTGCTATTATTAGTTACATCAAATCAACTCGTTGTGTAACTCCATCGTACCGCGGCCCTACATCGAAAAACATCGTCGCGTCCTACGAACAGAAGCGAGGCTCAACGAAATAATAAGGTAAGGCAATTCTTTTCTTTACCATTAGGCAGCGCAAATATCGAAGGCAAATAAACATAACGAGGTCCTTTTGAAGACTTACATATACATAACTCTAACGAAAAAACTTAGGGCTTTTGTCGTTAACTCTCCACTGTAATCTGCTGGAAATTTCCAACGGATGAGGGTATCAGGCAATCAATCCATAGCCCTATGTAGTTTTTTCATATAACCTAACCAATCGTCAAGGGTATACAGTTGACCTAACCGGGCATTCAATTGACAAGGGGCAACTGACAAGTAGATAGATCACAGCACTGCATTATTACATGTTCACACTAGAATAACTATAAAAAATAACTATGAACTTCGATATAATTAAGATTGCAAGTTTCGTACACCATGTTGGAATCTATACAATCCTCTGAAACTAGTTTAAGCTCACTGATGGAACATCCAGTGCACACATTCATCAACAACAACGTTGCACTCCAAACTGACGTAATTCCACCTCATTGCCACATTTTATAGGCAATCATGCGGCGGAATGGCACAAAGTAGTTCTTATTAAAAATATTAATTAAAAATTTTTGGAGAAATTTAAAAAAAAAATTAGAGATAGCAGGGTTTTCACTTATTCTATATCTATATAAATGCATGACTTTTATAACTAAAAAGTTGATTTTCATGGAGCCGTGAAAGTAATTATTAACCCAAACATCTTTATTGCGGATCATTCACAATCCACTTAACCTAATATACAAGTACACTCTTACGTATTATACACTGAACTTAATACAAAAATAAGGCCAGCATAGCCATTTAACCCAACATACAAATACAATCTTATTATAACCCAACTTAATAATCTTTGCTACATTACAAAAATAAGGTATTGTAAACCAGCTGTTTTCTGAACCAAGACTGCCATATTAAGGTGTCAATTTTGTCAACTTTTTTCAAATCAATTTTGGTAGTGAAAATATAGTGTCTTTTCATGTCAAAACTTGAAATTGGCCAACCAAAATGAAATAAAATAACCCTTACCTACATCAATTTTACCTTAAAGTTTCAGAAATTGACTCTTTTACTAAATAATAGGACATAAATTGATTAACTATTCATCTGTCACAGAATTATCCCACTGATCGCATATGGAGTTTTTCAAGGTCATATAGTTGTTGTACAATGTACAAGTCACAACATGAATAGAACTGTCCCTCACTCTCAGTCCTCAGTTGCCTCTTAGATGTCATAGACGGTGGTTTGCTGTTATTGCTCCTGTACCTACTTCATAGTTATTCTACTAGACGAATACTACAGTTTAACTGTAAGTATGGATTATTGATTATTACAATTATTTATTATCATATTCTTCTGTCTAATTATGTTGTAATCCCATGAAATATTTTTTTATTGAATTTTAGAACATCGAATGACTAAACTTTGAAACATCGTAATTGATATAAAATACCAACAGTGCGAGACATGCTGAGACTAGGGTTACTCCTTCGTGAACAAAATACAAAGGATAGAAGGAACTACACAGAGAAAGAGTTCATAAGGGACATGATTCCCCCTCTTCTGCATCAGTGGAAAAAAGCTATGTGTTATTCAAACCATCTGTACTCAATCAGTATAGAACTATTGCGCTAAAATTAACAAAGCTGTGGCACAAAGCAGTTGAGACATCACTTGGTAAAGGAAAACTAGCAAAGAAAAATAAATTTCTGCACACACTTGATACTCTTCTTGACATTTTTAACTGCCAGTGTCCCATAGAGTTGTGTTCTGAAGCCAATTGCTCTCCCTCATGCAGAAGAGAACCTCACCCTCACATTGATTGTCGCTGTCCTCGTGAGAAGAAGATCCCTGTTTTGGAGCTGGCTTTCATAAAGGCGCAGAGAACAAAGGCAGGAGGCCAAGGAAGTATGCAGATTGGTTCGGCAGATTACTCGGAAACCAAAAAACAGATTGTTATTGCTAAGAAAGAGAAAATCCAAAGAGATAAAGAGCTCTATCAAGAGGTTTCTCACTTCTTTGAAAGCTCTTCAGATGAACAGAAAGAAGCAACATCAGATGATAGCTCCAAAATGCCATCTGAACCTTCGCCGAAGAGAATGAAATACAACACTAAAGACATCTCAAACATTGCCCTTGCCAGTATTCGCCACCATACGGGTCTACGAGAGACTGCAGAGATTGCCACTGCCGCTTGGATAGATGCAGGCCTCATCAGCCGAGAGGATACATCCTTAGTGATAGATCATAATAAGATAAGAAGAGCACAAGAAAAATAGTGAAGGAAATATCTGATCAGCATGAAAAAGATTTGAAGGAGGAAGGTCTCTCTTGCCTTTTGTTTGATGGAAGAAGAGATAACCCAAAAGTTCTCCTAGAGGTAGAAGGAATGGACAAAGTTTCCCGGTCTCATCAAAGAAGAACACTACTCTGTGTGTTCGAACCTGGTGGCCGCTATTTGTTTCACTTTGTTCCTGAAGCAGAAGTAGAAGGCAAGAAACATGCAGAGGCAATTGCTGATCAAATATGAGGTGACGTGTATGTATATATATATATATGTATATAGTCTAAAAGTCACTAAAGGGGAAATATCACTAAATCTAAGCTGAATGGCAAGAGCAAGTCATAAACGAACCAACGCGGCTGTTCGTATTGTTTTGGGCTAGCCTAGAGATGTTTTTTCCTATCTGACCTAATCATTGGTGCTGAGTATAATTAGGTGGTGTTTCTAAGGTGACAAATGGGGTAGAAAGTTGTCCGTACTTAAGTATAGTTAGGGGTAATGTCTATAGCTTATAAGTTGGTAATGTAAGAGAGAGTTAGGTAGGCCGTTTGTGGGACACAGAAATCTAATGGTAGGCTTTCAAAGGAATATCTAATTCAACGCACCTGTAAGTGCTTTTGATTGTTTGCTAGAACCTAAGTAACCTAACTGGGGTGTCTACCCCACGCTATCACATTTGGCGACGAGGATGGGATTTAATTAAGCTCATGGGATTCGATTAAGCTCATGGGATTCGATTTTGTTCATTGGGTTTAATTTGGCTCATTGGTTTAATTTGGCTTATTGGTTTAATTTGGCTTATTGGGTTCAAGTGGTTGGTTGGAAAATTGGATGTAGCCTAGTGGGTCGTCCGATTTGGTTTGTTTGTGTGGGTAAGCTACCGTACTATAGCGTAGGTCCCGCCGGCCTAACTCTAAAATAATTCCTACTCAGCCCTAACTCTAAAACTAATTCCTACTCAGCCCTAACTCTAATACAATTCACTATTCAGCCCTAACTGGGGAGTAACTAGATCAAATTTAAACCTAATCTAACCTACTTCACGTGATTTGGCCAAATTCGGTTTTGCTCTAGCATGTCGGTGATTGGCCATATAAGCCCCTACGAAGACTCTGGTGAGGACTTCGAAGCTTATGCCACTAGGGTGAGGTTGTTTTTCGAGGCAAATTCCATTCCTGATGCTAAAAGTACCTACCTTTTTAACTATAATAGGCCCTAAAACGTTTGGTTTAGTTATGGACCTAGTTTCTCCTAAAGCACCGGAAACCGCACCTATAATGAATTGGTACAGGCCCTAACCGATCACTACAAACCCCGAGTAGTTCTCATCTATGAACGTTTCAAATTTTATTCAAGGCATCAGACGGGAAATGAAAGCATTGCAGAGTTTGTTGCAGGAATAAAAAGCCATAGCCGTACGTGTAAATTTGGGGACAAATTAGATGAAATGCTAAGAGATAGGTTTGTAATGGGTCTCAAAGAGGAGTCTACCCAGAGACCACTATTAGCCATACAGGACCTAACTTTTAGTCAGGCTGTAGAAATAGCTACGGCTAGAAAAGCAGCTGCTAAAGATGTTAGAGCTTTTGGAAATCACAGTAGTAAAGCCCAACACGTAAATAGCTTTAAATCTTCTAGGCCTGGCAGACCTAATGAACCTACTAGACAGGCAAATAAAAGGTATGAGGCGAATACGACTAAGCCTACTAATTCTACTAAGCCTTCCAAGCCATGTACAGGGTGTGGAAAACACCATTGGAAGAAGGATTGCCCTTTTAAAGAAGCAGTTTGCCGAAACTGTAGTAAAATAGGCCACATAGCTAAAGTGTGTTTTTCAAAGAAAACGAAGGGTGAGAATTCTAATTTTAACATTTCTAGTGTAAATCCTCAAAAGGGAAATACTTCGAACATTGGAGTGGAGTACCTATTTTATGAGCAGCAAAGTGGGAAAAATACAGGCCCATATATTGTAGAGGTAGGCCTAAATGGAATTAAGTTTCTCTAGAATTGGATACGGGTGCTGCCCGGACGGTCATGTCCAAGGCAGTTTTTGATAAGATTTTCAAAAACACACCTAAACTACATGCATCTAAAACGATTTTGAAGAAATATGGGGACATACAAATACCTATTTGTGGAGAAGCATACGTCACACACTCAACCAGAAAACTTTGTCTCATCCCTTAACCCTTTAAGTGGTGGATGAGCAAGGGCCTACTCTACTAGGCCGTGATTGGATTGATGCTTTGAAAATGCCGATTGACAAAATCTTGCCAAGGGGTCAGGCAGATGTGCATACACTCTCATATCCATCTGACATAGACTCATTGTTAAGGGAGTTTTCTTCTGTTTTTGGGCCTGAAGTAGGCAACCTAAAAGGCCATCAGGTCTGCATAGAAGTAGATCCTAATGTAATTCCGAAATTTTGTAAGGCTCGTTCAATTGCGCATGCACTGCGGGAGAAGGTAGATTTAGAAATTGACAGGCTGCTAAAAGATAAAATTATTGAACCAGTCACACACGCTAAGTGGGCTGCCCCAGTAGTTCCTGTACTAAAACCGGACAAGTCCGTGCGGTTATGTGGGGATTACCGTTTAACAGCAAATAGAGCCGTCCTTCTAGATTGCTATCCTATACCCAAGCCTGATGAATTATTTAGCTCTCTTGCTGGGTAAATATTTCACAAAACTCGATATGTCCCAAGCCTATGCTCAATTAAGTTTAGACGAAAACTCTAAAGAATTAACTATCATAAATACGCACCGAGGCCTATATAAGTACAATAGGCTATGCTATGGAATAGCATCGGCTCCGGGTATTTTTCAGAGGACAATGGACCAAGTTCTAGGTCACATTCCAGGGGTACTTTGCTTTCTAGATGATGTCCTCATTTCAGGTTCTTCTAAAAAAGAACACCTAACTAGATTAACCACGGTTCTAAAAAGACTCCGGGATGCCTGACTTAAGCTAAAGAGAGAAAAGTGTTCATGGGTCACTAACGAGGTTTCATATTTAGGGTTCCGCATAGATGCCTCAGGCATTCATCCAACGATGGATAAACTAGAAGCAATAAAAAATGCACCACCTCCACAAAACATCACACAGTTACAAGCTTATTTAGGTCTCCTAAACTTTATAGGAAATTTTTGCCTAATGCAGCGACTTTCCTTGAACCCCTAAATAAGCTATTACGATCTGGGGAACAGTGGAGATGGGAGAAAACTCAAAAGGAAGCATTTGAGGCTTCCAAGGACGTACTACTAAAGTCCACGCTCCTAGTGCATTATGATCCTAAACTTCCTCTCGTAGTTTCAGCAGACAGCAGTTCTTATGGAATTGGGGCAGTGTTATCTCACCACATTGATGGTGTAGATAGGCCTATCTGTTTTCCTTCTAGAACACTAACTGAGACTGAAAGACGATATGCACAAGTGGAACGTGAAGCATTAGCCTTAGTATTTGCAGTAAAAAAATTTCATTTCTATCTGGGGGTCATGAATTTAAACTAATTACTGACCATAAGCCTCTCTCAGGTTTATTTTCACCTAATAAAAATATTCCAGTTATGGCCTCAGGTAGGATTCAACGATGGGCACTGATTCTACAAGCCTATAAATTTGACTTAGTACATCGGTCAGGTAAACTTCTAGGTACGGCTGATGCGCAAAGTAGGTTGCCCTTAGAAAATCCAAATGATTGTGTACCTATACCTACAGAATGGGTTCACTTGGTGGAGTTTTTGGAATCCACTCCAGTATCTGCGGTACAAATAGAGCAGTGGACAAAATCAGACCCTATTCTGTCTAGGGTCATCCATTTCTGCTCAGTTGGTTGGCCTACATAGGTTGAGAGTGAATTACAGCCTTTTTATCAGCGTCAGTCTGGCCTCTCCATTCAAAATGGCTGTCTCTTATGGGGCCACAGAGTGATTATTCCAAATGAAGGCAGGTCGAATTTAGTGAAGGAACTTCACGCTGAACACATGGGCGCAACAAAAATGAAAGAGCTGGCGAAAGCTTATTTCTGGTGGCCTGGTTTAGATGGAGAACTCGAATCATTGGTTCGTTCCTGTCAAAGCTGCCTAGAGAACAGAGATCTCCCAAGGAAAAGTCCACTTCATCCTTGGGAATGGCCTACTATACCGTGGCATAGGATCCATGTTGACTATGCAGGTCCTATAAATAATACTTATTTCCTAGTCATTGTGGACGCCTACTCTAAGTGGGTGGAAATTCTTCCAACCACTTCCACGACTTCGGGTGTTACTATTCGCTTACTCCGTTCAGTTTTCGTTCGATGGGGTTTACCCATAGTCCTAGTTTCCGATAATGGTACTTGTTTTACCAGTGAGGAATTTCGTTCCTTCGTCCACCTAAATGGCATTAGACATGTCCGGTCTAGTGTTTTCCACCCGTCTACTAACGGTCTCGCGGAAAACATGGTCAGTACTTTCAAGTCGGCCTTGCGTCATTCTCATGGGGAGGAAATGCAAGTGGTGGTGGATAAATTTTTGTTTAAATATCGAATAACACCTCACACCACGACGGGGGTGTCTCCCTCTAAACTTAGGATTGGCCGGGGAATTCGTTCAGTTTTCGATTTGTTAGTCCAAACGAAACGTTACAACAACGAGTTTTACGCCATCAGGAAAAACAGAAGCTGTACCATGACACTAAAAGAGGGAGAGTTATAGAGGCGCAACCTAATGATCCAGTTATGATTCGCAACTATGGGGCTGGACCAAAATGGGTTCCTGCAACTGTCCAGGAGAGAACGGGCCCTGTTTCCATCAAGTGCCAACTAGAAGATGGTCGTTCTATTAAACGCCATCAGGACCAGATATGGGAACGTGAATTGCAGAAGGACCAGAGTCTTCCGGAAGAGAGAACTGATCCTCCGGAAAATAGTTCAACTCGCCCGCCTATACAGGTTGCACCTAATCCTACTACATCAACCCCGCTCCGCAGGTCGTCTAGGGTCCCTCATCCCCCTGACAGACTAAACTTGTAGGGAGGAGTGAGGTGACGTGTATGTATATATATGTATATAGTCTAAAAGTCACTAAAGGGGAAATATCACTAAATCTAAGCTGAATGGCAAGAGCAAGTCATAAACGAACCAACGCGGCTGTTCGTATTGTTTTGGGCTAGCCTAGAGATGTTTTTTCCTATCTGACCTAATCATTGGTGCTGAGTATAATTAGGTGGTGTTTCTAAGGTGACAAATGGGGTAGAAAGTTGTCCGTACTTAAGTATAGTTAGGGGTAATGTCTATAGCTTCTAAGTTGGTAATGTAAGAGAGTTAGGTAGGCCGTTTGTGGGACACAGAAATCTAATGGTAGGCTTTCAAAGGAATATCTAATTCAACGCACCGGTAAGTGCTTTTGATTGTTTGCTAGAACTTAAGTAACCTAACTGGGGTGTCTACCCCACGCTATCACAAAATAATATGTTGGCTTCAAGAAAGAAGACTTGACAGTTCACTGCAGGCCGTTGGTGGAGACTCAACTGCGGTGAACACTGGATGGCAGGGCGTGTTATGACGCATTTAGAGAAAAAACTTGGAAGAAGGCTTGTTTGGATTGTATGTGATTTGCACACAGGGAGCTACCTCTTCGTCGTCTCATCCAGGAACTTGATGGTCCTACAAAGAGCAACAAGTGGTCAGGCCCCCTTGGCAACATGCTAGATGAAGCAACGGAATTAGAAATAAATACAAAATTTCCAAAGGTCGAAGTAGGCCCTCCCCTTCCAGTATTGTCTGAAGAAGTTGTCAAAGATCTCAACACGGATCAATTTTACGCTTATCATATTGTTCAAGCAATCAGATCAGGAGAGTTGCCTCAAAATCTGTCTCTCTTGGAGATTGGACCCGTAAGTCACAGTCGTTGGTTAACTACAGCGATTCGTTTCTGCAAGATTTGGGTTTCCAAACATGCACTGAAGGGCAAAATGCTACAGAATTTGATGTTGATTGTTGAATTTATTATTGGGTTTTATTTTCCTCACTGGTTCAATGCAAAACTTAATCCAATGTGGATGGAGGGGCCCAACCACATCTTGTTTCAATTACAGCTACTGAGAACCCAAAGGAAAGTAGTGGTGGACATCGTGTTACCTGTGGTGAGAAGGTCCGCTTGGTATGCTAGGCCAGAGGCAGTTTTGCAAGCAATACTCTGCAACCAATGTACCAAAGAGCGAACTGAGGCTGTGGAAATCATTCTAAAGCTTAGAGGAACATCACTAGATGATGACCAGCTGGGAGACCGCTCTGTTCAGACAAGGAAGGTACCTCCGATAAATGTCAATGCCACGAAATTGTCAGAATTAGTTAACTTGAGTTCGGAAGTTTTGGAGCCACCACTGACAACATGTATAACAAACAAAGATTTAACACAACTTAAAGAGGCCCCAATGCAAGTGCCAAAGTGGCCTTCTCACACTCAGAGTGTGGAGAAATGTGTGAAAATGGTCACAGAAGCAGCTAGTCAAGTTTACAGTCACGAGAGGCGAGAAGGCTACATCAAAGCGCAAGTAGCAAGCCGAATGCTGATGTCAAGGAACCGCAGCAAAAAGGACATGACTGCATTGGTTACTTTCAAATAAAGACTGAATGATATCTTATTGCCACTTCAAATGTTGATAGGATGTTTGCGCACATTTATTTTGTTACGAATTTAGGAAAAATGGAATTTTTGAATTAAAATTGATGTAGGTAGGAGTTATTTTTTATTGTTTTTGAAGCAAGGATATTATTTTGTATGCCAAATGATTACATTAAATTGCTACCAAATCACATGATTTTCAATTTAGTCATTTCATCCCCAAAATTGAGACACCCTACTGCCATATACGTGAGAGGTACACAGTATCTGAAGACAAGACATTGCACACACGACACAGTAGAGCTGTTTAAATAAACCCTAGTATTGAAATTAGTACAGTATATATATTCTTCCGGATAACATTTGGCTAGTAGGTAGGTTACGCGTATTAAACGTAAAACTGGCAGTGCATCATTTTGGTTCTCTACATAGCATATGGAAAATATTATTATAAGCAACAGAGTTTATTCATAACAGTTTTTCAGATGACTGTGATATTCTGAGGCAATATAGACAATATATATACTCAGGGAAATACTTTGGTTAGAAAATTTCATGTGTATACATTAGATGTTAAGTTGATTTTGTTCAAAACTTTTTGTACTCCAATGTATACAGCTTATTTGTGGTGCTAGTGGTGGAACTACAGGATATATAATTTGAGAAAATTATGTTACATATAATAATATTTTTAGGAGTTTATTAAGAACTCCAAGATTTATAAAATGGTGCTCCTTCTAGTGTCAGTATGCTGTTTGTAGTCGATAAGGTGCCTAACTTTACCAATGTCATTCGCAATTTTGTATTGAGATTTATCACTAGGCTCGGTGCGTCGGTCAATAAAATAATAGAAGCCATGGTTAGCGGACTGGTCTCCGCAGGGCCGCCGAGAACTGCCCCGGGCCCCGGGGAAGGATTGATATATGGGCCCCCTGTTTCCTCGATATTTTATTATGAATGATTTTTGTGTACATAACAAGCAAACTGATTATATGTCCAAGTCACTATTCAAAACATACAGTATGAATAAACACTCGGAAAATAACCATTTTATTTTTCGAATCAATTATATTAATTCTATCACCATACAATTTACAAATGCAGTAGCAGTCCATGCAGGCAAGACAATTTTTTACTGCAAGATTTCATAATTAGAAGTGTACTTTCTTTGTATTCTCTCTAACAAAATGGTAAATGATTCTGATGAAATCTAAAGTATGGGCTAACTGGCTTTCAGTTTTCCAGATCTGTCAGTCGGTCTTGGGCATTGGTGGACCGCAGATAATATTTTATCTGTTTCAGTTTGACTATGATGATCTCTATAAAATGTGTTCATTAATTATATTTTTCCTCTGTTATTTAATCAATTGCTTTATTAATATTTTTAGATTTTATCCCCCCCTCTTTCCCGCCCCCCTAGAGGTCCGGGCCCAGGGCATTTTCCATGGTATCCCCACCCTCTTGGTGGGCCTGGGTCTCCGATATATTTTATAAATCTCAAATCTGGACGCATTGGCGTAGGCAATTGTATGTTCATTATGCACAGTGATTCACTGGCCTACTTAGTCGGTGCTCCAGACAACTATCTCTCAATCTTTTATGGACCTCTTATATAATGTTTGTACCTGTTGAGTCTGAAATAAAGTTTGTTTGTATAGTTACACCACAGATAGGATGTATACAATGCAGTACAGTAAGTTCTAAAAAGATAAGTTTTAACTGATTCTGAACACATACCAAATTTCCTTACTAGCATGTTACCCTGTACATACAGCCTTTTACGTTGCCTCTCAATATCAAGTTAATCTCGCAGCTCGTGAGTAATTATATGACCTAAGTATTTACACATGTCTTTGACAGGTATTGTCTGACCATTCATTTCAAAAGACCCACTTCATACATGTTTCAGTAGATTACACCTAAAAATCAAAATACAACTCTCTGCCCCATTATAGGTGATATCATTTTCTATACCATATTGTTCACATATCTCTAATAGTACCCTCAGCCTATGGTGACTATGGAAAAACTATACACGCCACGCCTACAGTATGGTATCGTATATGGTACCTTTATTTGTTAATTAAATATAAATTATTAATTTATTGAATTAAATAACTGCAAAATTGTCTCGGAATTGGCGACATAGCCTATTGGGAATGGAAATAATTGCCATACAATAGAACCCAATATGTAGGCATTGGGTTCACATAACAACAAGAAAAGCGTATTATTTCGTATCAAAATTTTCCATCGCTGACTCATGAAAATTATTTCAAGAGAAGAAATAATGAAACCACAAAAATTAGACGTCTGGAGACTTCGTAAAGTCAGCGACTTTTTAAGAAAAAAATTTATATTAGCTCATCTCAGGGCTGTCTATTTTCGAGCGATGCTTTAGGCAAAGGAGAAGTGCTTAATCTTCCTGTAAGTTCTGAGTGAATACCTAACAATATAAAACTAATACATAAGGATAGGCCTATTTCTTCAGGTATTTAAGTGTAGTGAATGCCTATATTAATTAAACCGAATAAACTCGTCGCGTAACTCCATCGCCTACAGGCCCCCGTTGGGGGCCCTAAATTTGTTCGACGTATTACTATACAAGACCTCAGAGGTGTTCACAGGGGTCAAAAAAAGTGCCAACACGGCAACGTACGTTGGCGACAAACCGGCATTAAAAATTTTCCACTTTTTTTAATACTAGTAAAATAATTGATATTTAAATTGTTTAGGATTATTAACTTTAGTTTATTCGTTGATAAATTATGTCCGTTTAAATAAATTTTTATTTAAATAAATTTATTATATATTTTTTTGTTGAAAATTAATTAAATATGTTAAAAATCGCTATGTTGCCAAACACATTTCTGAGATTTCTAGTATAAACTAATCAGCACTCTAAGACACTATTTTTGGCGCGAATAATAAAATTAAGTAAATACAGTAGAGTAAATATTTTTTAAGCGGTGTTGCATTTGTGTTGGCGCGCCGATTTTTTGCTCTTGGTCTTTATAACGTGAGTAATTTACTGAATTTTTATTTAAGTAATTGTTATTTTTTTTTATTTTTAAGCTTTAAAAACACACATCTTAGGAGCTGAATAAAGGCCAGCAGGGCCCAGCCAGTTCAGCCTAGATCCCAAGAACCTGCATACCCAAACCTACAATCTACACCCCCCAATAATTTCCTCATATACCTTTTATCTAAACGCCTTTGAAAACGTTATTCATTGATATTGTGTGCTATATAAATATATATATTATTATTATCAGAGGTGTAACTAAAAGAAGAAAGGCCTGTGGCCTACTGTTGAGAATGGGCCCCTCTGTAATAGTTTAAGTAAGTGACAGTTTAGTTTGGGATTGAAAAAAAAGTATCTTTCTACTTCAACGTTTTCTATTATTTTCATGAGTAACTTTCATATTGTAATATATATATATATGATGCAAACCCACAAGGAAAAAGAAAAATGATTCCAAGGCCTTTCGTGTATTCAGAAGTACACCTCGACATTCCCTGACTGCGAATTAATTAGATTTGATTTTAGTTGAGTTCAAAATTATATTCAAAACTTGCGGGGATTTAAAACATCCATAAACACTTTTTCGCGGGTAGAATTTACTGAAGCTTTTTGGGGGCCCCCTCAGTGACACCTGGCCGGTGTAAATTTTTGAGCCAGTCCGCGCCTGATCGCCTACATCGAAAGAGAGCCGCGCGCCTTACAACCAGAAGCGAGGGCCAACGAAATAATAAGGTATGGTAATTTCTTTTTTAACCATCGGGCAGCGCTAAATACCGAAGGTATATAAATTAAACATTAACCTCCCCCCCAAAAAAAATACTTAAGGTCTTTTGAAGACCTCCACAAACATAACTTTTTAACGAAAAAACGAAGGGTTTTTGCCGTTCAACTCTCCACCAATATCTGCTGGAAATTTCCAATGGATGAAGGTGACTGCAATAAACCATAACCCTATGTAGTTTTTTTAGCGACAGTGGCGGACCCATGCCGACTTCCACCGTCTCCTGGAAGACGGTCAGAATTTGGAAAGTATAAAAATTTTAATTTTAGATTTATTGTAAAAAGCAAATAAATATTTATAATCTGTTTTTTGAAATAAGAAGGTAATATACAGTGATTAACTTCTCCAGGAACATAAAAGTTGGCTTCATCTGAAAACATGATGCCAGCCGAGAACTCCGTGTCTTCGTCCACTTTTGTTCTTGTCCATCCACAGAATTCCAGCGATGTGTATTTTTATTCTCAATTATGTGGAAAATATAAATAAAAGAATGAATAAGTATAAACTTATTGCCAGTCATCAGGTACGGTATCCAATTTGATAAATTAATTTAATTATATGTCAATATCATACTGTATTTTATTATACACACAAAAAATAATGTAAATATTTTGAATCGGTTTTTCTTAATGAAAATATAAGTGATGTGTATTTTTACACTCGTATATCTTTGATATCAATAAGATTCTGTATTTGTAACAAACCAGCAAAGGAAATAAAAGCTACAGAGGAATAAGGAGCAATCGAATATACAAAAATTAAAAAAGAGAAATTGCGGGGCCCAACAGACCCCCCTTTCGTGCTCCTTCCCCATATGCTCAGACGCTCCCGCCCGGAAGTCGGTCAGTTTTAGGGGCTAGATCCGCCCCTGGGGAAACAGAGAGCTGTTATCGAGTTCTTAACCGCAGGGAAGGAAACAGTTGGAAATATTCACAAACGTCTACAAAACGTTTACGGAGATGCTGTTTATCGAAGCACAGTTGGACGCTGGTTTAAACGTGTGAGATCATCGGAGAGAGGGAGTGCCAGCCTCGATGATGAGCCACGCAGCGGTCGCCCGGCATCGGTTGTGACATCTCACACTGTGCAACGTGCTAACAGCATCATTCGATCAAATCGGAGCGTCACATACAAGGAGCTATCACTGGAGCTAGGAATTAATGAAGGAAGTGTGAATACGATAATTCAGCAACTGGGATACTCAAAAGTGTGTTCACGGTTTGTTCCTCGCCAGCTGACTGAAGATCACAAAGCCCAAAGAAAGGAAATTGCTTCTGAATCGTTGGCTCGATACGAGACAGAAGGGGATGACTTCCTTTCACGAACTGTGACTGGGGATGAGACTTGGGTGTACCACTTTGAACCTGAAACAAAACGCCAGTCCATAGAGTGGCATCAAGCAGACTCCCCACACAAGAAAAAGTTCAAAATGGCTCCCTCTGCAGGAAAGATTATGACCACCATCTTCTGGGACATGAAAGGGGTGATTCTGGTGGACATTACGAAGAAAGGACGATCAATCAACTCAGAGGCATATATTGCTACCCTACAGAGACTCCAGGGACGTATAAAGCGAGTTCGAATGGAGAGAAAACTGGAAGACGTCTTTCTTTTGCACGATAACGCAAGACCACACAATAGTTTGCAAACAAGAGAGACTATCACAAAAATGCGCTTGACTGTGTTACTCCACCCTCCATACAGCCCGGATCTGGCACCTTCAGACTTCCATTTGTTCGGGCCAATGAAGGATGCTATTCGTGGAAGAAAGTTTCAGAGTGACGATGAGGTTGTTGAGGAGGTTAAGAGGTGACTCCAGCGGAACCCAGCGGACTTTTACCAGCAAGGAATAAAGCCCCTTGTTTCGAGGTGGAGGAAAGCCGTAGAAAAGGGTGGAGACTATGTAGAAAAATACAAACTTATAAAAAAGGTATGTAACTACTTGTTTACAAAATTTCTGGAACTTACAAGGAAACTTGGAAAGAAAAAAAAAAGGTGGGTCAAAATATATTGAATGGCTCTCGTATTTAACTCCCCCCCCCCCTCGAGACAATTAAATGGGGTTTCATGATGATTTTTTCACAGTTCTGCAATGTATTTTGCACCATGTAACCCTCTATTACATTTGGCAAGGTAAGATTACTATTGTTAATTTTATTAACTTCCTTTCAGAATTTCCTACTGGAAGTATTGCTATTGCTAATTTTCTGGCTAGAGATTCCCTTCGAAGATGTTCTTCATTTTTCCTTATAAATCTAAGAGTACCCTTGAATCTAGTACTAGCTCTATTTTTCAGTTGGAAGAGCTCACCCTCCCCAGGTTTCCCCATAGCAACCCATTCCACGAATACATTTTTAGCTACATCATACAAATCAGCACAGTATTCTGACCACCCTGGATTGACATTTACTTTTCCCCATTTTTTATTAAAGCTACTTCCACTCATAGCCTTAATGGCATGTACAAGCTAACCGTAATACTTATTTAAGAGATCTATATGTTTTACATCATCACAGGAGGGATTCCTACAAGCCAAAGCTTTCGCAGGAATCCTCACAAGCCTTAGCAGTGCATCAGTCTGCATTGTATAGTAATCTACCTCAGAGTGGCTAAGATTTGACCAATTAACCTTATAGTAGTCAGCATTATCACAGTCATTGTCTAAGTCAGGTGCTACCATACAATCAAGCCCTACTACAAATGGGATATGATCAGATTCAAATACATCAAAGTATGGACATGCTATTGACTATATTATAACCATCGTGGGAGGCTATACAGTGGTCTAGCCACGAGTGGGGCCCCCAGACATCACTAACATATGTAAATGAGTCATTAGGGAGTAGCAATTTACTGGCAAGTTTGTCGTCGCGTGCCTCACAGCAATTGATAAGGAGGTTAGCAAAATCCGAACCAGGTTTATTGATGATATTGTTAAAATCACCAACCACTGTAACACACGAGTCCAGCTCCTGTAGCAGTATACATATTTAGTTTACAGAGTCTACCTAAAAATACCTCCTCATTTTCAGCACACTCATAAGGCATATAAACATGGAATATATACAGTACTTTGTTATCAATAGTTAGTTTTATGGCTACAACCCACTCCTATTCATAACTAATGGGCTCTATAAACCTATCCAGCTGTGAGCAGGGGCGGATTAACATTTTCTGGGCCTTAGGCTTAGTATGTATGATCGGGCCCTTTTATTCATATACTATAAAAATTTAATTTTCATTGAGGGAGTAATGCATAATAGCGCACAAAACAAGAACTACCTAAGGTCAACAATGAAAGACGAAAGGTTGAACTACTTGTCATTGATGCACATCGAGTGGGAGCATTTGCATAAAATTGACTGTCAGGATATTATTAATGAATTCGCAGGCAAAAAATGTCGCAAATTACAATTTTAAATATTTCTATTACTATATATGTATTTCAATTTTTATGTATCTCATTTTCCGAAATAAATACTTTTGTTTGATTGTTTTTTTTTACTTATACACATATTTTTGGCGGGCCCCTAAGACATCCGGGCCTTAGGCTTCAGCCTGTGCAGCCTATAGGGCTATCCGCCACTGGCTGTGAGTGCCACATTACAGCTACACCTTCCTTCCTTATTCTCTCTGCCCACAATGATGACTTCACTATCATCATTGGGTGAGTTAGCTATTCCTTTGTAGTTAGGCTTAATATTGTTTAAAATTTGGTACTCTTGTTTAGAGAGCCAAGTTTCCTGAAAGCAAGAAATGTCATGTGCAGATAAAAGGTTATTGATTTCGCTGTCAGCATTGACTTTGAGGCCTCTACAGTTATAGCCACTAACAGTACACTGATACATCTGCGCTCTATCTTTCTCCTAATTCTACTAACTATCCAAAACTCTTTCACTACCTCGCTTTCAAAGTGGAATACATTCTATCCCACTCTCCTTTTGCTGAAATTTCTATTTTAGGTGATTTCAATGTTCACCACCACATCTGCCTTTCCTTCCATTTCACCAACATTCCTGGTGAACTAGCTTACAACTTTTCTCTCCTGAATGATCTAGAGCAGATTTTACAGCACCCTACTCGTATCCTCGATCATCTTCTCACCTGATAGATTTCCCCGCTTTCAAGAAAAAGGCAAGAAAGAGAAAAGGTTTGGCAAAGTTGGGAAACCTGTATTTGCTGACTCGCCTGTTAATTTTATCTATATGTAATTATGATGAGCAATGCTGGTTAGTGTGCCATTACAGTTGGAATATCAAGGAGCATAAGTAACACATAGTCCAAGCAAATCAACGAAACACTAATCATACCCTCACTCCAAATACTCAAGAAGTAGAGTACCAAGAGCTGTTATAAAAAAGAACTATATAGGCCTATGGTTGATTGCTATCAACCTGGCGATCCGTTCCAAATTTCCACCAAATTTAATGCCTGCAGTCGATGGCAAAAAGTCTGTTTTTTTCCGTTAAAAGTTGTGCATGTGTGGAGGTCTTCAAAAGGCCGTAAGTAGTTTTTGTTAAATTATTAAATTTATTTGCCTATTGTAATAACGTAGGGGTGTTAGACTCCGTTAGGTGTTAGGTTATTAAATAGACCATAAAGGTACTTATAGGTGCTTTGATTTAGATCTTCTTTAGGGCCTACCTTAGGTGCCAGCGTCCAAGAACGACATACGTAAATAGCTAACCTTACTAATTATAGAAGCTATAGACATTATCCCTAGCTGATATAATAATTAGACAACTTCCTTCTTTCTTTTACACCTTAGAAACATCACCAAATTAAACTTAGCACCAACGATTTAGTTAGATACAAAAATACATGCTGTATGGAAAACTGATGCATGTGGGTAATTGGAAGGTAACGAAAATGGTCCACTGAGTAGGTAGGTAGTTAATCTAACAATTATTAAATTCATTTTATGTCAATAACTGGGTGGTTGAAACCAATTGGTTGATCATCAGAATTATTCTCCACACTAGTATTTGTATACTGTGTGATAGAGCGTGCTCGGTAGTAGACATACACTACTGATCAATCGACCAACAAGCTAAAAGGACGCTGGTGGAAAAAGCCGGGAGAAGGAAGGAACTTGATGGGAAGAAGGGCATGGCGGACGAAGCGGCTTGAAAACGGAAAAAGATCTCCACCAGCAAGCACACACTCAAAAATTGAGCAAAGAGAAGAGGGACTGTTTAATAACACTCGGTAAGTGATCGGTTGTTTCTGAATCCCAGTTTGGGGTTAACATAACATAAACTAGGTCCAGTTAAATTAGGCCTACATTGTGGTCTAAGACCTAGCATCAACTCATAGCTTAACAAAGGCTAAGGTAAATTACCCTAACCTAATTTGGTGAGGAATTCTACTGTGGACCTCAGTTTACTCTGCTCGCTCTGGACCATTTCCCGAATCTCTAGGCTGACCCTTACAAGGCTAGACTTAACCTACTTTACAGTTAGACTGGAGATATTAGGGGTGGATTAGTTGGGGACCAATTCATACAGGGCATTTTTCACATGTTTAATTCAACCCAATCAATGAACAGACCGCGTTCCGCTGTTTATCTTTGTGTTGCCATTCAGCTTTCTTTTAGTGACTTTTCCCTTTAGTGACTTTTAGACTATATACATATATATACACACACACACGTCACCTCACCTATGGTATTTAGCGTAGCCCAATAGTAAAAAGGAAACCACCCTACCTATTTTTAGGCTGGATCTCACGTCTGGTTGTAGGTCGCGCGGTTGCCCACCGTTCTTTTCTCTCGGTGTACGCAAGTAGGTTACGCAAGGCATTTGTTAAGCAGGAATGGTCCACCCCCTTCAATGTTCTGTCACATCTTGTCACATTACTGAAAGAGCGAGTTTTTAAATATATTATTTTCAGTCTTAATGTCAGAACCGATATGGAAATTTTTCCAAAGTTACGCCAGATGGATCTAGTTCCTTTCTTCTCTTTGACTCATCATCATTAGGCTTAGGACCAGCTTCCTGAGCAGCAGTGGCTGCATTTTTTCATCTTGTTTCTTTGTTTAAAGGCGTTGTAGGTAATTAGCTCTGGCATTTCCAACAGCTCGCAGGGTTGATGCATTTATTGGAAGGTTTCTAGGCTTGTTCTTGTATCATATGAATGATTAGCAAGGGCGTCGATTGCTGAAACAAATTACACCTCTGTTTAGAAATTTGTTACTTTAGATACAGATAAACAAACGTGTTGAAAAAAGTGGTTAGAAATAACCGCATATATTTCCAAATAAAATATAAACCAAATAAATAAAAATAAAAACCTTCGTTTCTAACCAACTAGTGAAGTTGGGTTTCCCTAATTAACAAAAAGAAGGAAAAAAAAAAAGTTTCTGGACAAAGACAAACGGAGCTTTGGCCAGTCTTTAAAATTTTTGACCGCATGAAGCGGGCCCTTTTTTCTCAAAAAAATTAAAATGCTCGTGGTTACCCAAACCGGGAAACTGAGTCAACCTTCAAACCTAACAACCTTTAATTAAATCGTATCCTTAATTAATAACCACTGCAATTAATCAAAACCCATGTTTAACTAAATAGAGGACTATCAGAACTAGGTGCAAGTAAGTTAAAGAAAATAACTAAGGTAAGAGAAAAACTAGGTACCTAGACGAAACTCGAACCGGGCTACAACGGCCCTAACTCAATAATTAAATGGCTGTTATAGCCCCTATTAAAACCTAAAGGCAATATAGCCCTAACTTAACTTAAATAAAACCTTCTAAACCTTAAACCTTTAAAACCAAAAACTTAAGGGCAATCCAGCCCTAGCCTAACTTAACCTGCAAAACCTAGGTCTGGGAAATAGCCCCTACAAATAAATAACCTAGCAGTGTGTTAAACAATAACCTAAAACTTAACAACGAAAATTAAAAAAACCTGGAAACTAAATGAAACTTATGAATCAGTTAGAAACTGAAAGGGTAACGTTCAACTGGCAACTTCATTTTTGGTAAGTCTAAATTAATTTTGATGAATTTAGCTTCACCATAGTTAGTAATCTGGCTGCTGACCAAATTTAACCTGAAAACCACTGCAACCTACAGTGAAAAAGTCTGTAGCTGTGTTGACAGTGTCTAAATAGGCCATTATTATTTCTATAATTACCGAGTCTATTTAAAGTAAACTTAACCTTAATACTACACCTAAATAAAAATAATATATCTCAAGCTAAATAATAAATTTTTCAATATGGCGCCCCCGGGTGGGCAGTCGAGAAGTTAGTTACCCTTTTTTGTTTTATTTCTGATACAATAGTTTTAAATCCAGTGAATTAAATTTTTTACACAACCTAAACAAACCTAGCCTAATCTGGGTGAACCTAAAAAGCAAACCTAACCTAACCTAACCTAGCCTAACCTGGCTGAACCTAAAACAACCTAAAACAACCTAAAACAACCTAAAACAACCTAAACAAACCTAAACAAACCTAGCCTAACCTGGCTAAACCTAAAAAAACAAACCTAGCCTAACCTGGCTGAACCTAAAACAAACCTAGCCTAACCTGGCTGAACCTAAAACAACCCAAACAAACCTAGCCTAACCTGGCTGAACCTCAAACAACCCAAACAAACCTAGCCTAACCTGGCTGAACCTAAAACAACCTAAAACAACCTAAAACACAAACCTAGCCTAACCTGGCTGAACCTAAAAAACAAACCTAGCCTAACCTGGCTGAACCTAAAAAACAAACCTAGCCTAACCTGGCTGAACTAAAAAAAACAAACCTAGCCTAACCTGGCTGAACTAAAAAAAACAAACCTAGCCTAACCTGGCTGAACCTAAAAACAAACCTAGCCTAACCTGGCTGAACCTAAAAAAAAAAACCTAGCCTAACCTGGCTAAACCTAAAAAACAAACCTAGCCTAACCTGGCCGAACCTAAAACAACCTAAAACACAAACCTAGCCTAACCTGGCTGAACCTAAAAAAAAAACCTAGCCTAACCTGGCTAAACCTAAAAAACAAACCTAGCCTAACCTGGCCGAACCTAAAACAACCTAAAACACAAACCTAGCCTAACCTGGCTGAACCTAAAACACCCAAACAAACCTAGCCTAACCTGGCTGAACCTAAAAAACAAACCTAGCCTAACCTGGCTGAACCTAAAAAAACAAACCTAGCCTAACCTGGCTGAACCTAAAAACAAACCTAGCCTACCTGGCTGAACCTAAAAACAAACCTAGCCTAACCTGGCTGAACCTAAAAAACAAACCTAGCCTAACCTGGCTAAACCTAAAACAACCTAAGCAAACCTAGCCTAACCTGGCTGAACCAACAACACAAACCAACCTACCCTACCCTACCTACCCTACCAAACCTCCCTACCCTACCAAACCAACCTACCTACCCTACCAAACCAACCTAATCTACCCTACCAAACCAACCTACCCTACCCTACCTACCCTACCAAACCAACCTAATCTACCCTACCAAACCAACCTACCCTACCCTACCTACCCTACCAAACCAACCTAATCTACCCTACCAACCAACCTACCCTACCCTACCTACCCTACCAAACCAACCTAATCTACCCTACCAAACCAACCTACCCTACCCTACCTACCCTACCAAACCAACCTAATCTACCCTACCAAACCAACCTACCCTACCCTACCTACCCTACCAAACCAACCTAATCTACCCTACCAAACCAACCTACCCTACCCTACCTACCCTACCAAACCAACCTAATCTACCCTACCAAACCAACCTACCCTACCCTACCTACCCTACCAAACCAACCTAATCTACCCTACCAAACCAACCTACCCTACCCTACCTACCCTACCAAACCAACCTAATCTACCCTACCAAACCAACCTACCCTACCCTACCTACCCTACCAAACCAACCTAATCTACCCTACCAACCACCTACCCTACCCTACTACCCTACCAAACCAACCTAATCTACCCTACCAAACCACCTACCCTACCCTACCTACCCTACCAACCAACCTAATCTACCCTACCAAACCAACCTACCCTACCCTACCAAACCAACCTAATCTACCCTACCAAACCAACCTACCCTACCCTACCAAACCAACCTAATCTACCCTACCAAACCAACCTACCCTACCCTACCAAACCAACCTAATCTACCCTACCAAACCAACCTACCCTACCTACCCTACCAAACCAACCTAATCTACCCTACCAAACCAACCTACCCTACCCTACCTACCCTACCAAACCAACCTAATCTACCCTACCAAACCAACCTACCCTACCCTACCTACCCTACCAAACCAACCTAATCTACCCTACCAAACCAACCTACCCTACCCTACCTACCCTACCAAACCAACCTAATCTACCCTACCAAACCAACCTACCCTACCCTACCCTACCTACCCTACCAAACCAACCTAATCTACCCTACCAAACCAACCTACCTACCCTACCAAACCAACCTACCCTACCAAACCAACCTACCCTACCCTACCTACCCTACTAAACCAACCTAACCTACCCTACCTACCCTATCAAACCAACCTAACCTACCCTACCAAACCAACCTACCTAACCTACCCTACCAAACCAACCTACCCTACCCTACCAAACCAACCTACCTAACCTACCTAAAAACCAACCTACCCTACCCTACCAAACCACCTACCCTACCTACCAAACCAACCTACCCTACCCTACCAAACCAACCTACCTAACCTACCCTACCAAACCAACCTACCCTACCTACCCTAACCTACCAAACCAACCTACCCTACCTACCCTAACCTACCAAACCAACCTACCCTACCCTACCAAACCAACCTACCTAACCTACCCTACCAAACCAACCTACCCTACCTACCCTACCCTACCAAACCAACCTACCCTACCTACCCTACCCTACCAAACCAACCTACCCTACCTACCCTACCCTACCAAACCACCTACCCTACCAACCAACCTAATCTACCCTACCTACCCTACCAAACCAACCTACCCTACCTACCCTACCCTACCAAAACCAACCTACCCTACCAAACCAACCTAATCTACCCTACCTACCCTACCAAACCAACCTAATCTACCCTACCTACCCTACCAAACCAACCTAATCTACCCTACCTACCCTACCAAACCAACCTAATCTACCCTACCTACCCTACCAAACCAACCTAATCTACCCTACCTACCCTACCAAACCAACCTAATCTACCCTACCTACCCTACCAAACCAACCTAATCTACCCTACCTACCCTACCAAACCAACCTAATCTACCCTACCTACCCTACCAAACCAACCTAATCTACCCTACCTACCCTACCAAACCAACCTAATCTACCCTACCAAACCAACCTAATCTACCCTACCTACCCTACCAACCAACCACCTACCTACCCTACCAAACCAACCTAATCTACCCTACCAACCTAATCTACCCTACCAAACCAACCTAATCTACCCTACCAAAACCAACCTAATCTACCCTACCAAACCAACCTAATCTACCCTACCAAACCAACCTAATCTACCCTACCAAACCAACCTAATCTACCCTACCAAACCAACCTAATCTACCTACCAAACCAACCTAATCTACCCTACCAAACCAACCTAATCTACCCTACCAAACCAACCTAATCTACCCTACCAAACCAACCTAATCTACCCTACCAAACCAACCTAATCTACCCTACCAAACCAACCTAATCTACCCTACCAAACCAACCTAATCTACCCTACCAAACCAACCTAATCTACCCTACCAAACCAACCTAATCTACCCTACCAAACCAACCTAATCTACCCTACCAAACCAACCTAATCTACCCTACCAAACCAACCTAATCTACCCTACCAAACCAACCTACCCTACCCTACTTAACCTAAAATACCTAACCTACCTACCCTACCTAACCTAAAAAAACCTTTTTAAGAGAACTTTACCATTTGTCCTTAAACTACTCCCTTCCAAAGGTTTTGATTTCAGACAATCAAGCCACCTTCAACACCAGATTGCACAATTTAGCAATAACTTAGGACTAACGTTCTACAGAAAAGACGCTTTCATTTTCATATTTCACCTAAAAGGAACTTTTCTGTAGAGCATGTCATTTTCATTCATCAAAATAAATAAATAAAATTCCCAAGAATACAATTCTGGGTAAATTTTTCCCCTTGGAGGGAATGTTGAAAAAAGTGGTTAGAAATAACCGCATATATTTCCAAATAAAATATAAACCAAATATAAAAATAAAAACCCTCGTTTCTAACCAACTAGTGAAGTTGGGTTTCCCTAATTAACAAAAAGAAGGAAAAAAAAAAAGTTTCTGGGACAAAGACAAACGGAGCTTTGGCCAGTCTTTAAAATTTTTGACCGCATGAAGCGGGCCCTTTTTTCTCAAAAAAATTAAAATGCTCGTGGTTACCCAAACCGGGAAACTGAGTCAACCTTCAAACCTAACAACCTTTAATTAAATCGTATCCTTAATTAATAACCACTGCAATTAATCAAAACCCATATTTAACTAAATAGAGGACTATCAGAACTAGGTGCAAGTAAGTTAAAGAAAATAACTAAGGTAAGAGAAAAACTAGGTACCTAGACGAAACTCGAACCGGGCTACAACGGCCCTAACTCAATAATTAAATGGCTGTTATAGCCCCTATTAAAACCTAAAGGCAATATAGCCCTAACTTAACTTAAATAAAACCTTCTAAACCTTAAACCTTTAAACCAAAAACTTAAGGGCAATCCAGCCCTAGCCTAACTTAACCTGCAAAACCTAGGTCTGGGAAATAGCCCCTACAAATAAATAACCTAGCATGTGTTAAACAATAACCTAAAACTTAACAACGAAAATTAAAAAAACCTGGGAACTAAATGAAACTTATGAATCAGTTAGAACTGAAAGGGTAACGTTCAACTGGCAACTTCATTTTTGGTAAGTCTAAATTAATTTTGATGAATTTAGCTTCACCATAGTTAGTAATCTGGCTGCTGACCAATTTAACCTGAAAACCACTGCAACCTACAGTGAAAAAGTCTGTAGCTGTGTTGACAGTGTCTAAATAGGCCATTATTATTTCTATAATTACCGAGTCTATTTAAAGTAAACTTAACCTTAATACTACACCTAAATAAAATAATATATCTCAAGCTAAATAATAAATTTTTCAATAAAACGAGACATTGAAAAATTATCAAAGATAATATATTAAAGAAATACAACTTCAAATAAACATGTCCCCCTACACAAAAAAGTGGAGGGGACATGTTCCCCCATCCACCACGATCGACGCCAATGATGATGTGACGGCTCTGTAACCATTCAAAGCACTGAAAGACGCTCAACATCTGCATTTCCATGTGAGACAAATCTTTATCAAAATGGTGGGACTTGAATACTTTGCCAAACCATTCGACAGTTTAACAGAAAACACATGAGCCCAAAAGTAATCCACACGTTTGACATCCCAGTTTGGATCTTCATAGTCAGAGCTGGGCAGTATTTAAATACATTTGTGTATTTAGAACTGTATTTATAAATACATTGTTTTTCATGTATTTAAATACAGTATTTAAATACTTTAATGAGTATTTAAATACAATGTATTTAAATACTAAAAATGTAAATACTTTTACTGGTTTAATACACGTTCTGTACTAGCACAGTACGACGCGTCGACAGTGTAGTACAGCATGGTTCATGTTTCAACGTGTCAGTTCAATCAGTTCTGTGCCACTCTTAGTCGAAAGCGGTTGATTTCTTTATCGTGTGCGTGTCATGGCTTCAACAAGCAAATCCGGTGAATCAACAGTGATATCTGCAGATAACAATTTAGTGCACCCTCTGTTTGATGGAAAATACTTTAAAATGCTACAACGAATCTGTACACTCATCCTTTATCAAGCATTTTATATTGTTGTTACTCATGAATTAGTGAATGCATATGTTAAAATTTGTATGTATTTAAAATGTATTTACAAATGTATTTAAATACAATTGATGTATTTTGTATTTAGTATCTAAATACATTCGTAAAATGTATTTAGTATTTAAATACATTTCTCCCATGTATTTAGTATTTAGTATTTAAATACATTCAATGTATTTATTGCCCAGCTCTGTTCATAGTCCTCATGTAATTCGTTTCCTTCATCTTCAACTAGAGAAGGTAGGTCTTAGACAGGAAATGAAAACTGATGTGCCAATATAGTCAATTAACTAGACATGGAAGTTAATGGGTACAATCCACGAGTATACACAGTGGCGTATTAAGGAGGGGTGGCCAGGCCCAAGGGCCCAGCTGTTTTAGAGGCCGGTTTATAATCATATCACTGATAAATTTGGAATGCTCAACAATATCTCTCAACTAACTTTGTTTATAAAAAACCTCTGAACAGTTAGCTAGAACAACGTGAAAAAAGAGTTAGCAGCTGACGAGGAAGCTTCAAACAGTGGCTATATCCTCCAGCGCGGGACACGTCATTGCGAAGAGACGACGTCAAACGGAAACATCAACGTGCTGGTGGCCAAACTTCCTCAAATCTCCGTGCAGCGGGCTGTCTATGGTTGGCCAGACTGCAGAGCTGGGCAATAAATACATTGACTGTATTTAAATACTAAATACATGGGAGAAATGTATTTAAATACTAAATACATTTTACGAAGGTATTTAGATACTAATACAAAATACATCAATTGTATTTAAATACATTTTAAATACATACAAATTTTAACATATGCATTCACTAATTCATGTTTTGATAAATTTCTACTTTTGGGGACACGGTGAATTTCGAAATAAATACACCACTCGATAGATCAGACGATTTTAAAAGCTTTTTCATCAATGAATTTTCCATCGCAAATTGGATTGATTGCAACGAGTTAGTTACACAGGCCCACTTAAGGCAGAGCCGTTTTGTACGATTATTCGGTCAATTTCAAGATTTTTTGATGTCTAAAAAAACACTTACCTTCAGATGAGTGTACAGATTCGTTGTAGCATTGCTTGCAGCAGAGACTTCGTGTTTACACAGCAAGCAGGTGCACTTTACCTTATTACCGTCTTTAGATTTAATTTTAAAGTATTTTCCATCAAACAGAGGGTGCACTAAATTGTTATCTGCAGATATATCACTGTTTGATTCACCTGATTTGCTTGTTGAAGCCATGACACGCACACGATAAAGAAATCAACCGCTTTCGACTATGAGTGGCACACAACTGATTGAACTGACACGTTGAAACATGAACCATGCTGTACTACACTGTCGACACGTCGTACTGTACTACTGTAGTACAGAACGTGTATTAAACCAGTAAAAGTATCTACATTTTTATATTTTGAGTATTTAAATACTCATTAAAGTATTTAAATACTATATTTAAATACATGAAAAACAATGTATTTATAAATACAGTTCTAAATACACAAATGTATTTAAATACAAATGTATTTAAATACTGCCCAGCTCTGCCAGACTGGCAGTCGATGGCCTGTTGCGTGGCACGGTCAGAGTGCCGATCGGCTTCCGGGGCCGGACCTATTCTCAGCGTGCTATTTTTTCATTTACGGGGAGCAATTGCGTGCTCCCCGGACTACTCTTACTCTCCGGCGACATTAAGACTAATCCAGGCCCCACTACAACTTACACATGTCACCATACACAAAGACATAGACACAATAGCACCATGAGACACATACAGAAGTATAATATTATCATATTACAGTACAACGTAGATGGCCTCACAAACAAAATCATGCAGTTTAGAGAATTCGTACACAAACAAAACATTAACATAGCACTTATACAAGAAACAAAATTAAAACGCACGCACAAAACACCCACCATCCCTGACTTCAGAGCGATCCGTCAAGATCGTACTGGGGGTCACGGGGGTGGACTCATCACTTACATACCTCAGGTGCCAGCCAATTACAATCCACAGTTACACAATCTGGCCTCTCTCACTAATGTCATCTTAGGAGGAGACTTCAACGCTAAAGACACTAGTTGGTACCTGCACAACCAAAGCAACACCAGAGGCGCCAACATAGCCACACAACTGAACAGCCTCTTCATTCTTAACAATACAGAAGAACACACACACATACCACATCAAGCAGGATACTCAAACTCCTCCCCAGACATAATGTTCTGTTCTCCCTCACTAGCAACACATACACACTGAAGAACAGAAAAAAAAATTGTCATCAGACCACCTGCCCATCAGCATTACAACACGTTCTACACTCTGCCTCAACAGCCTTAGGCACACGCAGAAATTACAAGAAAGCTGATTGGGAACAGTTCAAAATACAGACTGAGGAACAATTCACCACATTAAACAGCACACGCATCATAAACATCAATACAACACTCAAGACATTTAATCAGATCATCAATAATGCAAGCAAATACATACTCAAGGGCAACATTAGGAAATACAATCCAAATTACACTAGAGAAATAGCCCACCTCATAAGGCAACGTAACAACCTCAAACATAACACACAAACACCACACAGAAGCCATAAAACAGCAGATACAACAGCTCAACATAGAAATAAACAACAAACTCAAAGAAAAACAAACAAACACTTAGGGATTTCATAACAACACTAAACCACTCCACAGATACATCCAGGCTATACAAGACTATAAACAACATAACGCACTCTAACAGCGGCATTCACACCTCTCACGCGGCTTCTGTCGCAGCCAAAAAATATCCCAACATATACACAACAAGCTAATATTCTAGTTAATCACTACGCAAAGATAAGTCACTTAAATAGAGACAACAACCAGAAACACGCAGACAGACAAACAGCCAGACACAAAAACCTACAGACTCGACCACCAAGATCATCAAAAACATTAAGAATTCGAAGGCTATTGGACCAGACAACATATCTAACATACACCTTAAACATTTGGGCCCACAGGGAATACTAGCTCTCACAAATATCAGCATTTATTCATATCAACACTGTATTATTCCTGACATATGGAAACAAGGTAAAATTATTACACTACTCAAACCAAACAAAAATCCAACAGAACCAGCTTCCTATAGACCCATTACTTTACTATGCACACCTTCCAAAGTAACAGAAAGACTAATCTTATAAATCACCAACCCACACATACCACTATCGCCTACTCACCATGGATTCAGACCTCACCACTCAACCACGACATTACTCACTAACCTCACACAGCACATCACTCAACACAAACATGCACAATAACACCAAAAGGTGGCTGATCAACTATCTTTCAGGAAGATACATGTCACATTTAATGGCAAGTCATCCAAAAACAAGCTTTTTCCGAACAGGGTCCCTCAAGGCTCTGTTCTCTCACCACACACTTCAACTTATACATGCATGACATTCCACACCCATAGATAACAAACTTACCTTATCATATGCAGATATGGAAAAACTGATGAGTGGGTAGTTGGGAGGTAACGAAAATGGTTCACTGAGTAGGTAGGTAGTTAATCTAACAATTATTAAATTCCTTTTATGTCAATAACTGGGTGGAAGAAAACCAATTGGTTGCTCACCAGAGTTATTCTCCACACTAGTATTTATATACTGTGTGGAGGAGCGTGCTCGGTAATGGAGATACATTACCGCTCAACCAACCGAGGAATAACCAAACAACGCTGGTGCAAGAAGCCCCGCGAAGAGGAGAACAAAGGGAGGAACGAAAACGAAGAACGGGGCGAGAGGACGTACCAGCAAAGTACGCTCTCGACAAAAATACAACCGGAGAAGGGAGAGACTCCAATAACTAAAAGTAAGTGACTAATTGAGTTTTTACACCAGACAGTTTAATAACATTAAATTAAGCTGGGTCAGACAAGTTAGGCCTACATTGTGGCCTAAGACCCAGCATCAACTCATAGCTTAACAAAGGTGAAGGTAGATTGCCCTAACCTAATCTTGTGAGGAATCCTACTGTGGACCTCAATTTATCTGCCCGCTCTGGACCATTTCCGGAATCTCTAGGCTGACCCCTCTAGGCTAGACTTGATCTACTCTATAGTTAGACTGGAGATATAAGGGGTGGGTTAATTGTGGACCAATTCATACAGAGCATTTTTCGCATTGGTGGTCCGTGTGTGGGGAATTTACAAACCTTAACCTTACTTAACAAAAATTGCAGAATTAGGCTAAATGGTCTAGCCTAAGCCTAACCTGAGCAAGCCTAATTAGGTCTACAACCTAGGGCCTAACTAGGAAACATTTACATTTAAGGAGTCTCATTCTCTTATAAGCTTAGACCTGAGTGACACACAAGTACTTGGGGGGGATTAAACCAAATTTAAACTTGACTGTTTTGTCTGTTCTCTCTCTTCTCTGGTAATTCTTCTTGTCCTCTATTTCATTACGATCCCCAGTTAAACAATTTTGACTTAGACATGGACAGTGAGGAATTGAAAAAGTTAAAAAAGAAAAGGGGGGCAAAGTTGGGAGCTGTTACAAAGGCTGTGAACACTTTTAACAATATTACACAACCAGGTAAGGAAAATATAGAGAGAGTAATTATTAAATTAGAAATTAAAAGAAGGAAATAATAGCCATTAATGAGAGTATTTCAGAGTTAGTTGAATCCGAAATGGCTGAAGAACAATTGATAGACCTTTACGCTGATGATGATGATCAGGTAAGCTCAATTGAACAGCAAATAAGGGGACTACGGTCTCGGTTGACTGACTTAACACCAAAAAACCTAATTCTGATTTTAATCAAAGTAGGGCTAACCTTCAACAAAATTTAAGTGGCATGCAAAATCCTGAGTCACAAGAATTGAGGGCTCAGTTACCCATTTTGCTAGTACCAACATTTGAAGGGGATACGGTACAATTCCCATCTTTCATTGACAAATTTGAGAATTTAATAGGTAATAAACCTTATATTTCAACTGTTGAAAAGTTTAGTTACTTAACTAGTTCCCTTAAAGGCCCAGCCTATAACCTAATAGCCTATTTACCAGCCGTAGGGGATTCATATGAAGTAGCTATTGATCTTTTAAAACGTAATTACATTATAAAGATTTGATTGTATATGAATTATCTCAACAATTTTTGAATTTGCACCCATAAAAGATAACCATAGAGATATGGAAATTTTTTATACAAAATTAGAAGCTATTATAGGACAACTGGTTAGCAATGAGATAGATATTAAAACTTCATCTTGGCTTATACAAAGCATAGTACTTAGGTGCCTTCCTTCAAGGGTTAAAGATAATTTAATTCTAAAGACGGGAGAAAATTATCCTAATTTAGAACAAATAAGAAAACACTTCCCCAATATCCTAATTAATTACAACTTGAGAGATTTTCCAACACATAAGACCCAGACTATGGATAAACCAAAGACTGTTCCCAGAGACCAACTAGCTACAGCCAAACAGACAAAACTTGATACTGGAGAATCAAATGTGACCAACTATAATACACGAACACCTACATTACAGAACTTTAATGTAACTGCTGCCTCAACTTACACACCACATTGCAAATTTTGTGCAAGTAATGAACACAGTAGTACTGGGTGTGACAAATATTCAGACTTTAACCAAAGGGCTAAAAGATGTGAACAGTTGAACCTGTGTAAAAAGTGTACTGGCCAGGGACATTATAGAAAGACTGTAAATCTAGGTTAAGATTCAAGTGTAAGTTTTGTAAAAGTTTACGACATGTCTCATCAATGTGTGATTCACCAAAGTGTCCAAACAATAGTACTCAAACTCAAAAGATACCTCCCCCAAACAAAGGTAATCAAGAAAATGCCACTTTCATGGGACATTCTGCTTGTTCAAACAATGTAACAAGAAACACTGAGATTCTTTTACCAACTATTACTTTGGACTTAGTGAATAGTGAGGGTAGTACCACTCCAGTGAGATGTCTTATAGACTGTTGTTCTCAACAAACATTTGTTTCAAAAAATGTAGTTAATAAATTGGGTTTGACACCAAACCCGAATGAACAAAACCTCAATATTGCGTCCTTTGTTAAGGATAACTCGGACAAAAATAGTTATAAGACAATTGACCTGGAACTACATTTAGAAAGTAAATTCAAGAAAATTGAAGCAGTTATTATTTCTAAAGTAGGACAAAACAAACTGGTTATACCCAAACTAGAACAAACCATAAATCATTTGGGAAAACACTACAAAATAGCCGATAGACATATCACTAACAACACAGTAGCTAACATTGAAATGCTAATAGGGGCAGATTATATTAATCTTATTCATAAGGGCATAGTAGAGATAGGTAATGGTATAGCTATTCAGACTCCATCAGGGATAGCCCCTTTGGGTGACCTATCAGAATACAACCTAGACCTAAACCAAAACAGTGCATGACCAACAAATACTATGTGCCTCAACTCAGTCCTACATAACACCTGTAAGAATAGCAACACTTTGAATAATATTATCTCAACTGAGAACATTAATTCATCATTATCAAATGAAACTTTGGATGAGGCAATTCAAACTTTATGGTTGCTAGAATCTGTGGGTATACATGACACAAATCAAACTTCAGAAGATCAGTTAATGGTAGAAAGATTTGAAGACACCATTCAGTGCAAAGACAATAGTTATTTTATTGAGTTACCTTGGAAAATAAATTGTCCAACCTTAAGAGACAATCTCAAAGTAGCTAAAGGACATTTATATAAAGTAATGAAAAAACTCAAACAAGATAATAATGTAAAAACATATAATAATGTCTTCAAAGAACAGCTACAGAAAGGCTTCATTGAAGAAGTAACAAATAACCCTTTTAAAAAAGATGGTTGTCATTATTTAACCCACAGGGGGGTTTATCGACAAGATGCCCCAACAACAAAACTCAGAGTAGTATATAACTGTAGCCTCAAAGACAGTGATAAACACAGTTTGAATGATTGCTTGATTGAGGGTCCTAATCTCATTTCTGACCTTGTGAAGATCTTACTGAGGTTCAGGTTAGACAAATATGCTGTACAAAGTGACATTTCAAAGGCATTTTTGAGAATAAATCTTAAAATGAATATGATAAGAACCAACTTAGGTTCTTATGGTTCAAGGATCCATTTGATTTGAATAAAGGGTTCATAACCTATAGATTTAATGTTGTGTTGTTTGGAGCCAATTGCTCACCTAGCCTATTAGCATTGACAATTAGACATCATTTAAACCAGTTTAATAACTCTCTAACATTGAACTTCCTTAAGGAACATTTTTACGTAGACAATCTAATAGGCTCAACGACAACAAAATCTGAATTATCTGAAGTCTATGAACACTCTCAAAACATTATGCAACAAGGTAACTTAGAACTTAGAGAGTGGATTTCAAATGATGAGGATTTAAACAAAAAGATTTTAAAGGATAATAATGGTCTTACTGAGCCATCAGACAGAGTTAAAACTTTAGGTATGAACTGGTATTTGGATGCAACTTCTAACAGTCATGATTCAATCTGTACTAAAGGTTTTAAACTTGATGAGGAAGCAAATACTAAAAGACAAATATTATCAGAGGCTTCCAAAATTTTTGATCCTATGGGTCTATTCCTGCCTTCAACAATAAAATCAAAGATTCTCCTCCAAGAAATTTGGAGGACAAATGTTGGGTGGGATGATCCAATAACAAATGAAATCAAAATCTTGGAAGAAGTTAGCTACTGATTTAACAAAAGTGCAGAACATTAAAATTCAAAGGTGCTGTGGGTTTAGGGATAAGCCCCAGAGGCTTCATGTGTTTGCTGATGCAAGCACACAAGCTTATGGGTGCTGTGCGTATCTTGTAAGCCCTACAGAAAGTCATCTAATTTATGCAAAAGGGAAAGTTGCACCTCTCAAACCTACCCGAACCATACCTCAATTGGAACTATTGGCTGCTACATTAGCCATTAAAACCATTTCATTGCTTAAGGATGCTTACTATGATGTGTTCATAACTAATATCCACGTCTGGCTTGACAGTCAGATTTATCTTGCCTGGATACGGAATGATAGCATTAATAGTAAGAATATCTTTGTAAGAAATAGGCTAAAAGAAATAGCTGACGCTAATGAAAGCCTACAAGTAAACTTTCACTATGTTCCAACTAAACAGAATTCAGCAGACTTTCTGACCAGAGGTTTATCCTACAAGTTGTTGAAGTCAAACAAAACTTGGTTTATGGGACCTAAGTGGCTCTGTAATACAGACCAATGGCCTGTGGAACAAGTTAACTTGACATTAAATTTAATCTTTTCAAATGAAAAGGTTGAACCAATCACTAATTATGAAAAGTATTCTGATTTCAACAAACTTGTCAGGGTGACAGCCTACTGTTTGAGGTTTGCTCACAACTGTTTAGCTACAATTAACAAACAGCTAAATAAAAATAATCATAATTATACAGAAGTTGCAACCCAATACTGGATAGGCCAAGCCCAACAAAAAGAGTACAATAAAGAGTTAGAATTCTTAACTAATGGGAAACAAACAAAAGAACCTGTACCATCAGTAGTTGTGGATCTAAACTTGTTCAGAGATGAGGAAGGCCTTCTAAGGTGTAAAGGGAGATTAGACAAATCAAAACTGTCATACAAAAGCAAAAATCCAAACCTTTTACCTAGATTTAGCTATTTGACAACATTAATAATCAGAAAAACACACAATGATGTATATCATATGGGGGTACCACAGACACTAACTACATTAAGAAAAACTATTGGATACCCAAGGGAAGGATCACTGTTAAAACAGTCCTGAGTGAGTGTGTCACATGTAGGCGTATTCATGCTAGGCCCTATAGGAAACCAAATCCTCCTGCTTTGCCAGAGGAGAGAGTTACTCTCAACAGACCCTTTGAGACTGTAGGCATTGACTATACAGGAGCATTGACTGTAGGGGTGGGTGACACTGAACAAAAAATGTACATTGTACTGTTTACATGTGCTGCCTCACGAGCTGTTTATTTGGATGTTGTGGAGGACCTTACAGCAGAATCTTTTGTTGCTGTCTTTAAGAGATTCTGTGCACGACATTCAGTACCAAAGACAGTTTGGACTGACAATGCTACATATTTCAAAGCTGGTGAACAAGTCATCCACGACTTGTTAAGCAATGAAATCACACAATTATATATACAAAATACAAACATAAAGTGGAAGTATATTCCGGTTGCCTCTCCTTGGTATGGTTCTATCTGGGAGAGGAATATACAAACAGTAAAGAATTGCTTGAAGAAAGCAATTGGCAAAAAACAGATACACTTGTTTGGGTTACTCACTTCCTGGCTGAGATTGAGAACATCATTAACAATAGACCACTCACTTATGTGAGTGACAACATTAATGACCCAGAACCATTAACTCCAAATCATTTGATTCGGGGAGAACAAGTTAGTCTCCTGCCGGACTACAATATAGACTCTTCAGAAGACCCAAACTGGACTCAACGACATGATGAGCTCCAGACTAAGTTACAACATTTAACTAGAGTTAAAGCTCATTTCATTAAACAGTGGAAAACTGAGTACTTGATGGGTCTAAGGGAGAGACATAAACAAATGACTAAGAAGGATTGGTCTGACACAATAAAGGTAGGGGACCTTGTTCTCATACATGACAGTACTCCAAGACAATACTGGCCTCTGGCTAGAGTTTCAGAACTCAGACCAGGGGCAGACGGGGTAACAAGAGTGGTCAAATTAAGGACTTCAACGGGTGACACAACAAGAGACATTTCTCTTTTGTACCCTTTAGAGTCTGGACCCAAAACAATGGACTTTGGAGAACCTTCTCCACTGACAGTAACAACTGGAGACACTGAACTTCCAGTAACTATTCCTTTGACAGTAGGAGTGGTAACGCATCCTACTACAACATTGACAGACACAAGACCTCAGCGACAAACAGCATTAAAGGCGCGACTATTTTTACAACAAAAAATAGATGCTGGGGAATTGTAATTTTATCTTCTAACTTTCATTTTTTCTTTTCTTATGGTAAAGACCATAGACAGTTTCATCCTATGGATGTATATTTTCTCTTCTAATTAAATGCTACACCTTCTCCATGAGAAGGTGAGGATAGGCACTGTTAATCAGATTAACGCATTTACAGTTAAATAGTTAGCTAGTCTACACTCAGACACAAAAATTGGTGACAATGACACCAAAATTTTTATCTCCCGGGGCCCCCAGTATATGGAAAACTGATGAGTGGGTAGTTGGGAGGTAACGAAAATGGTTCACTGAGTAGGTAGGTAGTTAATCTAACAATTATTAAATTCCTTTTATGTCAATAACTGGGTGGAAGAAACCAATTGGTTGCTCACCAGAGTTATTCTCCACACTAGTATTTATATACTGTGTGGGAGGAGCGTGCTCGGTAATGGAGATACATTACCGCTCAACCAACCGAGGAATAAACCAAGACAACGCTGGTGCAAGAAGCCCCGCGAAGAGGAGAACAAAGGGAGGAACGAAAACGAAGAACGGGGCGAGAGGACGTACCAGCAAAGTACGCTCTCGACAAAAATACAACCGGAGAAGGGAGAGACTCCAATAACTAAGTGACTAATTGAGTTTTTACACCAGACAGTTAATAACATTAAATTAAGCTGGGTCAGACAAGTTAGGCCTACATTGTGGCCTAAGACCCAGCATCAACTCATAGCTTAACAAAGGTGAAGGTAGATTGCCCTAACCTAATCTTGTGAGGAATCCTACTGTGGACCTCAATTTATCTGCCCGCTCTGGACCATTTCCGGAATCTCTAGGCTGACCCCTCTAGGCTAGACTTGATCTACTCTATAGTTAGACTGGAGATATAAGGGGTGGGTTAATTGTGGACCAATTCATACAGAGCATTTTTCGCAGCAGATGACATTACTCTAACATCCACCCACAACAACATCGACACGGCTACAAATAACCTACAAACATACATAAACAGTTGTTGTTGTTGTTGTTGTTGTTGGCTAGCCGATCAGCCCACCCTGATCGAGCAAGCCGGCGGCACGCAGGTAACCGATCACCCTCTCCGGAGTGGACCAGAGGTTCAGCGCACTAGTGACGTTGTGTTGTGTTCTAGGTTGTGCTAGAGCGGTACAGTCTGACATAATTGGTTCAATTGTTTGTGGTGTGTCCTGGCACAGGTGGCAGGTGTCATCTATGGAGTTGTCTAGTCTGTGTTTATATGTCTGTAAGTTGTTGTTGTTGTTGTTTAGCCGATCAGCCCACCCTGATCGAGCAAGCCGGCGGCACGCAGGTAACCGATCGCCCTCTCCGGAGTGGACCAGAGGTTCAGCGCACTAGTGATGTTGTGTTGTGTTCGTTGTTGTGCTACAGCGGTACAGTCCGTCATAATGTGTTCAATTGTTTGTGGTGTGTCTTGGCACAGGTGGCAGGTGTCGTCTATGGAGTTGTCTAGTCTGTGTTTATATGTCCGTAAGTTGGGGTGATGTCCACATCGGAATCGTGCTAAGTTAACTCGATCCGATCTGCTCAGGCTGATCTCTGACCTGTTAATGGGTGGCGGCTTCGCACCTAGGACCGCATTCGGTCCGAGTCGTGTCAGTGCTTTGTGGGTTAGGTGTGTGTGTGTGTGTTTTCTGTACTGTGTGATGTCTGTGGGGCGTGGTATGGAATGGAGTATTTGGTTATAATGTGTCTCTGGTGTTACCTTAATGGTGCGAGGTGTTGGTGCATGATTGTACATGTGTATATGTGGGAGATGAAACAAATGGCTCCACAAATGTATCAGTAATTTACTTAAACATCCAGGGCCTTTACCCAAACTCAAACCATACCAAAGTACCTTACCTAAAGAGCCTAGTGGAACACACTACTAGCACAGTTATAGCCCTCACAGAAACACACCTGAACCCCATGATCATGAGTAGTGAAATTGCAATCAAAGGGTACACCACCCATAGATGTGACAGAGAAGACCGTCTAAATGGTGGTGTCCTGATGTACATCCCTGAAAACATTCAAAGTGAACTGGTCATGGCATACTCAAATGGAGCCTGTGAACTCCTAATCATCATGCTCAGCATAAATAAAGAAGACATAATACTAGTGAATATCTATAGTCCCCCAGATAGCTCCCATCTAGAGCTCACTGAAGTTCTGGAAAAAATCAGGCAATGCCCAGCTATTGTAGACTCAACAAGAGACTTAATCATTACAGGAGACTTTAATCTTCCAAATTGCACCTGGAACCAATATGGTAGTATGAAATCAGGGACAAAAAGGTCCAAATCAAAACATCTGAATGAGTTTATGGAAAAACTGCTCCTAGTACAACATGTCCACTGCCCAACTAGAAAAAATAATATCCTAGATTTAGTGCTGACAAATAATGCAACTACAATTGACCACATTGTTATAACACCAACTATACACTCCGACCACAATGTCATGCACATATTCACAAACTTGTCCCTCCACAAATGTAAGCAGGACCCATGCCAAATGAACTTGCCATACTCTGACCTAAACCTGCACAAGTCAGACTGGACATCAATAAATAACTGTCTGGGAGAAATAAACTGGGAAGATGAATTAGAAAACCTAAAGCCAGAAGAATGCTGGAGTAGAATACAATACCTGCTGTCATCAGCATTATACAAACACACACCAAAGAAAAACGATAGTGCACAGAAGCACCGGACAAAAGAGCACAGATACAGAAGGACACTTATGAGAAAGAGAACAAAGCTATCTAAACAACTGACAAAGCAATTAAGTGATACAAGACATAGTAACATCCGGAATCAGATACTGATGTTAGAACTTAAAATAAAGGAGTCAACCATAAGAGAGAATATTGATAATGAACACAAAGCTATTGGCACTATAAAGGAAAATAGCAAATTCTTCTTTAGCTATGCTAAACGCAAAGCAGTTATCAAAACGAGCATTGGCCCATTGCTTGCTAAAGATGGACTAACTCTCACATCTAATACACAGGAAATGGCAAACATTTTACAATCTCAATATGCTTTAAGCTGGAGTACCCCTGTAGTAGCAAAGAAAATAAAAACTACAGCATTTTTTGATAGAGAAGAAAATGACCAAGACAGACCATTATTGGAAGATATACAAATAACCACTAGAGATATACAACAGGCAATAACAGAGCTACCGGGGAGTTCAGCCCCTGGTCCAGATGGAATTGGAACCAAGATTCTTATGGAATGCAAACATACTTTATCTCTGCCTTTGAAAATCCTGTGGAGATCCTCACTAGACACCAGTAGAATACCACCAATCATGAAACAAGCAAATATTACCCCAATCTACAAAGGAGGCAAAAGAAAGGAAGCCAAGAACTATAGACCCATATCTTTGACTTCCCATATTATTAAAATATTTGAGAAAGTCCTGAAAAGGCACATTGTCAGTTTTATAGAAAATGAACATCTCTTAGAAGACTTTCAACATGGCTTCAGACACAAGAGATCCTGCCTTACTGAACTTATAGACCATTGCAATACAATCCTACAATACTTGGGAGAAAACCACAATGTTGATGTCATCTATCTAGACTTTGCAAAAGCTTTTGACAAGGTTGACCATGGTATATTATTGCATAAACTAAAAGAGCTTGGTATTTGTGGAAAAGTAGGAAAATGGATCCATGCCTTTCTCTCTGACAGAAAACAAATAACAACTGTAAATGGAGCAAGATCTATAGAAAAACAAGTGATTAGTGGAGTGCCGCAAGGCACAGTACTAGGACCAATTCTATTCATTATAATGCTAAACAATATAAACTGTAACCTAGGAAGCTCTCTCCTGTCATTCGCAGATGATACCAGAATACTAAGACCAATTACAGAAAAAGAAGACTGTGTAGAGCTACAAAAAGATCTACAAACTATATATGCATGGGCAGATGCAAACAATATGGCCTTCAATGAAGACAAATTTGAACTAATTAAGTATGGACCAAATAAATACCTGAAAGAACAATTCAACTACACTGGACCCACAGGAAAAGATATTGCACAAACTGATCATGTCAGGGATCTAGGGATTATATTATCTGAAGATGCAACATTCAACAGGCACATTGACAAAGTAACCTCATCATGCAAACAACTAATAGGATATATACTGAGGACATTCAGAACTAGGGACAGTATGACCATGCTTACCCTGTGGAAATCACTTGTCCTTCCACGCATTGACTACTGCTCTCAATTATGGTTTCCCCACAAACAGAATGAATTGCAAAAAATTGAGGGCCTACAAAGAACCTTTACCTCGTATATTAAACAACCTGATGGGCAACAGGTGAGTAAAAACAAATTAAACTACTGGGATAGGCTTAGAGGCCTCAACCTTTATTCCAGAGAGAAGGTTTGAGAGATACATCCTAATCTACACCTGGAAAATTCTAGAAGGGCTTTTAGTTGCCCCCAATACTGAACCAATTGTGCCCACCTTAACAAGAACTGGCAGAATGTGTAAAAAATATCACCTCCCACCAAACAGTCTGAGAAGGATTCAAACCCTTCAATATAATAGTATCTCTAGGCAGGGTTCTCGCCTGTTTAACTCCTTGCCTCAGTACCTTAGAGATATAAGTGCAGTCCCAGTAGATACTTGTAAAAAACACTTGGACATGTTTTTAGCCAACATACCCGACCAACCCACAGTGTCAGGGTATTCCTCTGCCAGACCAGCCCCCACAAATTCAATAGGGGACCAAATCGTATGGCAGGAGCAAGAGAAAAGAAGGGTGGCGACCCCGTCGTGGCCCCGCCTCAGGAGGCGCTGAGTGGACTTCGTGGGAGCAGCGCACCCTTGAGGTAGAAGCGCTTTAAGGTAAATTTAAGGTAGTGGCAAGGGTGTTGTGGGTTAGTTGTCGCTGCTGCCATGAATTGTGTTCCCCTCATGTCTAAATGTTCCCTAACTTTTAGTATTTTTGTTTCTGTGTGCAGGTGTTCTATTGGTGTTGATTGAGTGCATCCTGTAATGATACGAAGTGCGTTGTTTTGTATTGTTTGTAAGGTGTTTATGTGTGTGTTTGAGATAATGGGTGCCCAGCATGGGCTAGCATAGTCCATAACTGAGCGAATATATTGTTTGTAATGTATATGAGTGATGTTGTTTCCTGCTGGTGTCCAAAGTTTGTGCCTGTTAGTACCCTAAGCGTGTTAAGTCTTGACGTACATTTGGTTTTAATGTCCTGAATGTGGTTTGCAAAAGATAATGATGTGTTGTATGTGACACCAAGTATTTTGGTTCTGTGAGTGTGTGGAATGTTGATGTTGTTTAGTGTAAGCTGTGGAATTACCTGGTGTTCTTTTGTGTTGCTTGTAAGCAAGGTGATGGTTGATTTTGTGGGCGCTACTTTGAGTCTATTGTATGAGAGCCAGTCTTGTATACTGTTTATGTATGTTTGTAGATTATTTGTAGCGGTGTCGATGTTGTTGTGGGTGGATGTTAGAGTGATATCATCTGCATATGATGATAAGGTAAGCTTGTTATCTATAGGTGTTGGAATGTCATGCATGTATAAGTTGAAGAGTGTTGGTGGGTGAGAGAACAGAGCCTTGAGGGACCCCGTTCGGAAAAAGCTTGTTTTTGGATGACTTGCCATTAAATGTGACATGTGAGTATCTTCCTGAGAGATAGTTGCTCAGCCACCTTTTGGTGTTATTGTGCATGTTTGTGTTGAGCATTTTGTTTATGAGAGGGAAGCGTGGGATAGCATCAAATGCTTTACTAATGTCTATTGTTGCTAATAGTGTACGTTGAGCTGGTCTTCTTGAGTTGATGCCATCCATGATGTGCTGCGTGAGGTTAGTGAGTAATGTCGTGGTTGAGCGGTGAGGTCTGAATCCATGTTGAGTAGGCGATAGTAGTATGTGTGGGTTGGTGATTTGTAAGATTAGTCTTTCTGTTACTTTGGAAGGTGTGCATAGTAAAGTAATGGGTCTATAGGAAGCTGGTTCTGTTGGATTTTTGTTTGGTTTGAGTAGTGTAATAATTTTACCTTGTTTCCATATGTCAGGAATAATACAGTGTTGGTATGAATATGTGCTGATATTTGTGAGAGCTAGTATTCCTTGTGGGCCCAAGTGTTTAAGGTGTATGTTAGATATGTTGTCTGGTCCAGTAGCCTTCGAATTCTTAATGTTTTTGATGATCTTGGTGGTCTGGTCTGTATTGAAGGGTGTAATGGTCGTGTTGAGTCTGTAGGTTTTCTTGTGTCTGGCTGTTTGTCTGTCTGCGTATTTCTGGTTGTTGTCTCTGTTTAAGTGACTTATCTTTGCGTAGTGATTAACTAGAATGTTAGCTTGTTGTGTGTATGTTGGGATATTATTTTGGCTGCGACAGATAGCCGCGTGTGAGGTGTGAATGCCGCTGTTAGAGTGGGTAATGCTGTTTATAGTCTTGTATAGCCTGTATGTATCTGTGGAGTGGTTTAGTGTTATGAATTCCCTGAATGTTTGTTTGTTTTTCTTTGAGTTTGTTGTTTATTTCTGTGTTGAGCTGTTGTATCTGCTGTTTTATGGCTTCTGTGTGTGGTGTTTGTGTGTTATATTTGAGGTTGTTACGTTGCCTTATGAGGTGGGCTATTTCTCTAGTGTAATTTGGGTTGTATTTCCTAATGTTGCCCTTGAGTATGTATTTGTTTGCATTAATGATAATCTGATTAAATGTCTTGATGTTTATGATGTGTGTGCTGTTTAATGTGGTGAATTGTTCCTCAGTCTGTATTTTGAACTGTTCCCAATCGGCTTTCTTGTAATTTCTATAAGTGTGCCTAAGGCTGTTGGGGCAGAGTGTAGAATGTGTTGTAATGATGATGGGCAGGTGGTCTGATGACAGTTGTTTTTCTGTTCTCCATTGTGTATGTGTTGCTAGTGAGGGGGAACAGAACGTTGTCTGGGGAGGAGTTTGAGTATCCTGCTTGATGTGGTATGTGTGTATGTTCTTCTGTATTGTTAAGAATGAAGAGGCTGTTTAGTTGTGTGGCTATGTTGGCGCCTCTGGTGTTTTGGTTGTGCAGGTACCAACTAGTGTCTTTGGCGTTGAAGTCTCCTCCTAAGATGACATTAGTGAGAGAGGCAAGATTGTGTAACTGTGGATTGTAATACAGTATACAAGACTGGCTCACACACAATAGACTCAAAGTAGCGCCCACAAAATCAACCATCACCTTGCTAACAAGCAACACAAAAGAACACCAGATAACTCCACAGCTTACACTAAACAACACCAACATTCCACACACTCACAGGACCAAAATACTTGGGGCCACATACAACATATTATCTTTTGCAAACCACATTCAGGACATTAAAAACAAATGTACGTCAAGACTTAACACGCCTAGGGTACTAACAGGCACAAACTTTGGACACCAGCAGGAAACAACATCACTCATATACAAACAATATATTCGCTCAGTTATGGATTATGCTAGCCCATGCTGGGCACCCATTATCTCAAAGACACACGTAAACACCTTACAGACAATACAAAACAACGCACTTCGTATCATTACAGGATGTACTCAAACAACACCAATAGAACACCTGCACACAAACAAAAATACTGAAAGTTAGGGAACATTTAGACATGAGGGGAACACAATTCATGGCAGCAGCGACAACTAACCCACAACACCCTTGCCACAACATGTACAATCATGCACCGACACCTCGCACCATTAAGGTAACACCAGAGAGACATTATAACCAGTGGTGTAGTGCTAAATAAAGAAGTGAGGGAACGCATTTTGAAAGTGTTACTCAGATGCGGGGGGGGGGACAATGGCGAGCGCGGCGAGCCTATACAGCTGGGGGTCCGGGGGCACTGTAAGCCCCCCGGGAAATCTTTTGAAATCTGACCAATTTCAGGGATATTTTGAGGTCATATGCACTGGATATTAGGATATATTCCAAGGTTGAAGATGCAGTATTTCCAGTGTCATTAGATATATGACATCCAGTACGATCAATAAAAATAGCTAACAACTGGAATGATTAACTAAAAAAAGTTAACTGGTACGCCGTGGTGATTGTTTCACAGATCTTTATAGGCTAGCATTGCCTCAGTCGAAGCTAAAAGAAATGAAGCAGTTAATGATTCTTTCTCATATTTCTTCTAGGGGTGGGAATTAAAATTTCATGACGTTAGAGATTTGTAAGTTCGGATTTATTTGAAATAGTGAGGGAACACCGTTCCGTCTACCAAAGAAGTAAGGGAACGCCGTTCCCACGCGTTCCCACAGCACTACACCACTGATTATAACCAAATACTCCATTCCATACCACGCCCCACAGACATCACACAGTACAGAAAACACATACACACATACCTAACCCACAAAGCACTGACACGACTCGGTCCGAATGCGGTCCTAGGTGCGAAGCCGCCACTCATTAACAGGTCAGAGATCAGCCTGAGCAGATCAGATCGAGTTAACTTAGCACGATTCCGATGTGGACATCACCCCAACTTTCAGACATATAAACACAGACTAGACAACAGTGGCGGCTCGTTGTCTGAGAGGGTGGGGAGGCCCACCAATAATTATTGCTATGTTTTATTACACAGTGCGAGGGTAGTTATATATGGTTTGCTCATAAATAAATCACTTAAATTAAGATGGCTTAATCTGTACAAAATTATTCATAATATAGATACTATCGTTAAGTTACTAACCGTTATTATAAATTAACTAAACAACATCGAGTAAAGTTATTAAAATATCAGAAAATAAAACGAAAAATCATCAATTGGTTTTACTTACGTCTTCTACTTGAAAAGAAGATCAATTCTCCTTTCTTTTCCAGCAGCAAACCTATTTATGATATTTTCATACCAGCAAGGTTGATTCGATAGCTTTACTAGTAATTCCTTTTCTATGGAAATTAATGCCAAGCTTGAAAGTCGCTCCTGCCCCATAGTATTTCTTAAGCATGTCTTAATGCGGTTTAGACAAGAAAAACTTCTTTCAACAGATGCAGTAGTCGCTGGGATGGTTGCAATGAGACTGAAAAGTCGATAAGCTTGGGGTAGTGTATCGCACAAGTCATTTTCCACAATGTTATTCAATATAGTTTCAATATCAGTGTTATGAAAAAGATGTTTGTTTTCTTCTGCATAAACAGCCATTAGCTCATTTCGTAGAAACTGTTTGTCAAAGATGTTTCCATACGTAGCTATCAAGGAATTTAAGGCATCTTCCGGGAATTTTGGGGGGAAATTTGCAAATTGTGTTGAGTTTGATAGCTGCAGAAACTTTAAGGATGCCATGTTCGAGAATCTTGTCCTTATTTGAGTAGTAATATTATCAATGATCTCATAAAAATTCTTTCGATAATGGCAAGATGTTGAATTGTTGGTTTCAAGCAGGGCCGGATTAACCATTAAGCAAAATAAGCCCGTGCTTAGGGCATCAAGGGAAGCGGGGCACCACAGAAATTTTCCATTGTCGGATTTACCATGGATTTATTATACTATTATAATCGCGGCTTATAGCCTATAAGCTGTTGAAAACTGAATTATATATATTCATATATAGTATTTATTTTTTTCATTGTTTGAATTTGTAGTGAACAACAACCCTTTTGAGAGAATAAATATATTTCGTTGTAATCACACACTTTACGCTTTGCGTTATTATTTTGTTTATATCAAATCTTTGAGCGCCATATTAAAATACATATAGATTAAATATTTTCGTGTGCTATAGTAAATGTAAAAACAAGATTCAGTCATGCTGAACTTTATAAAATATTTGTAGAAGACAATATGAGTGTGCCTTCCCAAATGTAGAAATTGCCTTTCGTATATTTTTAACATTAATGGTCACAAATTGCTCAGCTGAGCGTTCATTTTCTCAGTTGAAGTATATTAAAAATACCAACAGAACAACTATGCAACAAGGCAGGCTGGATGCCTTATCTCTACTAAGTATAGAAGCAGATGTGTTACGTAAGATTAGTTTGAGGATCTGATCAAAGACTTTGCAATTAAAAAAAGTAGGAGAAAAACTTTTCAAATATAAATGAAGTGGAAGTATACAAAAATAAACATTATTTCCATCTTACTGTAAGTTTTGTTTCATTTCAAAAAATAAAATTTTATTTTATGGTTTATTTTTGTTTATATTTTGAATTACATATATATGGGGCACCAAAATCTTTTAAGTGCTTAGGGCCTCTAAAGGTCTTAATCCGGCCCTGGTTTCAAGTCTATTTCTCGAAGCACAAGGAGAATGTCCAGTTGCTGTTTGTGTTTTCTCAATGTACTTTTGAAATGTTTCGTCATTTCGCATATCTTGTATGGCTGTTTGGCAAATAGATACGTGATCCATGCACATTTGAATATCTATTGATTTTTTTTTGGAGAATATTATAAACCACTTCAGTTTTCAAAAAGATGTCTTGGAAGACCAGAAGATAAAACACAAAGTTAAATTCAGACAGCTTATTTTTGTAGGCTTCTGCTTGACGTATTGTTTTTACCTGTAATATCATCGGTATTCATGAGTTCCTGAAAAATCTCAATCAACTTAACACTTTCAGTGGAAATTGCCGTGACAATTTTTGCATTGGAATTCCATCTTACTTCACTGTTGGTTGGTATTCGTTTTCCCACGATTCGGTCAAGGACGGCTGTTCTTTTGTCGATTTGTGAAAGAAGGCTGTGCTGCAATACTAGATTTAAACGATGCGCCAAACAATGGGTAAAAAGAGCTTGAGGAGCATAGCTGCGAATCGAATTTTTGCTTGAAGCCCATTCAATTCAGATGACATAACACTGGCTCCGCCAAAAGTCTGTGCTATAAGTTTATTTTGAAAATCAAATGGCTGTAATATTTTCACAAGCTGCTGACAAATGCCTGCTGCACTTTTGTCTTGTCCATCATAAAAACCTAGAAAATATTCTTTTATATGTCCATTTCTATCAACACAACGGCAAATGATTGAACATTGAGCTTTTTCATTCTTGTCAGGTGTTTCATCTACTTGAATTGAAAAAAATGGCGCACTTTTTATAGTATTTTGTATAGCATGTTTCAGTTCTCCCGCAATACAGTCAATAATGTCATTTTGTATTGTTTTTGACAAGCCAGTAAAGGCCCCCATTTTTTCCCAATGGGATTTCACTTCGTCATTATGATTGAGCATTACTTTGAAGAGTTCCTTAAAATTTCCTTGATTGGAAGAGCTCTTCGATTCGTCATGCCCACGGAAAGGCAATTCTTGTTTACAGAGGAGACAAGTTAAATCAATCAATCGCTTGAAGACTTCTCTGTTCTTTGCTACTTTTGCATTGTACTCATTTTTCGATCTCTTCGCGTGTTCATTTAGCTGTTCAAAAATACTGAACGCCTGTTTCGATAACTGTTTAACACAAATATCATTTTGAATGTGCTCTTTCGAAGTGGAATGTGTCTCCAAGCTCCTTGCCAAGTTCTTCCAATCACGAAACCCTTTGTCACTCCATACGTTTTTTTTCACACCAACTAAAAGACAAGACCAGCAAATCAAACCGTTTTTTTGCAAACTTCCACACAGCCACTTATATCTGTCATACCAATTAGATTTAAAACTTCTGTTTTTGCTCTTATTTATTTGAACACAAGATATGTTTGGAGTTGATCTACCTTTATTTAAAATGTATCTTTTATTTTCTTCGTTTCTTCTAACAAAAGAAATGTCCAATAGTGAAACGATTATGTCAGTAACTTCTTCCATTTTGAAGGGTTAAGTTCACACAAAGAATATAAACTCTGATATACTGTATTGCCTTCAAAAACTTACAAATAACAAGTTAACACTGACATACCTACGTTGGGTATACTAAATCACATATAAATAACATTAAATTCACTTATAAAGAGTTGAATGACAACGTAACAGGTTCGTGTAAACAAAATACGGTACAGGGTGTACATAAAGTCAGGATCTATTTTTGTGAAGCACTTTGAAATTATATGGAATTCAATCATAAAATGATAAAGTGGTAACATTTATTAAATAATTAAGAGTAGGATTCGACGTGACGCCCATCAGTATCCCTGCACAGCTCAAATCGTTCCGCAGCATTTCTAAACACATTCTGGAGCATTTGCGGGGTTATGTTATCTGCAGCAGTTCGTATACGTGTACGTAAGTTTTCTAGACTCGTAATCTTCGTCTGATAGACATGCGATTCGATAAAGCCCCATGCAAAGAAATCTAAAGGGGTTAAATCTGGTGATCTCGCCGGCCAAGGTCTGTTGCTTCCGCGTCCGATCCAGCGATTTGGAAAACGTCCATTTAGATAATCCTGAACAATTTTGGCATAGTGACAAGGAGCACCATCATGTTGATAGACGACGGTACTAACAATCCTATCCCCGTCGTCTATCAACATGATGGTGCTCCTTGTCACTATGCCAAAATTGTTCAGGATTATCTAAATGGACGTTTTCCAAATCGCTGGATCGGACGCGGAAGCAACAGACCTTGGCCAGCGAGATCACCAGATTTAACCCCTTTAGATTTCTTTGCATGGGGCTTTATCAAATCGCACGTCTATCAGACGAAGATTACGAGTCTTGAAAACTTACGGACACGTATACGAACTGCTGCAGATAACATAACCCCGCAAATGCTCCAGAATGTGTTTAGAATGCTGCGGAACGATTTGAGCTGTGCAGGGATACTGATGGGCGTCACGTCGAATCCTACTCTTAATTATTTAATAAATGTTACCACTTTATCATTTTATGATTGAATTCCATATAATTTCAAAGTGCTTCACAAAAATAGATCCTGACTTTATGTACACGCGGTATAATAACCAGTGTTGGGCACTAAAGCGTTAATCCGATAACAGTTAATTAACGAAGTTAACTTTTTTTGACGGACTATTAACGGAAGTTAATTTCCATTTATCGCTATCGGACCAGTTAACTTCCGATAACTCGATATTTAGTCTGTTAAAGTCCGTTAACACGTTAACTTTGAGAAGTTGGTCTTTCTGAAGGGCAACCAGCACATTGTCATAGTCTCTAATAAATGTGCCTAAAATTTAATTTTACCTTTCAGTTCCCGCCATAATAATTCTCTGGTAAATTAAAATTTAGTTAATGGTTAGTGGTTACAAGGGTTTCAAAACATGTAATCAGTACATTTTTATTAAAAATAAAAAAAGTTATTAAGCAAAAAGTTGCAAAACTTGATAAAAATACAGCTAAATACCTATTTATTGTTGGATTTTGCATAAATAAACATTTTCTATGGTTTTTAAAGCTTTTTTCCTTGATTTTTTTAAATGTTAGTAAAGAAATAGTTATCGTTAACGGATTATCGTTAACTTCCGTTAACTTTGTAGTAAAATTATCGGATTATCGTTATCGGAGTTAAAAATTGGGGTTAACGGATTATCGTTATCGAAGTTAACTTTTTGGTTAACGGTGCCCACCACTGCAGCGGACCATCACTTATATGGAAAACTGATACGTGTGGGCTGTCGGGAGGTAACGAAAGTGGTCCACTGAGTAGGTAGGTAGTTAATTTAACAATTATTAAACTACTTTTATGTCAATGACTGGGTGGATGAAACCAATCGGTTGCTGACCAGAGTTAATCTTCACTACCAATCAACACAAAAAATCTGGAGGAAAAAGCCAGAACAAAGCATATATGGGAACAGCGGCATGACGAGCGAGGGGCTTGAAACGGAAGAAAGAAACAACCAGCTTTAAATGCGCACACCTAAATTACGCAAATAGAAGGACTCTATAAAGATGATCAGGCCTGGCTGAGGAAACCAGAACTTGTGTAATAACACACGGTAAGTGAACCGTTGTATTTCTAAACCTCAGTTTAGTGATAACAGTTTAAACTAGGTCCAGTTAGATTAGGGCTACATTGTGGTCCAAGACCATAGGCGTATGGGATAGCACTTTACTCGTGGGGGAGGGCGGGAAAAATTTGCCCTAAAAATTTTCAGAGTGCCCTGATTTCCGCATAAGCACTCTGTGTAGTATAAAATAACACAAAGGTTAGAGTATGAGTAACATATATTAGAGCCTTTTTGATATAAAATACATTACAATTTATAAAAATGAGAGAATTTTGCTACATCATTTCTAAATGAGAAGCAAAACTACGGCATTGCAGTTGATATAGAATTCAGTAAGTCCTCAACTTACGTTTTAATTATTAACTACAAGTATAGTAGCAAGTAATTAATTCGCCTCAAATAAAAAACAAAACGAAGGAATGTCAGGAAAACTCTGCCCTGAAAATGCTCAAATTCCTAGTCCTGGGGGGGCTGCCGCCCCCTAGACCCCCCCCCCCCCCGCCTATGCCATTATCATTTCCCTGACCTCTGCAGTTTTGTAAGTCCAGCTTGCCTTCTCTTACGAATTCATGAAATCCTTTTCCAGTCACTCTATAATTGGTTTATAGCTAACAAAATGTTCCTTAATTGAAATGTCTTCTACATCTAAAAATGTTTTTGTAAATGAAGTTGCTCGGTATGACTTTCGTCTGGAGTACAATCTCAAATAAGGCTGAAATATTTGGCTCCTTTAGCACGATTTAATATGTTTTCTTGAACAGCTTTTCCCAACAAATTAACTATTTCATTCTGGACATTTTTTCAACAATAATGAATTTGAGTCTCTTCGGACACAACCCAACGCAAATGTTCATTCATTGTCAAATCAAATTTTCCAAGTAACTGAACAACACCTAAAAAATTTACACTGTTTGGTGTAAATAACACTGGTATGCATCAATTTTGCTGTCAAGGGTTTTGTAAGTGATTCTTATAGTGTGTTTCCTGCTGATTTCGAATCTGCAATCCGTGTTTCTCAATCAGCTCAGGTTATCTGGCTATGGCCTCATAAGTAAAATAGAATTTTTCGTGATTTTGTCAAAGCGGAATTGGAACAGTAACATCTATCATCACTTGTTTCACTTGTATAATATCTTTTTTTACTTTTCAGGCATATAGATAAAATATTTCATAATGAATAGAGCGTGTAAAAATGATCCCAATAGATTCTGCTACATATGTGGGACGGTTACCATGCCAAATAACAGTCCCAAATCACTAAATTTGTGAAGACAATGTATAGAGCATACTTTGGAATTAAGCTAGGGGACCAGGACAAAAATTTCGCCCCTCATATGTGCTGCAAGACGTGCATTGAAAATTTGAGAAGATGGAGCAAAGCAGAGCGAAATCTTTGACTTTTGGAATTCCCATGATTTGGAGAGAAGGAAAGGATCACGTGACAGATTGCTATTTCTGCATGACAAACCTCCAAGGTGGGCTTATAAATTTATTTTCTTAAATATTTTGAAATCCTCGTATGAAACTTGACATAATATTCACCATAATGTAATATTCACCATATATAGCATAATATTCACCATAATGGTAATCATACATTTACATATACATATTGTTATAGAAAATACATTTACCATACATATTGTTTACAAGTTACATTTACATATACAATGATTGTATATTTTCTTTCTTTTTCATTCATATTGTCCCCGAAGGGACAATATGAATGAAAGAAAGAAAATATACAGACTCCATCGACCTATTTCATATCTTACAGACCGCAGCCTTCCTCACGAGCCGCCACTGTCTGAATGCTTCTTCTATTTCATATGCAAGTTTTATATCCATGTTTCTGTGTTTCTATTTCAGGAGTTAACGAAGAATAAACACATTGTTGTATACCCTGACATTCCTTCTGCTATGAGACCTGTACCCATGTCCTGGAATTCCAATACCCGACCCACCTCAAACCCTGGACTTCGATGATTCTGATGATGAATCAATGACCAATGCCATGACCAGTCCCAGTCGTATATACACCTCAAAATACGCTTCAAATGAGCCGAGGCCTCTCAACCAGGCCAAACTTAATGATCTTACCAGGGATTTAGGACTTTCCAATAGCTGCCGAGATCTTGGGCTCACGACTTCGAGAGGACAACTTGCTGGCTCTGGGAACAACATTCTCCTGGTATAGGAAACGAGAGGAAGAATTCCGCAAGTTTTCGCAGTGCACGAAAATACCTCTTCCTTAGTGTACTGCTGCAATGTTGAGGGCTAATCGAATCCTTGTGCCTGCCATATAACGCATCAGAATGGAGGCTATTTAGAGACTCGTCTAAACGAAGTTTGAAAGCAGTACTTCTCAACATTGGGAATAGGGTTGCATCAGTCCCTGTAGCACATTCCGTACAACTTACTAAAAGCTACGATAACATGAAAATTTTACTGGATGCTCTCGTATACGACCAACATACTGGAGGATCTGTGGAGATTTGAAGGTAATACTAATATCATAAGTAAACTATTGCTATTGACTATGTTGTTTTTCAAAGGTTATTTGAGAGCGTATAAGGAACACTTAACTTCCCACAGAAGTGATACAGTCCAATGCATAGATTTTTTTATCTGATAGAACAAATTCTCTAAATTCTTTAAATATTTTCATTTTTTTTCAGATTGTGGCATTTGTATTGGGAATGCAAGGGGGATACACGAAATACCCATGTTTCCTCTGCAAATGGGATAGCCGAGCGGATGAGAAGCACTATGCACAGCGTGAATGGGCATCCAGAGAGAATTTTGAACCTGGGTCGCATAATGTCGTTTCAGTGCCCCTTGTACCACCAACAAAAATTTTGCTCCCACCACTTCATATTAAGCTGGGCTGTATATCAGACGATTTTTATAATTTGGATTTCTTTTTATTCGTTTTTTCTCTCCGTTGTTTGGCGTCCCCCAGCACATTGCGTCCAGGACAACCGCCCAGTTAGCCGGCCTTGAGTCGGCCCTGACCCTTGTCAGAAACTGGCCATGCTCATAGTACACCTTCATCAGTTCTGCTCTCTGCTCAGGAGTGAGCTGTGACAGTGTTATCTAACCTGCAAAGCAGTACTATATATCAATAAAAAGTAAAGGTATCTTTCAAATGAATAATAATTCAATTATATAACTTACATATTGTCCAAGTAACAACATTTTAAACTTGTTTTTTCGGAGCTATTGAAGAATAGGGACCCCAGCCTTTTTCAGTTAGTTTTATAAGGCTAACTAACGAAAATATCATGACCTAACCTAACCAATCGTCAAGGGCGTACAGTTAACCTAACGATTAGTTAGGTTAGGTCGTGATATTTTTGTTAGTTAGCCTTATAAAGCTAACTAAAGAAGGCTGGGGTCCCTATTCTTCAATAGCTCCGTTTTTTCTGGCGATGGATCTTTTCGGTTTGGAGCACTGTGAAAAAAATAAAAGAAAATAATATTTCTAAATAGAAAATGTATATATTTGTTAAGAAAAGTACATTTTCTGATGGAGAAATGGAATACAACCTAACCTAACTTTCTTACGTGTACCAGGTTTGCGCCGAGACAATTCTAAAACATCCAATGAAAATCGGGGGTCCAAACTGTACAGTTGAAATAGATAAAACTAGCAAAAGGTCGGCGCTACGCGCCAATTTTGCTAGATCTGCGGTGCTTCGGCTGAATTGTGGGCCTACGGCGTATTTTAGTTTGAACATCAGTAGCCCTTTATCTGGATATCATTCCTATTCCTCTCACCTTGGGCCTCAGTAATTGGGGTGCCTGCGGCCTTCCAGTTACTGGCAAACCAATTATTCATTCAATAAAACTACAGAAAAGAACGCAGCCATGAAAATCTAAAGCTTCACAAATCTTAATACAATGAGCTCGGATTTGAAGCCTAAGATTTTCATGACTGCGTTCATTTCTATAGTTTTATTGACCAAATAACTGAACCGACAGTATTGGGGGCCCTGCGGCCCGCCAAATCATAGTTTTCATTGTTTTGAGTGCATCAATAATATTGTTATAGTGTTCCATTAGTTTTGGTAAGCATGATCTTCCTGACCGGAATCGATGTTGGTTATCATTTTTTTTTCTGAGTTTCCCCATTAACCCCACCCCCTCCCCCATTACCCCACCCCTCTCCCCAATACCCCCTCCCCCATTTACCCCCACCCTTCCCCCATTACCCCCAAGGGGAGAAGGGGGCTGGCACCTTGCAAAGGATTTACTTTAATTTTTTTTTTTTGGTTACATATATATATCGCATCTATTTTTCTGAGTTTCCCCATTAATCCCACCCCCTCCCCCATTACCCCACCCCTCCACATTTTGTGCCAAAATTATGATTAAAAATGAAGAAATGGGAAGAACTGTACCCCTAAAAGGGGGGGGACAGGATTTATGTTAGGGAATATTTTTTTAGCATGGGCACTGCACAATAAAAAGACGCAGCGAATGGTGAAAACCGCATTGTTCTACACCAATTGTAGCGACCTGTAGGTGTGCGCAAAAAAACTGTTGTATATATATATATATATATATAAGGCTTCATTTCTGAAATAGTATATTAGATTTTGCGAATTCGTTTGGCGTCGAAAGCACACGAATAACGACCCATTTGAGAAAATTTTAAAAGATATTTCAGTTAAGATTCGGTAGAACACATCCACCAAACTCGATATTGATACTTATACGGCGTGATAGAGCGAAAAAAAAAACGAGAATACTTTATTCTATACTAATTTTGGCGCCATTATTCACTACTCAAACCATCTCGTCCCGTGACGTATGTAGTCATGTTATTATCATTAGCCAATCAGCAGCTACCCCATTGTCACGTGATGCTCCCGTGCAGGTCCGACGGCTGAAATTTGAATTCATCAGTCGCTTCAGAATGGCTGTCTGTACTCTGTGGTGGGAGCTCTCAGTCCGAGTGGGACGTCATCTAGGCTGGTTAGGTTAGGGGTACTACTTACCTTTCCGGGTCCCGAATTCATTGTCAAGGGCATACAGTTGACCTAACCGGGCATTCAATTAACCTTTTTGTGGTATCCAACGCCATAAGCGATTATACCCAGAAAGGTAAGGTTGGGTTATTGTCGGAACCCGGAAAGGTAAGTAGTACCAGGTGAGGTTACTTTTGCCGTGAATATTACTGACGAAAATAGGTTTATCTGGTGTATTTCATGCTGTTTCAATTGATTCTGGCCTTTTTAGCCCACAATTTCCCTTTTCAAAGCCCTGGTGGGGGTGGAGGGGATCTTCATAACGGTGCATTTGCACAAAAAATGAAGGTCAGATTCAATGAAACCGCATGGAATACGCCAGAAAAAACTATTTTTTTCACTAGTTTGATTGGATGCGTTCTACCGAATCTTTACCGATATTTCCCAAATTTCAATCTATTCTAGTTAAACTATCATACATTCTTCACCAAAATGTACTTTCTTAACAAATATATACATTTTCTACCTAGAAATATTATTTTCTTTTGTTTTTTTCGCAGTGCTTCAAACCGGGAAGATCTCTGACCACTTTGTATACACAGCAAGATTAGGTACTGTTCCCTTTTAAATAAAAGTAAGTATCACTTTCACCAAAACGTTTTCACTTGGGGCCAGTTCCAGGCACAGTGGTATCCAAATCGCTGTAATCCCCACAGATAAGAAGGAAAAGGGTAGGCTTTACTTCCACTCCTGCCTTCGGCCTTCAAATTTATTGCTGAAATTCAACTTCCGAACAAGGACTTCAAAGTGTTCCGACTATTCACGCTGAACTTCCCCCGGGACGAAACCAAATTGCGGTTACACCAGGAATTCTGTTCCTCAACCGAACCTGGACGCAGTCTCAAATTCCCAGCTTGAAGCCTATTAAAATAGGAGTTTGAAATAATAATAATAAAAGTCAACAAAATCATTCGAATAATTAAATAAAATTCTGATAAATGGCCAAACAAAATAAAAACTCAGTATTTCACATATCTTGCCGTAAAAGTAAAAGTTTTATTTACACCTTATCTCATATAGAGGCTTCAACACTTGTCCAAGAGACAACGTTCAAAAACACCACTCTGCGATATCCATGAAGTGACTGACCACAGATCTAATGCTGATAAATTCAGAAAATTTTAAATGTCGAGGTTTCTTACAAATACTTATAAACTTTAAATCTTCGCTTCCAAACCTTGTTATCGAGAAAAAAAGACACGAAAAAAACACAAAACTTCCATGACTACCTTCCACCTTGTTTACTTCCAAATCATTCATCTCTTACAATAGTATGCTTTATCTTAAAATAAAAGA
>JAJOZX010003542.1:0-32500 GCA_023014485.1 Bathynomus jamesi | reverse complement strand
TTTTATTTCATTAGGTATAGGCGGACAAAGTTGGGGAACGCAAACTATACTAGGATAATGTAGGGGAACGTAAACTACGCTAGGATAATGTAGGGGAACGTAAACTACGCTAGGATAATGTAGGGGAACGTAAACTACACTTGCTCCAAAATAAAAATTGTAGGAGGAGCATACAAATATATAAGGAAAAGCTATCAAAGTTTTAGCACTTTGCCCCTCTTGTCTAAATCCGTTGTGAACGAATTCAAAACAACAGGATCAAAGCGAAAAAAGACCCTGGCTAATGTTGACATTATTTGTAAGTTGAATAATGGCAGACTCATGAATATTTCTATTAACAATGTTGCTTGATGTATTTTGAGTACTGATAATTAATGAATTTAGTAACATTTGTGAACTTCTTCAGAAAGATTTGGTACTTTTTCAATTTTTGCAGTTTTTTGGTATGTTTTTAAATCACAAAGTGGCATGAAGTTAAAATACATCAACGGCACATCATTACTGAGAAGTAGCATGCAGGTTTCATTCGACTTTGTCAGCCAAACTTAAAAAGTGCCTCAACTCTTTTGGCTAAAGCTCTATGCCGTAATTAGTTTTTGTTGTTGCTTTCATTAAAAGTCTATGTGGGAAATGAGAGAAGAAGCTTTATAGATATAAATTCAATGTCATTTAAAAGTCTCTTCCAGTGGCGTGAGTCAAGACACAGAAGAAAAATATATAGAATCTGAGGTGATGCAACTCTTTTGGCCAAAAGAGTTGCATCAAATATATATATAATATATATATATATATATATTATATATATCTATATATATATTCCTGAGGATGTCATTAGACGAAAGCGCTTGAGTACCATTCTGTGTTTCCTTTTTTTTTTTCGTGGTTATTTTCATCATATTATTATCATAGAATCCGACCCTAATTTTAGTGTGTATACAGTATCACTTCAGTTGCAATTATTATATATATGATACAATATATGCTAGCTGTCATTAAAAACTTTAAACTTCAGTTATTGGATCAATGAAAGAAAGCCACCCCCAAAGTTTCCAGTAAACAATACCACCCTAAAAAATAATGAAGTAAACAATGCCCCCCCCCCCCCAAATCACTAAAGTAAAGAATGTAAGTAAAAACACCTTCATGAGAAATTGTTTATTATTTATTAATAAGGAATAATGTTAAGTAAAAAAAAAAATTGTATTTACGGAGAATGAAATTAAAATTTTAGAGATGTCACAAATATGTTCACATTGTTTAAAGAAACTATTTTCAAAGTAACGATCTTGCCACATCACCGAATATTTTAACGAAATAATAACGAATATTTTAACGAAAATATCATGACTTAACCTAACCAATTGTTAAGGGCGTACAGTTGATCTAACCGGGAAAAAAGAAATTGTGGGTCGAAAAGGAATAAGGGATCAATGAAAGAAAGCCCCCCCCCCGAATTGTGTCAATGAAAGAAAGCCACCCCGACTCGTTTGGGGGTGGCTTTCTTTCAATGATCAGTTATTTTCTAAATTTAGTTTTTGGTTTTACGTTCAAGATAAGGCATAATTTATATATTTTAGTAACTACTATTTAGGCGTCTTATTTCACAAATAGATGGTTCCCAACCTAGGAATAAATTACCCAGCTGGGGTAATTTATCCCTAGGTTGGGAACCACTGGGCTAATAGATCGGCTGATCGTTGCCAATTGTTTCCCAAATTGAATGAGCCAATGGTGTTTCTCAATTAAGACATCTCTTGGCTCATCAAAATTAAATTCATAAAAAATAATGGATCAAGTAAAGATAAGCACCCCCAGCCTTCTTTAATTAGCCTTATAAGGCTAACTAACGAAAATATCACGACCTAACCTAACCAATCGTCAAGGGCGTACAGTTGACTTAACGATTGGTTAGGTTAGGTCGTGATATTTTCGTTAGTTAGCCTTATAAGGCTAATTAAAGAAGGCTGGGGGTGCTTATCTTTACTTGATCCAAAATAATTAAGTATAATTCTTGTGAGTTACTTTACCTTTTTCAGTGGAAACTTTAGGAAATTAATTTTTTTCCCGTTTGTGAAATAAGACGCCTAAATAGGAGTTACTAAAATATATAAATTATGCCTTATCTTGAACGTAAAATCAAAGAAAACTAAATTTAAAAAATAACTAAAGTTTTTAGTGACAGCTAGCATATATATTGTATCATATATATATATATAATAATTGCAACTGAAGTGGTACTGTATATACACTAAAATTATTATCGGATTGTAATATACTGTATATAACGGGTCCGCCAAAAAAAACATGCGCTTGATTGTAACCTAATAAGTCAAAATGTGTTTGAATGATTTATACAAAATTTACAGAAAATAATTACCATTGAATTTTATATGAGCCAATTTTTATAACTGAGTAATTAAATTTGGTTGTTTAATATTAACTTGATTTTTGGGTTCCATAAATCTAAGTGCACATTGAAATCATTTTTTTCTCTTTTTTTTGGATAAAAAAAATTACTGTAGATATCCCTCAAATGCCGTTCTCTGATGAAGATAAAATAATAATTATTAAGCATTATAGGCTTAATAGGGGATATGGAAGGCACAAAATATTGGCGGGATTCCCCAATAAATGATGGACACTGGGCGGACTGCACACGTTGCTGAAAAAAACTGATGTTACAGTGGTCGTCCAAGGAGTGTTAGAACGGAAGAAAACATTGAAGAAGTTTCTTCCCAAATTCTTAGCCAAGAAGATAAGCCAGGCACTCATATAAACTCCAGCGCAGATTTCAAAGTCGATTGGAATATCAGAAACTAGTGTAAGGCGAATTGTAAAAGAAGACCTCGGACTTACTGTAGACCATACAAACGTGTACGTGGACAGAAGATCAGCACCACTGACCAAGAAAAACGAGTCATAAATGTAAAAAAAAAAAAAAAAAATATGCTAAGATGCATCACAGTTATGAAAGCAAGTCAAACATTTTTTACTGATGAAAAAATACTCACTGTAGAGAAAGACTGTATGCAACAAGGAGCCACTTTTCCAGCCCGTTGTGAAAGTTAATGGCGAATATTATCGAAATGTTCTTTTAGCAAGCATGATTCCAGAGATGCGTGCTCTGGCGAATGGAGGTCATTTTGTTTTTTAACAGGATGGAGCAAGGGCACATATGGCAAAAGAGACTGTTGTTTATTTAAATGAACGTGTTCCCGAATTTATTGAACCAGAAAATTAGCCTCTGAACAGTCCTGATTTGAATCCTGTTGATTATGGGATCTGGAAAAACTTGTCAGAACGAGTTTATCGCAGTAAAAAAATCACAAATGTTAACCACCTGAGAGATGTTCTGATTGAACAATAGGCCGAATTCCCACAAGACCAGATTGATTCAGCAGTAGATCAATTTAGACCAAGACTTCGAAAAGTAATAGAAGTTGGAGGAAAACACATTGAACAGTATTTTTAGTTTGACATTTTAATAACAATTTTATATGAAAGGAATTTTTGGTTGTATAATAAAGAAATTTTGAGTATTTACGGTATCTTTACATTCTACTTTTGTTTACGTGCTAAAATGAGGTCTATTCAGCTACTGTGCTAAAAATTTAAAGGAATGTTGTCAGATAACGTTATTTTATTTTGTTAAAATTTTATCAAAAGTAAGTTAAAAGAAATTATTGAGTTTAAAAGGAAAAGTACGGACGCATGTTTTTTTTGGTGGACCCTGTATATATATATATATACAGTATATGATGAAAATAACCACGAAGGAAAAAGAAACAGAATGGTACTCAAGCGCTTTCGTCTAATGCAGAGCTTTCCAAACTGGTGTGTCGCGACACATTAGTGTTTTTTGTATTTTGAAAATTTTGATTTTTCTATCAACAAAATGGGCTACAAGATAAACCACCTACTGAAAAATTATCTCATATTTGATATTTGATAACAAAAATTAATTAATGTGTCGTGAAAATTGTTATGCTTAAATAGTTTGTCGTCAACGTTAAAAGTTTGGAAAGCTCTGGTCTAATGACATTACAGTATATTTTGTATAAATAATAATGTGATTTTCCAGAAGTTATAAAAATAATCCCTAATAGTTGGGGTGATGGAGATGGATCAGAATTAGGTTTCGGGTAATCATACGAAAAAAGTTGGGAACCACTGCATTAGCCACTCAACATCTTCGCCTCGTTGTCGCTCTTCTGTCTTTTCAAGGTCTCTAGTAGGTCTATCCTTTACAGTATATGTCTGTGGTGTACAGAGAGAATAAGTGAGTTAGATAAGAATATTGGTTACCTTGGTTACTAAGGTTTGGTATTTTGGGGTATTTTTCGTTAAAGAATTTCTACACCTGATAATTTTTCTTGTTTTCCAGTGTTTATTCCAACTTTTATTCGAATCCAAAGCGGTTTTCTGACGCCCACTGACCCTTCGCAAATTAGAAACACGCGTGCGCACAGACACAAAGCAGCCACATAAAAAAAAAAAAAAAAAGTGACCAAACCTCATTCTATGTACTTTGCGTTTGTGTAGGTTGGAAGTTCCGTTTCAGTCCCTTCAATTGGACAAAAGACGTAAAATTAAATAAATACTACCAACCAACCAGAGGTTGGAAGTTATTGTCGTACGAGTCTTTGATTTTCTCTCATTATTGAATGAAAAGAAAGTTGAAGTGTAAGTGCTGTTAAAGTTATGCTCTTTTGTTGTTGTGTTTACAATTTGGTTAGCCGAAGTTTATTGAACAGTCCTTCAACTTGCTTGTTGTTAAAAGAGGAATTAATTTTGTTTCATAGTAGAATCGTGTTGCAGCTGGAGGTAAATCTATAACAAAAATATGTAAGTGCTAATACTTGGTTTATAATTTATTAATGGTATGATGTGAACAATGCTTGTATTAGTTTTTATTTGTATTTTATCGCATATATAAAGATTTCGGTTATGTAAGTGGTTGAGGTTAAATTATGAATTTTCAGAATACACTTGTCAGGTTATTACATTTCATTTGGAAAACATGAAGTTACTCGGGCCTGTGGAAGTAATCCAAATTATGAGCTACATTTTTTAATAAATGAATCGGTTAACTTTAGAACGTGGAAGTATGCGATTTTTAATTTCGGTTAATATTAAGTATCGTGGAAACCGGATTGCAATAGGTTAAGTGGTCGTTTTAGATTGGTCGAAGTTGGTCACGTAGAAAATTAACTAATCAGAATCTTTGTAACAAATTTGAACTTTGTGGGGAAAACAAAAAACTCTACGAAATCCTAGTATAGTTTGGTGGTCTTTTATTTTATCGTAATCAATAAATAACCTATTAGATCTTGCAATTAGTTATTAAATTTACATTTAAGTCGTCCAGCAAATACTTAATTTGGTGTTATTGCGAAGCGTTAAACAGTTGAAGAAAAACTCTATATTAACCTACTATGCACTACATAATAAATTTTTAAGTGTACATTACAGGCTTTGTAAATAAAAAAAATTTCTGATGGTTTTTGATGCGGTTTGAACGAAGGTTAATTTCGTTCAAACATCAAAAACAATCGGAAAATGTTAATATAACCTAAAATTCCAAAATTCCTCAAAAGCCTGTAATGTACTCTTGTTTATATTTGGGTCATAGAGACAGCTTGTTTAAACTTTTTGGAAAACTAACTTTAATGTTAATGTACTCCAAGGTCATAAACTTTACAGATATGTCTCAACTCATTTTTGTGGCAGGAATTTTTTCATGAAAGTTTGGTGTTGAAATGAGTATGATTTGACTTAACTTGTTCTGTTACTTATTGGTAGGGCATATGATTTGCGGATTTCTCTCAAAATTTTGGCTGATAGTTATATTTTTACTCGTTAATTTGAGTAGTCTTCTGCATTTCGGGGTTTAACCCGAAAATCATGTCCTTCTTGTAGGTTCAGTACTACCCTTTTTAAATGCATTTACTATAATCCATGACCTAAATTTACTGAAATGCAGACTTCCTCTTTTTTTTTCGACCAAAATCCAGGACAGTATTTTACAAATTCTCACCATGACCTTGAAATTTTAAGAATGTAGAGTTGCAGGAGTCCTACTCTAATTGTACACTTGAAACTTTTTGTCCGTGCAACTTTTTTTAACTTCAAAATGCTTTTTACTACTAAAAAATTTGTTAATTTTATAATTCGGAGGTTATTTTAGGGATCAGTGTGTGTGTGTGTGTGTATTATGAAATCGTTATAAACGTTTGTTGGGTATTGTGGAAGTTTTATAACATTACCATAATTTTAATGAATGATAGGTTAGTGAATCAGTCTGGACAACCTTCTAGTTCATCAATATTGTGGACCTATTTTTAACATAACCTCGGTTTTTCGTGAAAGAAGCAACTAAGATCGGAATTTTCATTTGGTTTTCTTAAATCTGTTGCTGTTCTATTATTTTTCAGTTTACTCGTTACAATAATTAGGATTACAATAATGCGCTGCAATTCTTGTTTACTTAAAAATATTAGTTTCTTTTTAGTTTCCAACTTTGGATTTTCCTTAGACAAAATATCTATTTAACTCGAAATGAGCAGAGTAAGAAAACTATTTTTGGAAAAACGGTTAAGTATTTTGATTGTTGCTTCCAGAACATTCTGTATTAATACTGAGAAAAATAGCAGTTTAACTTTGCGAATAAAATGTTCGTGTTTGTGGGCAACTCCGGATCCGAGTGCAATGAAGGCCAATGTCAAATTTTGCTACGTGTTAGATATACGTGTCTTCAGGCGTGCTTACACATTATAATGAAGTGCGAAACAAGCCAATGTCATTATGTAAAATCGTCCGTTGCTTTCTCAAATTCTTCTCAGCCATTCAGATAAGCAGTTTATGAAGTCTTTATTGCCAGTTTTCAAAACCACCACTATTTATTTGACTTTGGCCCTTCTTGCAATCCAGTCCAGAACTAATTTCATGCTAAAAATGTTTGCTGTATTTGTTAAAAACTAATTGGACGCGAAACCATATTTCGAACAGAAACAATTTGTACTTTTTTTAAGTTTAATTTATTTTTAATTTAGTAACGCTTCTATTAATATTTAGTTTCAATTTCGGTTATAACTTTGCGTTAATTAAAAGCAGTTTTATTAAGTACAGGGAGTTTTAGCTATTGAGGTGAAGAGTGAAGTGCAATTAGAATAATAAACCATTCCAATTTCTGTAGCTGTTAAAAGCGTTTACTTGTAAAACTGTCTTAAACTTGATCGGTTTTCCCGGCTTAACTTTATTTTGAGTTCTAATTTACGTTAGAAATTTAGCATCAGGGAACAGAAATACTGCAATAGGAAATCCCTAGCCTAGATTTTTTTTAGACCGTTTACCCTCGGATTACACAATACCATTTCCATTTTAAATTTAAAAATGCTAATCTTTTTGCAGGTTTATCCTTCCTCTCACCAATATGAACGCGGGTGATCAGTGTGAAGCTTTTGAACTTGTAAGCTAGAAACAGGCCTAATACTTGTTCAAATGAGTAGTTATATCTGGTTGTACTTGGCCATGCAAATTTTGCTTGGAAAAAAATTAAGGTGAAGTTTTAGTTAATACGTACGAAATTTGTACAGGGTTTAAACCAAATTATAAGAGGAAAAGATGTCGGAAAACATTTTAAATTAAAAAACTTAAATTAACGGTATTTTGTAGCTAAATTCTTAACGAATCTTTATCCTCTGTCACGTAGCCAACGCAAATATAATCAGAAGTGATGTTGCATATTCTGCCATTTCATATTGAAATCTCTCTTCTTCAAACATTTTTTAACATTACCAAGAAGCAATAGGCTACGAATGATAGCATCAACGGGGAGATACTGAAAGATAAATGATGTAATTTTTTAATGTTCAAAGATTTTTTTACCTTCACCATCACATAATAAGCAATCCTTTTTTTAAATTTCGGCTTGAATAACTCGTATTTGTTCAGATAATGATGCTGTACCTCAATTTTATTCCAAGTTTCATTCTCAGTAATTAGTTGTTCTTAGAGAATCTTTCACCAAGCGAAGTGTATAACTACCGAGAATAGTTCGTCTCCTAAATACGCCAAGAATTCCTTCGCAGAAATTGAAGTTCGAAAATGATTAAAATAGTATTTGTTTCTTTTAATTTTTTTCGCAATTGTTCATGTTCGAGTATCTTAATCTATGTATAAGTAGGCTGACCATACGTACCGTTTTGTATGGGTTCTGTCACTGAAGAATAATTGTAAGCTCAATATGTTTATGTACTTACTTTTTCATGAATACAGAATGTTACATAACCCCGTCCCTTTTTTGCCATCCCAATGTCCCGTTTTTGTCTCAAGGAAATATGGTCAGCCTATGTATAAGCCTATACTTAAAAATTCCTTACATTTTGTGACGGGTATAAGGCGAAATTTTTCCTCAAAATTTCATCTCAATTTTTCCATTCGCTTCATAATTCAAATCGAAGCTTGAATGCTTCACTAAAGTGTTGTAATGTAGGTTTGTTAGATTGGTTCTGGGAGTACTAATATCTTATTTCTAAAAAATTTAAGCAGGTCGCTAACGTGTCACTCGTATGAAAGTGGTGTGGCCTGCATAAGAATACACTGCTTTACGTGATGCCAATTTCTTCATTTGTTAGTCTTAATATTTTTTTTTCTTCTTCCAGGGCAAGCATGAGGCTAAAAGTTCAGTAAATACACCTGGTTTCGAGCTCATTACCATTCACAGAAATTGTGTCGGAGGACTCGCGAATGATGGTGGAAATATACTACTTGTTGCGTTTAATTTGAAGATTCACGGTTAGTATTGTGTAGCCATCAGTAATCCTTCATATTGTTTCTGCGAAGGAACCTTCAAACAAAGCGGCTTTGTAGTTTATTAGATATGTCTGTTTATTAATGTTGTTAACTGCCTTTGCTAATGTATACAGAGGACGTAACAATCATTTTAATAAATCTTTGTAAGAGTTTCATTTCCTACAGAATGAATTTCTAGTCTTCGAAGTCCTTAAACTCAATATTGGATGTAGTTTTCATTAAGAAACGTTTTCTTCATTAGAAAGGATTTCACTTCAGGAGATGTATATTGATTCGTGATAATGGGTGGGTTATTTTCCTTGTAGGTAAGGACGGGGCTCTATCAATAAACTTAACGGCTTGGACAGTATCCTCTTTAGGAATTGCAATGGCTCAGTGGTTTATAGGACGGGGCCCGAATTCCGCTATTGGGCGGAGTTAAACCCGTTTCGTAGCCCCAAACCTCGTCTTAATTCGAAAGGAAAGACCAAGGACTTCGAAAACCAAATGAATTTTGTAGGATGTTTCCATTTTCATACGAATCCTAACCTTTTCAAAGAACCTAACGCAAGGAATTGGAATTAAGGGTCCCAAGTCAATTTCATTTTTCTAGACCCCGAGACAGTTTTAATTATTATATAATTTTTTTTTTTTTTTTTTGAAAAAAAAAGTCGGTTTTTTTATAATTAATAACTCCCATTAATTTTATAAATTGCATATTACTAAACTGTTTTAGCAGACGTACTAATGTCCTATTGTATACTTCATTTGAAATTACTTCTATTGTCTTTCATGAATACTTACTTTAATTATGGTTTTCCTTGATAAAGGGGTAAATAAACTTAAATATAAGTGAAGACAAAATAAAAATATCCTCGAAGGTACGACACTCTTTATTTTGTCGGGCGTGCAACAATTATTCGACGGTTTTCATCCATACAAGATCACAGCTGATCTAAATCTAGACACTGGGTAGATACGATTTGCACTCCAGGACAAAGTTTATACCGCTGTCGGTAAAGTAACAATTTTTTTTCTCAATGCTGAATATTTTGGCGACTAAACCGTTTTCTGTTTAGAGAAACGCGTACTGGTCCTGAAAGGGTTCATTATTATAAAAAATTTAATCGATGCAAGTTCTGTTCGACTACGATTAACAACCCTTTTGATCCAGTTTCGTACCGGACAGGATAGTCTATGTATTAAAAAACTAGAGTAAAGGACAAAGGATCTGTTAGTGTGTCTATGGTGGTAAGCCCTTTAGAAGTAAAGTGGCGTCCTGCGTGTACTTATCAAATTAAAACTGCTCTTCTGCACAGTATAGGTCCAGGGTATTAGTGATGTCTCCAGAAAGGTTTGTGAAGTATGGTTCGACTGTTCCTTCTGCATTTACTCGATCTTTATTAAGAAGTATCGTGCGCGAAGGAATAATAACCGCAATTTTTTTAAGTGTATGAAAAGTATTGCACCATCTGATTTCGAATTGTCTTAGCATTACCATGAAGTCATCAAAATGATTTCTAGATTTTTTTTTAAAATCATAGTAGGAGCATTAGACGCGTTTGTAGAGTAAGTATGATTGAGTTTAGTGCAGGTACTGTACGCTGCGAATGTAAATGTCAAAACTAATACACGAGAAATTTGCAAAGCTTTCGTATCGCTGCACGCGTCTAGTGGTGCCTTGCATTCAAGACTACTGCGAAGATGTCCACTATTCTGAAATATTTCGTGTTAAATTTTGGTTACTATATAATCGGGAACAGGAAGGTTAACAGTGCTTATGAAAAGCATGTGGGTATTAATTTATCAAAGGTCTGAACACTAGAGCATCGATATTAGGTAAAATGGTTTAGCATAACTAGCAGATTGTATCAAATTCTGCCCATACAAGTTGACGTATATGAAAGGTTGGTCAGCACTATCTTCATTAAAGTTCTTGTGGTTGCTAACGGAATGAATGAGAATACTCCCCATTGGGAGAGAATATCACTCGCTGATTTTCTTAAATATTTGAATTATAGAACATTGGGTGATGGCCTACAGTAAATAGCACGTTCAGTATGACATGCCTCCGAGACAACCACAAGCTTTGTATCCTGGGGGGGGGGGGGGGGGGGGGGGGGGGGGGGAGCTCTGCCGAAATTAGTAACGTAATCCGACTACACAGGTGTCGCTTGACGATGTGTACGCTCAGATAAAATGTGATGGTTAAATAATGTGGTCAACCAAAATAATAAAAAAGTTGCAGAGAAACTGCCCGCATATGTAACGTTCCTCGTCTCTGACTACTACGTACTTGTGGCAATGACAGTCAAGGTATCCCAATTCGGGGGGGGGGGGGGGGGGGGCGGGGGCGGGCCAAAAGTCCGTCTGTTTCATAGAAACAAATGCTTGTATAACCTTTGAACTCCTTGTAGGTTACTAGTCTTGTACAGTAACTTGCGGAGCGATCCGGCGTTGCCCAGGTGAAAGTTGAACGATATATATGTATACATGCCCGGTTAGGTTAAGTCTTGATACTTTCGTTTCCTATGATCCTCAAATGACGTCGGAGGCCAACGCCACATGGATTATGTTCTTCCCGGCCTCATCCAAATAAGTTCGCAGGCAGTTCGACCGTCACGATTATTAGTATAGATAAGGTTCCATTTTGATTACTGCAAGTCTATATGAACAGTTACCACACCAACATCTCGCTTCCTCATTCCCCTTCCCCACCCACCATCCTTTTCAGATGTTTTTCGCGTGTGATGAAGTGTTTTGGAAACAAACGAGTAGCTGTTAAAGCAGCATTGTCTACGGAGTGTTGCCTTTTTTTATGGAGAACAATTTTGAACCTATTCTTATATGAAATTTACTTAAGGAGCCATTATACTAGCTTGTCTATGAAAAAAAAAAAAATTTGCCAGACTAGATTTTTTTTTTTTTGTATTAAAGTTTAACAGATGGTTTTTAGAAACGTACGATTACAAGCGTGTATAAATATGTATGAAACATTACATCAAATTGAATAGTATATACCAGTAAAAAATAGTGGTGTAACGAGTCATCGGCCAAAATTGGCTAATTATTTAAAAATTTTCATTACGAAAAATCTATATTTATTGATTTCTATTCATTTCAAAGTGTAATTACATTCATGAAAATGGCAAAGCATAAGTGTCCTAAATTTATAACTTTCTCAACTAGCTATCTAAATGTAATTAGTATTTTTTGTTCAAATTCACGAGTATATAAAAAGTTGATAGCTGTTCATATACAGTAATAAGGGTCCATTATGATTACTGAAAGACTAGTAAAGTACATAGAATCATGGCTGTGTACAATCATATTAATTGTTTATCTTTATGAAACACAGAATTGTTCTTCAGGTATATGGTGGACGAGGTTGTCCCCCCCCCCCCACCCCCCCCCCCCCCCCCCCCCCCCCCCCCCCCCCCCCCCCCCCCCACCCCCCAGATGGGGTACCTTGATTATCACTGCACTGCTACATGTACGGAGTCGCCTGAGAGGGAGTACAGGTGTGCACCGGAGCTGGTAAGCCCGTGCTCAGAATGGGTAGGGGCGGGCTTGTTGAAAGCATGGCGGACACGACCAGTTGTGCTGAAAATAGCCCCCCCCCCCCAAATGTGTGGTAAGTCGTGCTATATTTATGCATAAGCACTTCTCATTCTAAGAAAGTTTGAGCACAAAAACCCCAGCAAATTCAAAAAAAAAAAAAACACGATTACAAGGAATGTGCAGATGAGACTGAGAAGTATAGGGAGATTGTGTGCGTGAAAGCGATATCTTATTTGTGCAGTGCTAACAAGAAGTCTATCTCGTCCCAAGCTAGTCTGTTATGTATAAAATGGGCGGTCCTTATAGCAGCAGTAGTGTGTTCAGATTGGGGTGTCTGTCCCAGCAATGGTAGTTCTCTTACAATTAAGTCCCATGTGCAAGTTACGTTAACAACTCCACAAACTACCCTGGACTAAAATAACATACATGAAGCCCTTACCCACAAACCAATTAAAAGGCGTGCGCGCGCGCTCTCTCTGATCACACCGCATCCCATCAGAGGTCTTCAGCAGGGACATCGGCAATGTATCCACATAACGCTAATAATAACCGAAACTCGAGAAAATATAAACACTGCCTTCCGCTCTACTGCAAATCCTTCTCTTCGTGACCTCTTAATACAAACTAATCTATCATATTTTGCGACTAAGTTAGAGCGTTCAAGGTCATCTGTAATAATCTATAGACTACCCCTCAAGCCCACTCTCAACACTTAGATTCCCCTAAGACAGGCGTCTTCAAGTAACATGAATGCGTAGATCTAACGTGTTAAATTCCATATTATATAATTTATGTGCTAGGTTTAAGAACGCTGGCATTGAAGGAAGTGGAATGAGGATGAAAGTAAGCGTTGCTATGTCGAAGGAAACGAGGTTGTGTTTAGCATTTCCTCCTCCCTTCGTAATTCCCGACCCAAACTCAAATATTTATTTTAATGCCCTAGACCTAGAAAGACAGAGCAAAATACCTTCAACAAACAATGAAATAACAGAAGTCTGGTCTTAGACGCACTGATAGGTTTAACGTATGTCTGCTAGAGGCCGCCACTCAGAATTACCACTACTATATGTCATAATAAGGTTATTTACGATGACAGTAGTTATGGAAATAAAACGATTATACTGTTGATGGCCGACTATATTCAGTTGGGATATAAACTATTGCTGACACTCTTTGGATCCTTGGTTTTTAAGACGAATTTTTTATGCGTATGTTCTAATAGGAAATTGGCTGATTATTATTACAATTCGAAGGGTTAGTACCCTTCGCAACCGAAATCAATTTCAGAAAGGGTGCATGGTGGTATTTCCTTTATCGTCCCAGCACGCTTCACATAAGCCATTTACACAAAGATGGAAAGGCCGTCTGTGCACCACGAGACGACCCCAGGCAATGGTGACATTGCATGAATATTGTGTGCCAATAAGAGAAATATCAAGACGACTAGACGTTCATCGAAGCACTGTGGAACGGTGGATTCATCGGTATGAAGCAGAAAACTTAATCGCTACTTTGCCGAGTCTGGTCCGCCGCGTTCAACATCTCAAGAGGAAGATGCTGCGATTGTTAATCATGCCAGAGAGCATTCGTTTGTTCCAGCGACGGATATTTACAGACACCTGAACCTTCGTTGTAGCGCAAATACAGTGAACAACAGACTTTACGAGGCAGGGTATTTTTCTCGCCGTCCAACTATAAAACCTGCATTGACGATTGAGCATAAAGAGGCGCGGATGGGATTTGCCTTGCAATATTTGCCGCAGGAGGAAGAATTCTGGAGAAAAGTTGCGTACTGTGACGAAAAAACATTTTCAACAAATACTCATGGTTCCCTGCATTCTTAGAGGCAGCGCGGAAAACGCTATGAAGGAAATGTTTTCCCGAGCAAACGTAGTGGTTACATCAATCTCGGTGTGTGGGGCTGGATGTCTGGCTATGGTGTCGGAGAATCGATTCAAGTAGATGGACGCTTTACTGGACAGCAATATTGCCAGATACTGGAAGAGGTGCTGCTACCCAGTGTTCGAGCGTATCTGGTTCCAGCACCGGAACCATTTTACTTAATGGAAGATAACTGTCCCATTCATAGGAGTAACGTTGCGAGAGCATGGTACGAAGATCACCCAGAGATTATTAATCTAATTCTGCCACCACGTTCTCCTGATTTGAATGGGAGCAACGCAATGAAAGAACATTTGAAGCACTTTTAGCTCACACGAGTAGTAGTTGGGAGAGCTTACGCCGAACACCAAACATTCCCTACAATCTGGCCTCTTCTATGCCACAACGATTGCAAGAAATTACTGATGCCGAGGAAGCTAAACGAAATACTGATGTTAAAACCATGACGTAAATGTGTGTCGAATATATATGTTAATATATTTTTGTTTGACATCTATAAAAGTATATATTGTGACCATGAAAGAACTTTACTTATCCTGTGTTAGAATCTTTTCTTGCAATGTCTACGCTCGTGGAGATGATAATATATGCATTGTTGAAAAACTATGAGAAAGTAAGTTTCAGGAAAAAAATAAAAACTGGCAACATCGAGGTCACCACATGTTTATGGGAATTGTCATATGATGTACTACCAATAAACTCTTAAATACTACTATATTACGTAATAATTACGATGAACAAATCAAATGCAAATTTCTCTGATTCACAGCCCACCAGTCTTGCTTTAGACTAATGACTTTCATAAGATGGAATAGGTTTAACATAGTTCGTTTAAAGAGGTTACCACTTAAAACAATGGATAAACTATCTATTAGTGAGACGACCGTGACTTCCTCGAAATGCGAGCGCGTGAGAGGTTCACTGAGGAATTTGGTCATTAGATTCTTCACGTAGGATATATATCACTGACAACAATTACTTAATATCAATAATTGCATTTGAGCAAATAATTTAGACCTGCGTCAAAATAACTTAGGTATCATGCCATGATTTGGGATATTTGCCGAATTAGTCGTTCTCTATAATGTACAGTATATATTGAGACGGTATAATGTAATGCCCAGCTAAAATTATGATGACTAGGATTGCTCCATAACCATCCCAACATCCCGAAACTTGCTCCATTCTGCTTCTTAATCATTTGTATTTTAAACACTAAAATGTAGCAGAAGTGACGTAATAATGGACGTCATTGATTGTGTTAGAGCAGTTATGTGCACCAATCCGAACACACCTCCGCTGCCATAAGGACCGCCCATTTTATACCTAACAGACTAGCTTGAGACGAGACAGAAGCGTGAGACTTCTTGTAAGCACTGTACATAATAACTTCCAACTAAATTTTCCAAAGTAACGGCGCTTAAATTTTTATAGACTACAGTACAAGGTGGCTTCTACAAGAATCGCGAATCAGTTTATTATGATGTAAGTCGAATTTTACACTAAAACGGGTACGGTACGGGCCGGGCCTGGTCCAAAAAAAAAAGTAAGCCAGTGCAGACCTCTAAAACGCGAGACCAAAGACGACGACAAAACGCGTCATTATTGATTACAATATTTAAAATAGCACATACAGAATTCGATACATAACTATTTCTATCATGAAAAATATATTCAAGTTCATTAATCTAAGAAAAATTAAAAAATTTACAAGATAAAATAAACAAAATCGTCATCGTCAAATATACAAACAATAATAAAAAAAGACGTATCGTTAAGTAAGCATACGTTGGTGAGATAACGACGACACCGTAAAAGTTATCATACAGTTCGCTTCAGTTGACACAGTATCTTCAAATGTCATAAAATATACATGCCATAAAATTCTTCGTTTACTCTTCGGCGTGGACACGAGTACAGTTAAACCGTCGTTGTGGACGACCTTCACGGTAATTTTGAATTTTCCTTTCTTTGAAGACCCTGCAAAAATATTAAAATGGCAAGTTTCTTAACTACGTTTAATGGGGACCTAATACTCCATGAACAAACGCAAAACACTGAAGACAAGAAAATTTCTCGGACATTCACTTTTACACAATTTTTTATTCTCCTCGTGTAAACTTGGAATTTTTATCACTAGGTAAATTGTGAAAACACCACAGAGTATTAGAAAAAGAACACCTTAATTGCACTTAATCTACGTCAGATTATACAAATACTCCTGTAATTGAGAGTCCAACTGATATTAAGTTTCCACCAGAGTTGGACAACACATTCTACACTCTGCCCCAACAGCCTTAGGGACACTTACAGAAATTACAAGAAAGTTAATTGGGAACAGTTCAAAATACAGACCGAGGAACAATTCACCACATTAAACAGCACACCCATCACAAACATGAAGACATTTAATCAGATTATCATTAATGCAAACAAATACATACCCATTACCCAAGGGCAACATTTGGAAATAACCCAAATTACACTAGAGAAATAGCCCACCTCATAAGGCAACGTAACAACCTCAAACATAACACAAACACCACACACACAAGCCATAAAACAGCAGATACAACAGCTCAACACAGAAATAAACAACAAACTCAAAGAAAAACAAAAACAAAAACATTTAGGGAATTCATAACAGCGTTACCCACTCTAAAAGCGGCATTCACACCTCACACGCGGCTATCTGTCGCAGCCAAAATAATATCCCAACATATACACAACAAGCTAACATTCTAGTTAATCACTACGCAAAAATAAGTCGCTTAAACAGAGACAACAGACAGACAAACAGCCAGACACAAGAAACCTACAGACTCGACACGACCATTACGCCCTTCAATACAGACCAGACCACCAAGATCATCAAAAATATTAAGAATTCGAAGGCTACTGAACCAGACAACATATCTAACATACACCTTAAACACTTGGGCCCACAGGGAATACTAGCTCTCACAAACATCAGCACATATTCATACCAACACTGTATTATTCCTGACATATGGAAACAAGGTAAAATTATTACACTCCTCAAACCAAACAAAAATCCAACAGAACCAGCTTCCTATAGACCCATTACTTTACTATGCACACCTTCCAAAGTAACAAAGACTAATCTTACAAATCACCAACCACCACACAGTGATGGGCAGTATCTAGATACATGTATCGATCGATACTTTTTTATCGGTATTGGTATCGCTTTAGCTACTTGACAAAAGTATCGATTTATCGGTATCGCTAAGGTCAATTTTCTTAAATGTATCGAAAAAAATCGATACATCGATACATTAATAAGAATTTTTAAATAGATGTTATAATATGACACTACTGAGTTATATTTATGAATATACATAAATAATAATATTAAATATTTATTTAATGACAGTACTACTCTACTGGTCACGTCATACAGTACGGCGCAACGTTTAAACACGTTTGTACTTGTGTTATTGAGATTAATTAACCATAATATAGAAACGCTCATAATATAGAAACGCTCATATAATGAGCTTGATTTTCTCCAGGAATACCTAACCGTACTACAACCCATTGCAACAGCACTTGATAGGTTGCAGTCCGACAAAGAATGTTTTTACGGTTGCCTGCTTCCGACATTGTTAGCTGTAGAAGAAGAAGCTAGAACGTTCGAATTCGGAGGCATTGCGTCATTGTCAGCCACTTCACAATGCAGTCACAGTAGGGTTCACTAAGCGGTTTGAAAAGTTTCTGTGCCTTGATGCGTCGCATGAGTGTAAAGCAGCAATACTGGCATCGTCTTCAAATCCTCTGTTCAAGTTAAAGTGGATGACAATAAAAGGCAAATTTAATACTAACTGTCAAAAAGAGGGTTCAAGAAATGTTGGTTAATGCTGTTAAGAGCCTCAGCGAGCAAACCCCCCAGCAACAACTAAGTGATGCTGCATCTGACGGAAGTGCAGACGATTTCTTCTGTTATGAGTCTGCTTCCACTAATGTCTCTGCAACCCAAAATTCCACTGAGATGGAAGTTTTACAGTATCTGGGTGATGGAAGTCATTCTCTCCAATATCTGAGGCAGTACCCAGGAATTCTACGGGTCTTCCTGAAGTATAACACACCACTACATCCTCTGCTCCTGTAGAAACGGTTGTTTAGTTTGGCTGGTCACATTCACGCTCCAAAAAGGAATAGACTGTCTGACCAGATGTTTAGCCAGCTGGTATTTTTGAAGGGTAATAGTAATTACTTTTAATTGTTAGTGTAATATTTTCAGTCAGTCATGTATCCTACAAAATTAAAACATACTTTCATTAAATAAAGCAATTGTTTTTATTTACATCTATAAAACCCATTAAAATGTCGTTCATTTTACTTACAGTGCGTACAAATTACTAGTATAAACAATAATATCTAATACCTACATATTAAATGAATAATTATAAAAATGTACCGGCGATGCATGTATCGGTATCGCTTAAGACATCTAGAAAGTATCGGCGTATCGGTATCGCCTAAGACGTTCTTCATGTATCGATGTATCGGTATCGCTTTAGCGATTTTCATGTATCGATGCCCATCACTGATTGTAGGTGCTGTCTTGGGACGGTGAAGAGTTATTGTTAAGGGCGGGTACGAGGGAACTAACTGCGGAGGAAGAAACGGCGGCGAAGGTAGAAGCTAGGTGGTTTGCCACCGATTTGGGCTCGTATAGGAGTCCGTCGTTAGTCCAGAAGACCGGGTACCGGGAGGGGACATGTCGGCTCTCGACACCCCGTACCTTCTTCCAGATGGTAGCCAAAAGTGTGTTAGTGGTGACGCCGGATACAAAGGCACGCCAAGAAGCTCGGCGCGCTGGCTTCATTGTACGGCGGGCGATGGCCCTGGCCCGCTGCATCTCCGAACGATGGATGGGGAGTCGCGTACGGTAGAAGCATCGAGTTATCTCCTCCTTGGCGCGTACGGCCTCCGTGCACTCTGGAGTCCACCAAGGTACCCGTCGGGTGCGGGGGTAGGCAGATGATCGTGGGATGATAGTGCACGCAGCCGCTACAACAATTCGCTCAAAGTATGCGATGCACTCGTCGGAGGATGGGAAGTGGGCAATCATAAGGGTTGTATATGTATCGTCGTGGAAGTGGGCAATCATAAGGGTTGTATATGTATCGTCGTGGAAGTGGGCAATCATAAGGGTTGTATATGTATCGTCGTGGAAGTGGGACCAATTAGCTTTGGCAGTAATCCATTTCTCCAGCACCCGAACGGTCTGGTCGGGCCAATTGAGCGTGAGTTGAATAGGGAAATGGTCACTTCCATAGTCCTCTTGGAGGACTTGCCATGTGAAATTGAGAGGTGGTGGCATGGTAGAATGGAGGAGAGCCATCATTGAGGCACTCGAAGGAGAACGTGGTCATGATAGTAATCAGGGTCGGGGCCATATAGATGGAGTGTGTGTGTCCCCACAAGGAGGTGCGACTATTGAAATCGCCCAGTAATAGAAAGGGCCTGGGGAGTTGTTGTACCACCTTCGAGTGCAGGTAGGAGACGGGGTGGTGATGTAGGAATATCTAGTAGGGCAGGGCAAGGCCTGGTCCCCAGGATTAGCTCCTGGGGACAGAAACACACCGGACGTAAAGTGGCAATCACTAAATTAAGGCCTTCGTAGTTCGCGAATATTCCCCTCTGCAGTTCCAGTGTACTATTGTAGTTTTCGGGGGATCCATTATTTGATGATGGGGGATGGGCAGGGGCAGTGCCGCGGGGCCCGGGTCGTTTCAACAAGTGATGAGAAGTTATTTGAGAGAGCAACAAAGCTGGTAAATAAATATAAAAATGATATTTCCTCTGGATTTCCAAGTCAATTACTCTCGTTTCGAATGTGCTTAAAAACAGACATTGAAAAAATGACGACAATCCATGAGTTATATTCATTTTTAATTAAAGACAACAGTACTTTGTGCTCAAGTTTTCCCGAAGTTGTGACTGCCATAACATTGTTCCACACAATTCCTGACAGTTTCAAGTGCAGAGAGATCGTTTTCAAAACTTAAACTAATAAAGAAACTATCTTCGAAATTCTATGAATGAAAAAAGATTAAGTGGACTCTCAATTATATCAAGTGAAAACAAGAAAGCTAGAATATTAACTTAGATTTAATTAATGAGTTTGCTGAAAGAAAGGCAAGAAAAGTCAAGTTCTGATGTTGTCGTAAGTAAACTTTTATTTCACGGTATCCTTTTTAAAGCTCAATAATTTGCATAATGTTTTGCCTTCTATGCCTCCATGCGTACTAGTAGTACCATAATTCTTAAATATATGCTAAATAAATAATGCAAAGAAAAGCAATATAAATGTATAATAAAAATTGTTAGGGGGCCCGTGACACTCTTGCTCCGTTCCTGGGGATGGGTAAGGGTGTAGGACTGTAGGTGCTAGGAGGTTGGAGTGTGAAGGGAAATCTAGGGTTCGCGAAGGCGAAGGATGGGTCAGGAGCATGGCTGGCCATCTGCCGTTCATCAGAGAAGGAATCGGTCGGCCAGTCGACCTCCGCGGAGATTGCGGGGTCGAGTCGGCCGAGCGAGACAGGAGGCGTGGATCACGGCAGCTAGGAGAACGTCGTGGGCTCAGATTGTGAGAAGTTTCTTGGTGGGTCTCTGTGTTCGGGCCAAGAGGAGGCGCTTTATTTTCCAAAGTGGCACCTCCCCGCCTGTCTGGGGTACCAGAAGGACCAGGCAGGTGGGAGGGAGGACGTGCTCAGGGTGGCTAACAGGGATGGGGCCGGGGATGTTGGGGGTGCCGGTACTGTGGGGGTGGAAGGAGAAGAACCAGTGTGTTCTCGTGGAGGGTGGAAAAAATGGCACCAGGAGGCAAGGGCAGATCCACAAGACTCATGAGCGCGGCCGAGCTCCCCTCGGCCACACCATGTAGCTGCGCCAGAGCCGCACCCACTGGATCCTCGGGGGAGATGATGATGTCCAGACTGGATCTCGTCGTGGGCGGGCGGGACATGTAATTCGGCAACTATTGTCAGAGTCTGTGGGGGTAGATTGGTGAGACTTCTGCGGTGGGGTGATATGGTCCTCATAGACGAAGTGGGCGGTGTGAGTGTCCGAGCCGTCTTCTTGGATCTAGGGGAAGAGGGAGAGACATGTTGAAAAGCCGCAGGGTCTGGCGACTCACTCCGGCGTCTCCGCCTCATCGGCTTGGTTCGGGTGTGTGCAGTGTGTGCTGGGAGGGCAGGGTTTGAGGTGGATGGGGCCTGGGTGTCCTCGTTCCAGAATCCTGAGGAATCTGTGGCAGGTGAGGTGCGTGAAGAGAAGGGATGATGGGGGGACAGGAGGTCGTCGGATCCCGCGAGGACTCCCTTTGGGAGGGATGGGGAGCAGTGGTCGAGGGGGGTTTGAGCGGCAGGCCAGGGCGGCGTGCCGAGAGGACAGAGCCGAGGGCAGCGGCGTAAGATACTCTCGGCCTCACCTCCCGACTCCGCACCCTGTCTCGTGCCTCTCGGGGGCTAAGGAAGTCCGCTACCTGCAGGCCTCTGACCTCCTCCTCGAACCTGAAGAACAGACATTCGCGGGATGGAGAGGGGTGTGCGTCTTCACAATTGAAGCATTTGGGTGTGTTGGGGCACTTGTCTGGGTGAGCGATTTCTCCGCAACGAATATAGTTGGTGCGGCTGCCGGCAAACTGAGCTAACGTGTCCAAACTTGTTGCATTTAAAGCAACGGGTCGAGTCTGGGATGTATGGGCGGACAGTAAACTCGCATGACGTGCGGTCTCCCATATCACATACAATACGGTCGGAAGGGACTAAGGTATTGAAGGTAAGAAGTTTGCGCGGGATGGGGGAGGGGGTGTCTCCTTGTCGGGATGTGACGCGAGGGATCTCAGTGACACCCTGGGGTGCGAGGTCCTCCAAGAGCTCGTTCACTGTGATCGATAAATAATAGGCGGGTGGCGTAAATAGTGCCCTGACTCTGGTTCAGGCGAGGGTGTGGGGGGAGAGACACCAAGCATCCAATGAGGGAGAGTAGGGCTTTCGTTTTTGCGTCTGAGCCTGATTTTATGAGGAGGGAACCATCCCTCTGTGGTCGCACATCATAGCTGCTGGAGTTGCTGCGGGGTCGGATCACCTGAAACGTCCATTCAGAGTTGGTCGGAAGGGACACAGAGGTAGGCCGGATCACTAGGAATTTGTGGGTACTTGAAAGGGATAGGGAGGTTGTAGAATCGAAGTGGACTGGAATATCCAATAATCAATAGGATGGATGTGAATGCCGACTTCCCCGTCCGCCGCGGGGCTCTGTCCGTGGGAAGGCGGGCCGGCGGCGGGTGAGGGCGGCATACGGGGGGAGTAAGAAGCAGGGTTTTGAAGGCAAGTCTTTGGCGGAACCTGACTTGCCCAAAGGCGGCTGAAGTGGGCAGGGGCGAGAACCCTGCTCCAGAGGGTGTATGTCCAGGGCATGTTCAAGGTACAGGCTAGGGTCTGTAACGGAAGAGGAGAGTGCAAGTGCTCCGCTGCTGGAGGAGGGGCGACCTCCTCAAGACGTGGTCTTCTAGTGGTAGAGGACTCGGGGGCCTGGTTGTCCACCACCCGAGTTCTAGGACAAGAAGTAATATAGCGTGTCCATAAATTATTCACCCCATTATAAGCCTTAATAAATTCGTTATTATAGGAGCTATCTTAAAACGGTTTGCGGCAATTAATAACACAACTCAAGAATTTTTTTTCTTTATTTAGCAGAACATCCACTAGGGGCACAATGGCGACAGTGAAGGAGAAAGCAATTTTTCTTCCATGAGAACACTGTGAAGGCTACAAATTACCTAGATATGCTTGAATGGTATGCTGCACCTCAGCTTGAGGATATGCAGCCCCGTGTGTTCTTTCAGCAAGATGGGGCACCGCCACATTGGGGATTAGAAGTGCGGAGGTTCCTCAATGAAAAGTTCCCTTCTCGTTGGATCGGGCGAGATGGCCCTATTCCATGGCCTCCTCGTTCCCCGGATATCACGCCTCTGGATTTCTTTTTATGGGGCTACACAAAGGACATTGTGTATGCAAAGAAGGTTAATAACAGAACAGAATTAAGACCGGATTGAAGAGACATTAGCTTCCATCACGCAAGACATTCTGCTTAATGTTTGGAACGAAATCATCTATCGCCTTGATGTTCTGCGTGCTACCAATGGGGCTCACGTGGAGGTTTACTGAATTAAAACAAAAATGTCTTGAGTTGGGTAATTAATTGCCGCAAACCGTTTTAAGATAGCTCCTATAATAACGAATTTATTAAGGCTTATAATGAGGTGAATAATTTATGGACACCCTGTAGTTTCCATACGTTATTAATTTTGTCAAACACAGACCCAGGGATTCGAGAAACTGCCTACCGGTGAGAAAGGGAAGTGGAGCGTGAACCGCAGGGGCCGGGGTACCTCGTCCCCAGGGGGGACACCGTCGGTTTAAAAACGGGGCCCCGTGATGCGAAAGCTTGCCCCCAAACGGCGCCAAGACCCCAGCCCCCCCAATCCCACCGGCCCGGATATCCAACCGCCCAACACTCGGGCGTCACCTCCGGAGGACAGCAATGGAGACCCGTACTGGGAGCCAAAGACTTTAACCCTTTGAGGACCAAGGGACATATTTGTCCCAAGGAAATAATAATATACATTGTACAATGATGCAACGTTTCTACAAATACATCTACATGTTTATACAGGTATCGTTTAGTTGTCGGAAAATTAACCCAAAAATGGGTCATTTATCATTTAAGCGACTATAGTTACTAATATCTAATTGTAAAACACAATAAAACAAACTTTTAAGTTCAAGGAAACGTATACTGGTCGTCAAAGGGTTAATGGCACTTAGCCAGTCTCCCCAGTAGCCTGTCATATTATATATATATATATATATATATATATATATAATATATATATATATATATATATATATATATATATAATATATAAACTCAGAGTGGTCCCCTCAGTTTTTTATGATACACACAGACCGTGCATGGAACAAGGAACTCTTCTGGGATAATTAAATCCACTATAGTCCGAATAAGTAATGGTAAATGACAAATACCAGAGTTTTTCTTTTTCATGATGCTAGCCCGACGTGGGCAACGGGTCACTCGCAAAGAGGTCCCATAAATATAGCTTCCCTCACCAGCTATCTGCAAAGCAGACAGGATCCAGCTTTGGGACATAGATCTAGGGTTTAAAGCAGCCTAGCCCTGCTACATTTAGAACCTCAATTACCATTACTTATTCGGACTATAGTGGATTTAATTATCCCAGAAGAGTTCCTTGTTCCATGCACGGTCTACGTGTATCATAAAAAACTCAGGGGACCATTCTGAGTTCATTCCCATCTTGAAACGAACATGTTATGTGCCTTGAAAAGTGGACGCTCAATTCTGCCAGTTGAGGTTTAAGTTTTGGTTTTTGACTAAAATATAATAGTTACTCCTTTTTCTTTGATGTATTCAATCTGATGTGAAGACAGCGAGTCTTTTGCTTATATTGAGGTTCTAAATGTAGCAGGGCTAGGCTGCTTTAAACCCTAGATCCATGTCCCAAAGCTGGATCCTGTCTGCTTTGCAGATAGCTGGTGAGGGAAGCTATATTTATGGGACCTCTTTGCGAGTGACCCGTTGCCCACGTCGGGCTAGCATCATGAAAAAGAAAAACTATGGTATTTGTCATTTACCATTACTTATTTGGACTATAGTGGATTTAATTATCCCAGAAGAGTTCCTTGTTCCATGCACGGTCTGTGTGTATTATATATATATATATATATATATAATATATATATATATATGATGAATTTCATACTTAAACACGTGAAATGAATGATGGAAACCCACGAGGAAAAGGAAAAATTATTCCAAGGTCTTTCATGTATTCAACAGTGCACCTTGTCGTTCAATGTTCGTGTATTTATCAGTACACCTGACGACGAGGTGTACTGATGAATACACGAAAGGCTTTGGAATAATTTTTTCCCTTTTCCTTGTGTATCTGCGTCATATATATATATATATATTTTGTTACAAGGATCCTGACTGCCCTGGAAATTGATAACGTTATACCACTTAATACCAGGGTTGTGGAGTCGGTCCAAAATTTTCCGACTCCGACTCACACATTGTAAAAATTCTAAAAATCCGACTCCGACTCCTCACATTTTAAATATACGACTCCGACTCCTCAAGTGTTTCACTCTATAATTATCATAATAATAAGACATTTCATCACCACCACATGAATCGTCAGGTTACTTTCTAGGATAAGGGAACATTCAAATATTAAGAAGGATATTGACTTGTAGATATCATATTAAGGTATTTTTATTTTTTCCAATAATATATATATATATAAATGAAAAAGATTCTCTTAAACATAATTAAGGTCTAACCAGTTGTAGTCCTACTTAAAATTGAATAACCCTTAACCTAGTGGCTATAACCAGGGTTGTGGAGTCGGTCCAAAATTTTCCGACTCCGACTCCACACATTGTAAAAATTCGACTCCGACTCCGCCCTGAAACGTGCGACTCCACGACTCCGACTCCACAACCCTGCTTAATACCACTTGAATTTTCTGTCAACAGGCTTCTCAGCCTCTTAAGACAGCTTTAATGTTACAGTACTTCACCAGCTGTCAATGTATACATGCTATCATGAGCTCTCGGCCAGTCATTTCGTCCACTGACTCGGGTATTCCTGAGAATGTCATCATACGAAAGCGCTGGAGGACTATTTCTCGTTTTAATTTTCTTTCGTGGTTATTTTCATCATAAATATTATTCACTTGTTATTTTTGTAAAATAATATACGAGGCGCTCCGAATCACAAGCTACCAAGCATCAAAATTTTAAAATGGAGAAAAATGTCGCGAAAGTGTCAACTTGCAAAATTCCATAACTTTGGAACCAATAACGGTATTTGATTGATTTCGACCACCATACGTACAGGTCCACAATCTGCTCCCTGACTCACCGCACGGGAAAGAGGAAGGGTGGAGGAATATAATGGTATAAATAACTCAATTCTGGCCCCACTGGCGCTTGGCAGGTTGTGGTCCGGAGCGCCTCTCATATATATATATATATATTTTTTTTTTGTGTATTGGGGCGTTTACCGCCACTTCCCGCTATATGGTAGCGGATATCATGGCGAGGCGGAATACGAGAAAGAGAAACGGAGACGGAGAAAAGGCACTAGAAAAGGGAGAACAGCGGACTACAGGTGAGAAGTCACCTAAAGCTCAGATAGGATGCGAGATTGGGAGAGGAAGAGGAAAAGACGGTCAAGCGAGAAGAGAGGGCTCTCAGCGAGCATAAGGCGTAAACGTTCGGGGAGGGGGAAATCAGAAAGGAACGGGAAGGCGCGACGACGTACTGACGACAGGGTGGGGCATTCCACAAGGATGTGAGAGACGGTGAGGGGCGACTGGCAGGAGGCGCAACGAGGAGCCTCCTGCCGGAACATAAGATAGCCGTGCGTGAGGCGCGTATGGCCGATGCGAAGCCGCGCAAGGACGACCTCTTTGTGTCTGGAGCGGTGGAAAGAGGACACCCAATATGACAGACGGGGGCGGATGGACCAGAGTTTATTTCCGGTGGCATCGTCCCAGGACTGTTGCCACATGCGGTCGTAAAAGGAACGAAAGACCTGCACATAGTCTGAGAAGGGGAGCGGGCGGGGGAGGGGAGGCAGCGAGGCGGCGGACCGGGCTATGCGGTCCGCCGCCTCATTACCGGAAACACCAACATGGGCGGAACCCAGCAGAAGGTGACCCGGATCCGGTGAACGGTGTGCAGGACATGGTACTCCTGTTGAATAAGGCGTACGAGGGGGTCCGGGGAATCATAGCGCTCGAGCGCCTGAAGGGCGCTCAGCGAGTCCGAAAAAATGGTACAGGAGGACCGCGAACAACCCGATACCAGACGGAGGGCTTCCAGAAGGGCAAAGAGCTCCGCGGAAAAGATGGAGGCCTGAACCGGCAGGGGGATACCCCGGGAGGTAGGTGACAATGACGGAGAGAAGACGGCGGCCGCGACACCTGCAGGGGAGCGCGAGCCGTCGGTGTAGACGGGAACGTCGTCCGAATGGACGGGAAGATGGGCCAGAAAAGAAGACCGGAGGACGGCAGGAGAGACTCCTTACGCAGGCCACGGAGCGCCTGGCAACGGCAGATAGGGGTGGTCCGCCAGGGGGGCGACAGATCGAAGGAGAACGGCAGAATAGAGGGTGGGGGGATCCCCAGGGACGAGAAAATCTCGGCCAGAGAGGCAGCGAAATGCCACGTGTCAGGCCGGGGTAGCGCCTGGGAGATCGCGGAGAAGAGTAGGGACATCGGAAGGCGGCAGATGCGAAGGTAACACTTCGCCATGAGAAGGCCCCGGCGAAGGGGCAGGGGGGGTGTCCACAGTCCACCTGAAGACTAGCGACAGGGGACGAGCGGAAGGCACCCGACGCCAGGCGAAGGCCACGGTGGAGAAGAGGATCCAGCATACGGAGTGCCGGAGAGGAGGCGGAGCTGTAGACCACACAGCCGTAGTCGACACGGGATTGCACCAGGGAGGTGTACAGGCGCAGCAGAGTACGCCTGTCCGCCCCCCAGGTCGTGTGGGACAGATGACCCAAAAGGGAGAGGGTGCGGCGAGATGTTTGCCGCAACCGCCTAAGGTGTGGAACCCAACCGAAAAATCCGTCGAGGGTCATACCCAGGAATCTAACGGATGGGACGAGGGGAAGAGGAGTGCCGGCAAGGGTAAGGGCGAAGGTATGCGACAGACGGAGGCGCCGAGGACGGAAAAGCATACTGGAAGACTTAGAGGGTGAGAAAGCATAGCCAACCGAGGACGCCCAGCGAACCACCGCGTTGATGGCTAGCTGGAGCCGACGTTCAGCCAAAGACGGGAGGCGGCCAGAGCAATAGATAGCCAGGTCATCGGCATAGAGGGAGCTACGAACGGATGTAGGCAGGACCGTAGCGACTGTGTTCATCACGAGTGAGAAACACAAGACGCTAAGGACACTACCCTGAGGGACACCCTCCTCCAACGGAAAGCGGTCAGAGAGGGTAGAACCGATGCGGACGCGGAAAGAACGGGCGGACAAGAAGTTATAAATAAAGGAAGGGAGAAAGCCTACGAAACCCAGGGAGCGTAAGCAGTCGAAGACCGCGCTCCGCCGGGTAGTATCGTAGGCCTTCTGGAGGTCGAAAAAGACGGCGAGTACAAATTGACGCCGGGAGAAAGCCTCCTGCACGTCATGGCTAAGGAGAAGGAGGGGGTCGGTGGTAGACCGGAAGCGCCGGAAACCAGCCTGGGTAGCAGGGTACTGGTCACTCGCCTCCAAGGTAAAGGACAGCCGCGAGGCGACCATCGCCTCCATCACCTTGCAGGCACAGCATGTTAGGGAAATGGGGCGATAGTTCGACGGGAGTGAGGGGTCTTTATCGGGCTTCGGGATGGGGACGACGATGGACTCACGCCATCGGTCCGGAAATGAACCCTCCAACCAAATCCGGTTATAGAGGTCCAGTAGAAAGCTGAGAGCAGAGGGGTGGAGGTGCCGTAACAAGTCATAGGGGATATTATCGGGGCCGGGGGCGGAGGAGCGTCGGGGCGGAGGGCCTCCCGAAGCTCTGTCATGTGGAAGAGGTGATTATAGGGGTCATCCCTATGAGGTGGAAATTCCGGTGGGTCGCGGCGGGAGTGGGGGGAATCGGAACTGGAGATGGCTGCGAAGTGCGCCGCGAGTGCGTTCGCGACGGCCTCCGGATCGGACACGAACTCGTCGTCCCCGACCCGAAGCACCGGGGGTCGAGGGGGGACACGGGTCCCCTCAAAGCTACGCACCTTGCGCCAAACAGTCGAGGGGGCGTCGAGGAGGAGATCCCGGACACGTAACTCCGCCAGGAGGTACGCCGGGCTAGTTTCAAGACCCGACGGGCCACTGCCTTCAGGCGCTGAAACGCCATCTTATGCTCCGGCTGGCGGGTCCGGTAGAAGCGACGGCCGCACGGCGCCGCTCCTGAACGGCACGGGAGCACTCTGGGGTCCACCATGGACGCTGCGCGGCCTGGGAGCACTCTGGGGTCCACCATGGGACGCTCGCGGCCTGGGGGAGCCTGAGGTACGGGGGATGCAACTGGTGGCAGCCGAGAGGATCTTGCTTCGAGAAGGCGAGGGCCTCACTAACGGAGGGAAAGGCAGGAATTGACGGCGAGATCGCCGTGCACCTCGTGTATGAGGCCCATTTCGCTCGGGCGAACAGCCAGCGCGGGCGGACAGAGGTGGGGGGGAGGAGACGGGTTGGGGTAAGACACACAGGAAATGGTCACTGCCGGAAGAATCCGGCAGGACCTCCCAGGTGAACTCCGTCACGATATCGAGGGAAACCAGGGAAAGGTCATACAGGTGAAACTGTCATGGGCCGAGTGGAGGCAGGTTGGGGAGCCATCGTTCAGAAAGGTGAACTCTAGCTCGTCCATAAGGGAGAGAAGGGTCCCGGAGAGAAAGGTGGAGCAAACGTCCCCCCAGGCCGGGTCCCGACTGTTGAAGTCCCCGAGAATCAGGAAAGGGCGGGGAAGCTGCAGAATTAGGTCACGGAGAGAATCGGGTGGAGGGCGTACGTTAGGGGAGAGGTAAAGAGAGCAGACCGTGAGCTGGCCACAAAGAAAGGCGCACGGCCACAGCTTGCAGACAGTACGGAGCGGGAGGGGGCGGAAAGGGACGGAGCGGTGCACGAAGACCGCGGAGCCCCCCCTACCCGCCCCATCGAGAGGCGGGGAAGGGAGCCCGCAGTAGCCGGACACTCGAGGGAGGGAACGGGAGCCCAGTATCGTCTCCTGAAGGCAGAAACACGCCGGACACCTGGAGGCCAGGAGAGAGAGAGACTCTCGAGGCCTACCAGGAGCCCGCGGATGTTCCACTGCAGGAGCGAGTATATGGAGGGGTAGGAAAGTCTGCGAAACGGATGGTTATGGGGTGGGTGGGCCGATCGGGCGGCCCGAGATTAACAAGGGGATTGGAAAGCCCCGGGGCCAACGGGGGACGCCGAACGTGGGCGAAGGCGAGGGTCACCCCGACGGGGGGGATGTGGAACCTGACGCCGGCAAATCCTCCTGAAGAGGAGTCACCCGGACGCCGGGGGAGAGCGATGCAGAGAAGGGGATGTGAGGGTATCCAGAACCCCTCCCTTCACCGGAGGTGCAGGGGGCTGGACTACAAGGGGGAGTGGAAAAGGATACCTCACCCGGATGCATAGGCAGGTCAAGAGAGAGGTGGGGGGTCACGCGCGGGGGCGTGCACATCCCACCCACGCCGACCAGGCGGGCGAGTTCCCCCTCCAGTGGGTCCATCGACCGAACCGGTGAGGGATGTATCTCCGCCCCCACCACGAGGGCGTCGGGGACCCCAGGGGGGAGCGTCATAACGGTTGCGCAGCGGGGACGGTGAGGACACCGGGATGGTAGGGCGAAGGGGGCGTTTGTGTCTGGGAGAGGAAGGTGATGCGAGGCCTATGGCTCGAACCTTTCGGGGTCACTATTGGCGCGGCGCTTGCGGCCCGTTCCCCTCCGTCGTGCGGCCCGCATGGGTGACGGCGGGTCACGGTCCGGAATGGGGGTGGCCGAAGCGCCGGTGGAGAGGGCGTAGAAGGGGCAGGGGGGGTTGCCGACGAAGCATCGGCGTTCGCGGAGGGAGCACGTGGGGACGCGCTGGTAGTACGGGAGCCGCGGCGGGAGTCCGCTGGGCGGCAGAGGATGACAGGGAGTAGCGGACACGGTGGGTGGAGGCGCGTCGGGAACCGCCGGTGAGGACGGGGTCTGGGCCGGCGGCGGCCGGGGACGGAGAGCCTCGGCGTACGAGGTACCACGCCGGGCCTCGCGCCACGCAACCGGTCCCGCGCCTCCCGAGCGCTGAGAAATTCTGATGAACAGAGGGCCCGAACCTCCCTCTCAAAGAGGAAGGACGGGCAAGAGCGGGATGAAGCAGGGTGCGGTCCATGACAGTTGGTGCAGTAAGGCGGAGCAGTACAGGGCAAGGGGTGGGGAGGGCAAGGGGTGGGGAGGGCAAGGGGTGGGGAGGGCAAGGGGTGGGGAGGGCAAGGGGTGGGGGGGCCGCCGCAGCGGACACACAACGGGGCCGGCTGACGGCAGGAACTGCTCATGTGGCCAAACCTATTGCACTGAAAAACAGCGCGTAGGATCTGGCACGTATGGCCGAACCGAGAATTCGCATGCTCGTCTCTCACCAAAGCCCCAGAATACCGAAACGGGGGGGCACCAGTGAGTCAAAAGTAAGGAGAAGGCGAGGGGAAGGGACGGATGGGGATCGCGATCTGTCGGGAAAACGGTATATTCTCACCACACCCTGGGAGGCGAGGTCAGTCTGGAGGTCCTCCACCGGGATGGGTAGAAGACGAACAGCGTAGATCGTGCCCTGGCACTGATTGAGGCGGGGGTGGGGAGTCACCGTGATCCCGCAGCCCAGGACATCGGGGATAGCGAGCAGAGAGGTGGTTTCGGCAGAGGAACGCAACCTTATCAAAATGGAGCCATCCCTCTGAGGCCGAAGGTCAAAACGCGCCGTCCCCGTCTTCCCATGGATCGCTCGAAAGAGGCGCTCGTGGTTAGTGGGGAGGGGCTTGGAGGAGGAGGGGCGGAGGACGAGGAACTTGTCCATCGTCCTAAGGCCGAGTGAAGCCGTCTGGCCAACACCACCGGAACTTCGAGGGGGCGGGAAGACGAGAAAGGCGGACGGCGACGTCGGGTCCCACGTCCCCCAGGGGCCGGAGGGGCCCGACCGGAGTGGGAGGCGACCGGGGCCGCGGGCTTCCCACCTGAGGGCGAAAAAGCAGGTGGTCCCTATCGGGACGTGGAATATGGGGGGATCCAGGGGTCGGGGGTCCACTGCAGGTCCATCCGCTACTGGCGGGGGTCGGGCAGCGGCGCCACGAGCCTGGGGAAGAGAGGAAGAGGAGGTGTCGGCAAGAAGAGCAGACGGGGTGGCGAGGGCTGCCGACTGCCCTTACCAGACCCACGGTCCAAAGAGGTAGTCAGAGGGAGGTCATATGCACAAGCCGGGTCGTCAACGAGGTCCATTAGATTTGTAAATGTTTCCATACAAAAAATTTTATTGTTTCGCGCCGGGGCCGCGGGAACCGATTACCCGGGGCCCCAAGGGGACCAAGGCGCATGCCGGCGGGGGGTGGGTGCCTCGTCCCA
>JAJOZX010003541.1:465000-484773 GCA_023014485.1 Bathynomus jamesi | reverse complement strand
GAATTAATGACACTCTGGCAACATCCTACAAGCTTTTCAGTGCCATGTTATAAAATTCAGGCGGTTTTGAGGCAAAAAACGTACAAAGACTGGTGTGCAGGTCATCTAAAGAAGTATACTGTTTCTCGTCAAGATAGTTTTGCAGACTCCTGAAGAGATGATAATCTGAAGGCGCAAGGTCTGGAGAAAATGGAGGATGTGGAAGTTTTCCCACCCAAGCTCCTCAATTTTTGCAGAAGTGATCCGAGCGTTATGAGGACGTGCGTTGTCGTGGTGGAACACGATTCCTTTCCTTTAGTGCAGTGTTCAATCGATCCAGTTGTTGACGGTAGACTTGAGCGGTGATTGTTTGGTTGTGTGGTAAGGTTTCAAAGTGTATTACACCACCTTTATCCTACCAAACACTAAGCAACACCTTCCGAGGGTGAAGATTTGGTTTTGGCTGTGGTGTCGCTGGTTCTCCGGCACAAACCCACTGTCGACGGCGCTTAACATTCTGGTACAGTATCCACTTTTCATCACCAGTCACTAAACGGTGCAAAAACGGATCTTGGAGTTCACGGGAATGAAGAGCTGTGCTAATGTTTACCCGCACCCTCAGATTGTCGACCGACAATTCATGTGGCACCCATTTTCCTAACTTAAGCACTTTCCCGAGTTGTTGCAAATGTCGATGGATGGTGGACGGGGATGAATTGAGTTTCTGGGCCAATTCTTCGACAGTTGTTGAACAGTCTTCTTCAAGTGTGGCTAACAGCAGGTCATCATCAACTCAGCAGGGCGTCCAGAGCGTGCTGCATCTGTCAAACAGCAGTCACCATTCCTAAACTTTTGAAACCATCTTTGACATTTATTTCTTATGGGATGACCTGATAAAAATATATTGTAGAAATGTAACCAAATAACAATTTAATGTGGTAATGTAAGGTAATTTGGCGACCATTATGTTTAATATAATACTTGGCGCATTTCTTCTAAAAGTTTTCAACTGAGTTTACAACTTTGACGGTTTTTGTAATTATTTTATTAAAATAATAATTTGGTGGATAAGGATAATTTATTTCTTATTAATTAATTGGTACTTTTCCATTATCTTTCCCGGTTAGGTCAACTGTACGCCCTTGACAATTGGTTTGGTTAAGTCGTGATATTTTCGTTAAAATATTCGTTAGTATTTCGTTAAAATATTAGATAGTTTTAACGAAAATATCACGACTTAGCCTAACCAATTGTCAAGGGCGTACAGATGACCTAACTGGGAAAGAAGAAATTGTGGGGTTATAACGGAAAAGTACCTATTAATTAAGTATTAACGCGAAAACTGTATTCATGAAGTAAAACCTCTACGATACATGCTTGAGAAAGTGTATATTTGTTCTTTTTTATTTCCAATTTATATTAGTCCCTGTTTAGTCCATTTACTAACGAAACTTAACATGAAACTAAATACTTAACCATCACAAAGAAACGCATTACTATTAGCTGTACAGTATGATTCGTTTCGCTTTTAAATATTTAGTCTCTCTTCTAATTAACCAAAAAATGAAACGCGTCAACTGATTTAAAAGTAAAACGAGCAATTCGTCATTTGATATGTTTCAAGAAAAATAAATTAATTAATTTTCATTGCCAAGTGAAGGGTTCGTCCGAAGACTAAATGGAAATTAACTACTTCAGGTTTAATCCTTTACCGCCGAAAGGGACAAATTGGTAGCGTTTCAAGTACACACATTTGTAACTTAGTCCTACAAAAATTTCCGGCGGTAAAAGGTAAGTGACTAGTTAAAATTCTTTTAGGTCAAATAAGTAACAAGCTCAGTTTTGAAACTGGATGTGTGTCTATTGGCTTGATTAATATAGGGTGGACAGAAAATGTGTGTATGTATTGTTCTGAATTAGTTTATTGGCTTTCTGTAAATCTTAAAAATCGTTTATCACTGACATAAAAAAGAATATGTTCACGTGTGAAGGAAATAACTAGAAATAGAAATTTGTGTTGATGAATGACAGTTTCATATCACGTTTTCTCTCTCATCTCTTTAAAGAAAATTGTGAGAAAAATGTATTCCTCATAATTCTGATATTAATAAAATTTCTGGAACTTTAAATTCCGTTTCTCTTTCTCATAAATTTAAATTGAAAACAGAAAAAACAATGCATTGACATTTTCGTACATTAATATTAATGCCAATTCATTGTTTTGCTCCGTTTTCAATTGATAAACTTAAATTACACTGAACAACAAAATAGAACTTTTTTTCCTCCTTTGAATGAATTTATGATTCCAATGTATATTTTTGCACTGATTACGAATTTGAAAACAGAATTTTTCTGTCATCCACCAATTTCGAAGGAAATACAAATGATTTTCGCTGATTTTCGCTTATAACTAGTACTAGGGGCTTCTCTTATAAGTGTTCAACAGTAGTCGGGCAACATACCTGGGCTATATCTTCTTTGGTATCGCTTTTTTCCATGGTTGATATATCCTGATGAAATCTCTCACCATGCTCATCGCTGACAGCGCCCAGGTTTGATAAGAAGAAATCCAGGTCGGAGTGCAAGAAATGCATTTTCAAAGACATGTTACACTTCATGGTTTGGTAAACACTAAGCATTTGCACTAAGCATTTGCTCTATCAGGGAAACACTCTGCCTTGACGCTGCCGAGGAATTTCGCAGTCTTCTTTAAAAGCTTTGCATGCTGTTCTTTCAACCTCATTCAAAGACTCATCAAATGCAGTCTTTCGGCCCACAAAAATGCCTTCTTTGATTTTCGCTTCGCTGATTCTAGGGAACTTCTGTTTCAGCTATAGAAATCCAGGTCCGTCTTTATTCATGGCTTTTACAAAATTTTTCATCAACCCAAGTTTGATATGGAAAAGTGGGATGAAAACTTTCGCTGGATCCACTAGGGGTTGAGGGGCAACATTTTTCTGTCCCATGAATAATGACCCCCCTTAGCTCGGCTGTCCCACTCGCAGAGGAAACAATAGAACTTTGTGTATCCTAACTGTAAGCCGAGGAGAAGTGCAGTCGCTTTCAAATCACCACAGATATGCCAGAAGTGTTTATCATAGTCAATATGTTTCAAAAGTAACTGCATATTGTCATATGATTCCTTCATATGAACTGTATGTGCAATCCGAACCGAAGGATATACATTACCGTTGTGCAATAGTAGAGCTTTCAAACTCAACTTTGATGAATTGACAAAAAGCCTCCGCTCCTCAGGATTGTGCTCTCGACCAAGTGCCTCCATGAGAGCGTTCACACCATTACAATACACTAAATCACTTTCCATAGAGGAAAACGATGTGAAGTGTGTCTGACGCTTAAGAAATGATGATATTTTTACAGTCTTTTGTAAGATCTCAGCCTGATTTTTAGATAGATTCAACTCTCTGACAAAATCATTTAATTTTGACTGAGAAGTTAAATGAGGTTCATCCGATGAAGGTGGTTGAAAATGTGTATCCATGTCATCTTGTCTGTCCAAAGGTTCATTACGAGATTCATCATCATATTCATCTTCATCTAAAGTCCATGTCTTCGGTGGTTTTGTACTGGCAAATCGTCACAATGTGAAAGAGGTCGCATGGCTGACAGTAAATTAGGATACTGAATCGCATGTTTAGATTTTGAGGGTATGTCCACTTATCTTTGTTAAACCAAAGTTGCAACCAGTTGAGTGGTCTCTGTTTTCTCCACACCACTGGGACCGCAAAGGGCATTGAAGAATGAATACCTTTTAACCACACTCTCAGAGATCGGTATTTTTTTTACAAGAGTATATTACAGGCTTTTGAGGAATTTTGGAATTTTAGGTTAGGTTAGGTTATGTTAGGTTATATATTAAAACTATGTTTTTCCGATTGTTTTTGATGTTGTTTGAACGCAATTAACCTTCGTTCAAACCGCATCAAAAATCATAGTTTTGATTTACAAAGCCTGTAATGTACACTTGTAAAAATTTACCCAGAGATCGTGCACAAGAAACACAACGTACATGAGGAGCCCAGATTTTGTCTTGATCTCCTACCTTGCAACCGAAATAAAGTTCATACGTCTTCTTAATTAAAGGAGTGAAACCCCGCTTTTGAGATTTTGTCGTAAATTCACCAAACACAAAACAAAAACTGTCAGGGCTGTTTACACAATTACGAGACATTCTCACTTTTATATCACAAAAACACTATATTTTCACCAAACATACCAAAACAAAATGAATAACTAAATGCACTTAATCAATCAATTGGTGGTAGCAATGCACGAGACTGACTGAGTGATTAGCACGAATGCGCAATTATAACACATGTCAAACAAGAATGTGCATGTCCTGACAGATATGTGCTTGTCTAATTCGATGAGAAGCAGCTGCTGCAGACTCGACTGACTCGTACTATTTATCTACCAATCACCAATCAGTTTGTCACCATAGTCAAGTTTGCTCCGCCCTCAAATGCCCAAGACACAGCGACGCCCCTCATTGCATCAGTTATTTTCTTTCTAAAATTCTAAAGTGTGAGAGAAAAATTTATTCGATGAAATGGCGTAATGTTACACTTGATGAGTTATGTGTTTTTTTTGGCTTTCTTCCTCTATAGTAGCATTTGTTGTTATAGTGAAATCCACCATTATTGGCATTGGTTGGCCAGAAAAGCTAGGCTTTTGCTCGCTTGAGCATTTTAAGGAATGACATGCATCGCGTGAATAAAAGTAATAAACATTTTATATATATATATATATATATATATATGTATGTATTAGTGATGTAGCGGGTCATTTTTTCACATCCGCGGATGCGGATGCGGATGAGGATGTTTGATTCGAACATCCGCGGATGCGGATGTCTACATTTTCGTTATTTTTTAGGATATATTCGAGATTTGTTGTGTTTAACATATATAATAAGTTATTATATAGAGAGAGCTGTAGCTATAATGTAGTATAATTGATTAATTGTACAATAATTGCTGTACTTTTCTCTGAACATATAAAATAATATCAAGCATCTAACTAATATAGAAATCAATTAGTGAATTCGTCTGCAAATAAATTCGTTATATTTTGTTGAGTTTCAGCCACAATTAGAAACCATAATTGTGTTACCAGGATGCGGGACGTGAACCCAACTCAAATGCACCCCACCGACCTCTTTCCCCAACCTCCACCCTTATAGAAAGAGATCTTTAATTAGCTTGATAACTATTTATATTGCTTTTAAAGTTTTATTAGGCATATTTATAAATGAGTAATTAAAATAAAGTAAACTAAGATGTTCATCGTTTAATGTTCAAACTTAATTATAGGAAGGTTATGCTTAAGGAACATTAATTTTTCTGCCTTTTCTGCTGCCAGTCTGTTTCTCTTTTCATCATATATTAATCCAGCACTGCTAAATAATCTCTCGCTTGGTACGTTTGTTGGAGGACAGGCTAAATGTTTCCTTGCAAGTTTACTCAAGTATGGATAGATATTCTGCATATTTTTCCACCAACTAATAGGATTGTCACATGCAGCCAGGCGTTTTTCTTGGTGATAGCTCTCGATCATTTTTACTACATCTTTTGACATCGCGTAGGTCTCGTCATTGCTGCTTGACTCAAGAAACTGAGAGACAATTCTGTGATAGATTTGCTTGTTGAAGGTGTTGGTTCTGTCACTGAAACTTTTATTCTTTTGGTGGGTGGCGAAGCGACAGATTCAAGAGATTGAAGCTCTTCAACTGCTTTGCCAAGTGATGATTTAACTCGTTCTAATGTACTAGGTGAAAATAACTTAGCTTTGTAACGTGGATCTAAGTAGGTTGCAAGAGAGTAACTTCATACAAGAACAGCCTCTCGTCTTGTCGCTTGCATCACTTTTGCGCACAATGAACTAGTTCCATTAATATAGTAGAATTTGATAATTTCCGCTTATTAATGACGTTTTATCTCAACGGTCCACATCCGCACGACATCCGCAGTCCAAAGTGCGGATGCGGACGCGGATGCGGATGCGAGAAAATGTGCGGATGTTCCGCGGATGCGGATGCGGATGTGACCTACATCACTAATATGTATATATATATATATATATATATATATATATATATATCAGAGGCGACGGCGGGGGTCAGGCAGATCAGGCTCAGCCTGACCTAACTTTAAAAGAAAAATAAATTTAATTTCCTGGTCATCATGGAAAATTTAAATTTGTGTATTTCAAAGATCTATTTATTATGGTCACTTTATTAGAGCAATATAAATTTTAGAATGCCGCATTTTTTCCTTCTCTCCATGCGCCGCTTCTTTGGGCAAAGTCAGACTTGTTTTATGACGCCTGAGCGACCGAGCGCATTAAGCCACAAAGCCAGGTCAGGCATCATTTCCGATGCCTTGCATCACACATATGAAAAAATGAAACTTTTACGAAATTTAATGTAATTTAAAATCAACATTAGTATAGCATCTGTCAAAACAATCAGATAAGTATATAATTTTGTCAATCTATTTTTTCAAAGAAGAAAAAAGCGAGTTTTTCACTTTACAAGTCAAGCATATTTCTAAGTGCCTAACATTACGCTGGATGCCAAATCTCATCCTCAGAAAGCTGTTTGAGTGAAAATAGAGATATGTGGCAACTATGAATTGCGCAAGGCTTTCCTCATTGTCAGTTACCTGATCAGGGACCGTGTCGTATTCGTTTCAATGCATTTGAATTTTTTTCTTTTGTGCTTTTTGTGTGTGTGTGTGTTTTTTCTTTTTTTACTCGACCTTAGATACTCATTTACATTGAAGTACATTTATAAAGATCCTGATTTTACTGCCTGTAAAAATGTCAAAGAACTGCTAAAATTATGCATTGACTTAGATTTAGAAAAAGCTTTTAGCGAATCTGCAAAACTGTTTAGATTGATTTTAACTATATCAGTGAGCAGAGCATCCACAGAGAGAAGTTTTTCAACATTAAATCGAATTAAGACGTAGCTAAGGAACAGAACTGGTCAGGAAAGACTACAGGGTGTCCCATAAGTCCGGCATCATAGGAAAAATAATAAAAAAAGGCAAAAGAAAAGCTTTTATTTACAGAACGTGCTCAATATGTCCACCATTGTTTTCAATACACAAATTCAGACGTGATACCCAGTCAGCAAGCACACGGTGAATGATGTCAGGAGTAATGGTGTTACATGCCCCAATAATGCACTGCCGCAAATGTTCAACACTTCTAATTTTCTCTGCGTATACCAGCGCTTTCAAGTGGCCCCAGAGATAAAAATCTAGTGGCGTGAAATCCGGGCTTCTAGCTGGCCATTCCACAGGCCCTCGACGTCCTATCCAATGACCAGGGAATTGTTGGTACAGGTATTCCCTTACTTGGGTGCTGTAATGTGCAGGAGCGCCGTCTTGCTGGAACCATACTGGAAAATTTCCTTCTTCGTTCAAGACACTGGGAAATGCTTATTCCTTGAGCATACGTGGGTAGGTGCCTCCAGTGACATGTTCATCGAAAAAGAAGGGGCCTATGATGCGATCCTTCCAAATGCCACACCATACCATCACCTGAGATGCACCTTGTTCCTTTGAAGAGGTATACCAGTGAGGGTTGTTTTGAGACCAGTAGCGGATGTTCTGTCGATTTACCTCACCATTTCCATAAAAAACAGCCTCGTCACTGAACAGAATGGTGGACTGGAAATTGGCATCCCGAGCATATTGTTCCGTAGCCCATTCACAAAATTCCATCCGCCGGTCGGGATCATCTTCGCTTAATTTCTGTAGGATCTGAAGTTTATATGGATGCCATTTGTGAGCCTGAAGAATGCGATGGATGCTACTTTTCGACACTCCTGTCTCGGCGGACAATCGCCGAAGAGACTTATTGGGACTTCTGTTAAAATGAGCCAGGATAGCAGTCGCTGTATCATCGTCAGTGGACCTCCTTGAAGGTCCACTGCGTGGTTTATCTTCTATGGATCCTGTTTCCTTAAACTTTGCAACAAGTCTGCTAACACAACTCTGTGTTATAGGCTCGCAGTCTGGATGCAGTCTGTTAAATTCAGCAGCGGCCTCTCTTTGACTCCGATTTCCTATGAGTAGAATTATCTGGATTCGTTCTTCCTTGCTCACAGACATTATGGCCTGTAGAAAGAGAAAAATATGAATTATGGTTTGTAGAAATAGAAAAATATGAATTTCTCCTATGATGCCGGACTTATGGGACACCCTGTAGTATGTTTAGCAAGAATTGCAATAGAGAAAGAAATTGTGGTTTCTCTGTAGAGGCAAAAGATTCTACATGACAAGGTCATCGAAGAATTTGCATTGAAACCGAGGAGGTTGGAGTTTATGTATAAATGACTCATGGTAGATTAAATATGATGAAGACATTCTCTAAGGACATAATAAAATACAAGTAAGTTATTATAATTATTAAACAATTTATTGATTTAGTAGGCTCTAAGTAATTTTTGAAAACAAAAGCAAAATTATATAAAAAAAAATTTTTACATATTCATTAATATGAATTCTATCGAAGTCATATCAAGCCCATAATGCTTGTGCCTGACCTATGTGAAAAGTCTGGCGTCGCCCCTGATATATATATATATATATATATATATATATATATATATATATATATATATATATATATATAGATACATAGATAGATAGATAGATATGATATGGTATATACAGTATATGCAGTATACTTAAATAAATATATGCATATTATAAAGATTTTATACAAAATAAATGACTAACAATAAATCTCGTATTATGATACAAATTGAGGAATGCTATCTCGATCTCAAAGGGTTTTAAATTTTAAATCCCTCAAACACTGTGGGTGATAGAAAAAAAATCTGTTTTCATTTACGTAATAAGCGTAAAAAAGTACATAAGAATCACTCACATTTATTAAAAACTTTGTTTAAACAGTGTTATCTTTTTGCCTTGCCGCCCAAATTCATTTCCTTATTTTCTAATAAAATGTTCTCTCGTTCAGGGTTTTTAATATAAGAATCGGATATAGTTCCACTATATACAATCCATGTCGCGACAACGAATGCGAAAGATTATAAATAATGCTGATGTTAATGTTTGATACAATCGGACTCGGAGAACGCCTTTCCAGTGCATCTTTGGTAATTCAATTCGTACGTGTAAGAAATGTTTGGAAGGGTTAAATGAAATTTTTTAATCAATACCGTGCCGGATAATCTTTAAGTATACGCTTTAGCTTTTATGGAAAACTTAATTTCAAAGGTAGGATATATTTCCATATGAGATATATTCGTTTACTTTATAGTCCTATCTTTTATCACGCAACTGAGACAAACATAAAGCTTCTTTCATTTTAATGATTAATAATTGTACACTCTTTATAAATTATAACACTGGTATGCATATGAAATTTTTTTGTCTGCTGTGAGGGTTTTTTCAACTCATATTATATAATTCGACCATGCTGAATTCGAAAATGACATTGTTTTTCCTCAATCAGGTCAGGGTTTTTCTCTATTGGCCATTTATTATAAGTCCAATTTTATCCCCAAATTTATTGATTTTTTTAGCTTAAACACTGTAGATACGAGTAATATTATAAGAACACTCGTGAAAAATGAAAACATTGTGTGAATAAATACTTTTATTCATACAATGAATATGGAAAAAAGTTTATTGAGGAAGGAATGAAGTTTTTTTGGCTTTCCGTCTGTGTTTTTCTTCGGGCACGTCTCGCTTCAAACACCAGCAATAGTCCGCCAGCATATTGATATCCCAGTTTCCCTGGTACCTCTCTTCCATTATTTTGATATCTTGGTGAAATTGTTCACCCTGTTCCTCACTATAATCCCCGCAATTTTCAGGAAAATAGTCCAAGTGGGACCACAAAAAGTGCATTTTTATGGACATGCGCGACCCTTGAGCTTTGAAAGCTTCCATCAAGTTTTCGACAACGGACTCGTATTCTGGACTTCTACGCTTGCCAAGAAAATCAGTGACAACTGATTTGAATGCCTGCCAGGCATTCTTCTCAGTTGGAGTCATTGCGTTTTCGAACTGAGTATCCTTGATCAAAGTTCGAATTTGAGGACCATCAAAAACCCCAGCATTTAGTTTAGCATCAGATATATGAGGAAATTTACTCTCGAGATATCGGAATGCTGAACCCTCCTTATTCATTGATTTGGTGAAATTTTTCATCAAGCCCAGCTTAATATGAAGTGGTGGGAGCAAAATTTTTGTTGGTGGTACAAGGGGCACTGAAACGACATTATGCGACCCAGGTTCAAAATTCTCTCTGGATGCCCATTCACGCTGTGCATAGTGCTTCTCATCCGCTCGGCTATCCCATTTGCAGAGGAAACATGGATATTTCGTGTATCCCCCTTGCATTCCCAATACAAATGCCACAATCTGAAAAAAAAAAGAAAATATTTAAAGAATTTAGAGAATTTGTTCTATCATAAAAAAATCTATGCATTGGACTGTATCACTTCTGTGGGGAAGTTAAGTGTTCTTATACGCTCTCAAATAACCTTTGGAAAAACAACATAGTCAATAGCAATAGTTTACTTATGATATTAGTATTACCTTCAAATCTCCACAGATCCTCCAGTTATGTTGGTCGTATACGAGAGCATCCAGTAAAATTTTCATGTTATCGTAGCTCTCAGTAAGTTGTACGGAATGTGCTACAGGGACTGATGCAACCCTATTCCCAATGTTGAGAAGTACTGCTTTCAAACTTCGTTTAGACGAGTCTATAAATAGCCTCCATTCTGATGCGTTATATGGCAGGCCCAAGGATTCGATTAGCCCCTCAACATTGCAGCAGTACACTAAGGAAGAGGTATTTTCGTGCACTGCAAAAAACTTGCGGAATTCTTCCTCTCGTTTCCTATACCAGGAGAATGTTGTTCCCGGAGCCAGCAAGTTGTCCTCTCGAAGTCGTGAGCCCAAGATCTCGGCAGCTAATTTGGAAAGTCCTAAATCCCTGGTAAGATCATTAAGTTTGGCCTGGTTGAGAGGCCTCGGCTCATTTGAAGCGGTATTTTGAGGTATATACGACTGGGACTGGTCATTGGCATTGGTCATTGATTCATCATCAGAATCATCGAAGTCCAGGGTTTGAGGTGGGTCGGGTATTGGAATTCCAGGACCATGGGGTACAGGTCTCATAGCAGAAGGAATGTCAGGGTATACAACAATGTGTTTATTCTTCTTGTTAACTCCTGAAAATAGAAACACAGAAACATGGATATAAAACTTGCATATGAAATAGAAGAAGCATTCAGACAGTGGCGGCTCGTGAGGAAAGGCTGCGGTCTGTAAGATATGAAATAGGTCGATGGAGTCTGTATATTTTCTTTCTTTTTCATTCATATTGTCCCTTCGGGGACAATATGAATGAAAAAGAAAGAAAATATACAATCATTGTATATGTAAATGTAACTTGTATAACAATATGTATGTGTAAATGTATTTTTTATAACAATATGTATATGTAAATGTATGATTACCATTATGGTGAATATTATGCTATATATGGTGAATATTACATTATGGTGAATATTATGCTATATATGGTGAATATTACATTATGGTGAATATTATGCTATATATGGATTCAAAATATTTAAGAAAAATAAATTTATAAGCCCACCTTGGAGGTTTGTCACGCAGAAATAGCAATCTGTCACGTGATCCTTTCCTTCTCTCCAAATCATGGGAATTCCAAAAGGCAAAGATTTCGCTCTGCCTTTGCTCCATCTTCTCAAATTTTCAATGCACGTCTTGCAGCACATATGAGGGGCGAAATTTTTGTCCTGGTCCCCTAGCTTAATTCCAAAGTATGCTCTATACATTGTCTTCACAAGTTTAGTGATTTGGGACTGATTATTTGGCATGGTAACCGTCCCACATATGTAGCAGAATCTATTGGGATCATTTTTACACGCTCTATTCATTATGAAATATTTTATCTATATGCCTGAAAAGTAAAAAAAGATATTATACAAGTGAAACAAGTGATGATAGATGTTACTGTTCCAATTCCGCTTTGACAAAATCACGAAAAATTCTATTTTACTTATGAAGCCATAGCCGGATAACCTGAGCTGATTGAGAAAGACGGATTGCAGATTCGAAATCAGCAGGAAAAACTCTATAAGAATCACTTACAAAACCCTTGACAGCAAAATTGATGCATACCAGTGTAATCAATCTTTGTTGAAATAAGACCAAGACTGTATGTCACTGGAAGAACGTCTCTACAAACAGGATGTAATTTTGCTCTAAGTTCTGTAACTTATCTTAGTCAAGTTTTAGGAAGGTGTACTCGAACTTTGTATAAAATTTTACTATTAAATACGTATTGAAGTTCATCAGACGTTTTTCATAAATTATTCCTTATATATAGGGGCCTGTTGACGGTAGGCCCTCTATAATAAATGTAGGATCAAGTAAAGATAAGCACCCCCAGCCTTCTTTAATTAGCCTTATAAAGCTAACTAACGAAAATATCACGACCTAACCTAACCAATCGTCAAGGGCGTACAGTTGACTTAACGATTGGTTAGGTTAGGTCGTGATGTTTTCGTTAGTTAGCCTTAAAAGGCTAATTAAAGAAGGCTGGGGGTGCTTATCTTTACTTGATCCTAAATGTAACAGAGTTACAGAAGTTAGAGTTATTTGAATAAAGCCTATGGTGCCCAACTTCTGAGAAACCCTGTATATACTGTGTAGGCCCCTATACAGGTTGGCGCAAAAGTGAGGAGTCAGGGGAGACGGAGAGACTGGATCTTTCTCGTTCTATGGCCGACACTATTTTTGAATAAAAATTATTTTCCAGTTAAAAAATTTATAATTCATGCAATGAGGACCCTTTGACTCCTGACCTTTGTGACACCCACTCGAATTAGCACAAAATTCAGGAGTCAAAGGGTCATTATTGAATAAATTATAAATTTTTTAACGGAAAAGGTAATTTTTACTTAAAAATAGTGGCGGCCACAGGACAAAAAAGATCCATTCTCTTTGGTTTCTTTGACTCCTGACTTTTGCGGCACCATATCAATTGATAGGTCTTCTTTTATAATGTTACTGTTTATGTAAGCCATTATATCTAAAATTTATCCTTTAAAATTGTAAAATCCTATTTACAATGACAATTACCTTATCAACCAAATAGTAAAATTATATAGTATATATATATATATATATATATATATATATAGTGGGCCTAGTATTAGCTGAGTGAGGTGATGCTGATTAATTTAGTGCTAATGACTAATTGATGTAATGATTGTTTGTTAATGACAGGCTGAGTCAACAATTTATGATGTCCTACGGTATCTCCGGTTTGAAGGTGGCTAATGGAGTAGACCTACGATAATTACTTCTGAGTGATACGAATTGATTCGAGGTTACCAGCTTAGATTACACCCAAGAAATAAGGTTACAAAAATCTCTTGTTTTTGTTTTTAATTAAGAAATAAATTAGTTATTTGTTCACAGTGAATAACAATGACGTACACAGTAATTATAGTAACAATTATATAACGGCATTTATATTATGCTAAATCTGACTGAGGATTAGTAAATTAGGAAATGGTTATACAGATTAATTGTTAAGTAATACACTCATTTATGATAGGATAATGGTATGCAAAAATGGAACACAGCATGAAATATGAAACCTATTGATAACAGAAATTATGCACGTACGTTTTGGTACAAGGAATAGAATGCATAATACCCTGATTTAGGTAGGCTAAAAGTTATGCATAAATGGAACATGGAGTAAATGATGCAGCCTAATGATAATAGAAATTATACACGTACGTTTTGGTACACTGAATAGATTACGTAGTACACTGATTTAGGTAGGCTAAAAGTTATGCATAAATGGAACATGGACAAGATGCTGCAGCCTAATAATGACTGGAAGAAAATGCAATGATAGTGGTTTAATGATTAACAATTATATAACGGCATCTATTACTATGCTAATGAATGATTGATGCTTAGCACATGAGGAAATGGTTATACAGCTTAATTGTTAATATATCGATAGGCTAATGAGTTGTGCACGAAAGGAAACGCGAATCACGGTATTTGATACAACAATATGAATATGAATAGGAAATAAGCCTACTGCGGTTTGTATGAGACAGTTAATTTTATGCTCAATTGATAAATATACGAAAATATCACCATAACAGGGTGATACACAATTACGGTATTAGAATGACACTTAATTAACAATAGGCCTACTGCGTGTTTAATGAGAGTCGGTTAGAATGCTTATGGAACACTTTGATATTGCCTAGAAAATGCGGTTCTGTGGTTACTCTGTGTAGGCTTCACGAGAGTTGCTTAGAAAACATGCACTGAGCTTACCGAGATTGTCGTATACCTCCGGGAATGAAGTGTTGCTTGGAGTCTCACCTATTATCGTAGGGCGCGATGTGTCGTTGACCGTCCGTTGTTTCGCGCCTTGATGTTTCGTGAGAGAGGATGCGGGCCTATTGGAGTCTCGTTGACGGCCGCTTTTCGTAGTTTCGTAGAAAATTCACTTATCGTATCCTCCCCGAGGATGTTTCTTGTAGCGTGTTGAACTTTTCCGGTGCCCTCGAGGATGATCGAAAACCGGTCGAGATGACGTGAGGAAAACAGGGACGCCAACGGCACTAGTGTGGTTTATTGCAGGACGGATTTATAGCTTACTTCAATTGATACTGCTTTTCTTGAATGAAATATGTTGAAGTGGGCCTTGATCTGGTGCCGGCTAGTAGTATAGCCGTGTTTGGGGATACAGACATGGATAAATTTGAAAATCCCCACCACCACCACCGTCCGTCCTTCATGACGGTCCCTCCTTTATAAGGTGTCTTTCATGGTTTAAAAAAAAATTAAATTTTAAAAATTAAAAAAATTAAAAAGGGTTCACCCACACCTTCCTTAAAAAAAAAAAATCCTCCTCAACTTTCACGGTCTTTCGAAACAAACAAACATTCGAGTACTTCTTACGAAGGTTCCGTCGTGTTCGTGGACCCGCTAGTTTTATCTTTCTGGAAGTGTTCGCGCAGAAGATCTATTTCTGGAGCACCAGGCTTTTGCTGATATATATATATATATATATATATATATATATATATGCTAGTAAATGTGACCAACATATATATTTCATATATAAGAACTGTAGTGTCAGGCAAGTAGCAAAGATTTCTTTAACGCCATCCGTGATCATCGTTTCGGTTTAATATATTAATAACAATAACACAAAATAAAACTAGGATAAATACAATTAACTCATAAACAAATTTTGCATTGTTCTAATATTTGTATTACGAAATAGATCCAGAAACTATTAACAAAATTTAATTTCATTTCATTTATCTAATCTAATCGGAGTCTAATATATTTCAATCCAATCGTATAGTAGCGTGGTACAAATCATCATAAACAGCAAATATTATCATAGTTAATTATATATACAGTGCCCGCGAAAAGTATCCGATCACTCAAGAAAATACAATATTTTCCCTTAATATTCAGAGACACGTAATTCACTTTCTATTTGTTCTAGCGACATCTGGTAACTTTGAGGTTGCTCGCTGATATGAGAGCTATCCAACGCATTCTCAAATTAGTGTTCTGGTAGCCTTCGTTGCGGGTGGCTGTGTCTCAAATTTGTCAGATTTCACTGTTTGTGTAAATTTCTTGATATTTTTTTTTTTTACAGAAAGTGGTGTAAATAAAATTTATATATAATGTGTGCTAAAAAACAACTTAAGAGTGATTGTCGAGGTGCTATTGTTGCTTTGCATGCATGTGGGAAATCACAGAGACAGATAGCTAAGGAATTAAACATATCCCAAAGTACCGTTAATTTATGGGTTTCACGGGCTAAGAACAATGGTGGCCTAACCACGCCAGTCCCTAAAAAACGATCTGGCAGACCGAGAAAAACAAATTCGCGAACAGACAAACTTATGAAACGTTTAGTATTGAAAAACCCAACAATAACTGCGAAAGAAATAAAATTTAATCTGAATAATTTGTTATCTGGTGTTTCTGAACGAACTATCCAGGAGCGGCTCCAAAAGAACTCGGATTACCATCTCGCCATGCTGCTAAGAAACCGTTCATTAATGAAAAAATGCGTAAAAAACGTGTCGCATTTTGTAAAAAATACATTCATTGGACTGTTGATGACTGGAAGAAGGTTTTATTTAGCGATGAGTCGACATTTTTGACATTCAGAAGTTGTCCAAAAAAGGTTCGCCGGCCTATTGGCTCAAATAGGATGGACCCTAAATACACCCTAAAGACAATGAAACACCCTCCAAGTGTGATGGTTTGGGGTTGTTTCGGTTACTATGGGCGTGGAAACTTATATTTTCTTCCGAAGAACACAACTATGAATGGTGCACGGTATTTAGCAATGCTACAGGATAAACTTCCAATGGCAATGGCAATCCAAAGGACAAAAACATACATGCATGATGGTGCACCATGTCACAGGGCCAAAATAGTGACAAAATGGATTACTGACAATAAATTTGATATTTTGGATTGGCCTGGTAATAGTCCAGATCTCAATCCGATAGAAAATCTGTGGCTAATAATAAAAAATAAGGTTGAATGCCACGACACTGGCTCAGTCGAAAAATTACAAGAGGCCATCAAAAAGGTATGGTGCAAGGAAATATCAGTGGAAGTTTGTCAAAACTTGATTAAATCCATGCCAAAATGTCTAGAACAAGTCATCCAAACCAAAGGACAGATGACAAAATACTAATATAAGGTTAGTATACATTTAAACATTGTTTTTTATGTAAAAAATACAAATTTCAAGGGAGATCGGATACTTTTCGCGGGCACTGTATATATATATATATATATATATATATCAGCCCTCTTAAAAACACTAGGATGAATGCGAATACATGCATTTTATATTTCATAATTTCAAATATGGATATCGTTCTTACTAGTTCATCCAGTTAACCTATAACAGCTGTTCTAAGCTATGTATGAAAATACATTTTCAATAACTCAAACTAGTCATGCTTATTCGGATAGATTGAAATACTGAATCATCATTTCCTTCTCTAAACATCCACTTAAACATCATTATCATTATCATTATTATTTATGTACAAGATTATTTAAATTAATCATTTTATTTCTACAAAATAGCTGGCATCTCAATCTTTTAAGGTAGCATGACGTGTACAGTACATTATAATGTTTAATCATGCTATTTCATTTCCTATAGGCCTATTAAGTTTATCAACATTATCATACCATTAGCAATATATAATACACACACACACACACACACACATTTCTTAATATTTCCAATTAATAGAAAACGAGTAGTGAATTTTTCAGGGCATAACTCTAGTATTTAAACCTGTAGCAACGATTGTTGACTAAAAATAGTCCTAAATCCACTATTCTAAATCCATGTATTCTCTGTGATATTATATATATATATATATATATATATATATATATATATACACGGTGAACCAAAAGTAGGTGGACAGTAGGTTGAATACGGTTTGTGTTATATTATATTATAACTATGGTGTCATTATAACTATGGTGTTTGTGTTTTATTATATTAAATATTATAACTAAATTTATTTAAATTTTATTTTGTATTATAGTATACAAAAAAATTAAATATGTATTCTCAAAATAAACGTTATCATTTACTGTCCACCTACATTTGGTTCACCCTATATATATATATATATTAGGGTGGTCCACAACAGCGTTTTTTGGAATGTTAAATTCAGTCACATCTGCCCTTATTCTATTTCCCCACAAGAATAAATGTGCCAATTATCTTTGCTCTAGGACCTTTTTATGCACTCGCTCAAAATGAAACAATTTGAATAATGACGACAATTTATGACTGGAACATTTATTGAACAAGGATAATAATGACTTGACAATTTATAACTATATTATATATATATATTATATAATATATATATATATATATAATATATTAATATATTATGAAATTATAACAGCGGAACAAATAATGCACACAGTTGAAGATCTTTAGGTCTTCTTGAGACCAGTTTTAGTCGGCTCTTTGAATTCCTTGCGGTGCTGAGCGACTGCGCGGAGAAGGTACTGCTTTTGCGCTTCATCCGTCGTGATTGTGCTGTTGAAAGCCTTAATGAGCGCAACTCCTCTTTCTGCGCAATCGTTAACCATTGTCATCTTCTCTACACGTTCCTTCATTCCTTGGTAAGCTGGATCCGTGTTCCAATCATTTGGTGTCTTGGACAGGAATGATTGCGCCTGTTCACTTCCGTGCTGCATGATGAGGTTGAAGAAGATTGCTGAACGTTTGGTGGCATAGAATTCCAAGGGATTGCTCGAGGAGAACGTTTTTCCGTCCACGCGCTTGAGTCCTTTTCTTTTTTCGGGAACAGCTAGGATGTTGTGAGCAATCCTCTCCTTCGTGGACGCGTGAACTCGAGGATCAAAGAGTACCAAGGGGATTAAGTGCTCAGAAATGAACCACAAATGGCACTTCATCGCGGCAAATGCCGCGTCGTTCGTCTTTCCTGGGTGAGCTTTCAGCTGGCGTAAGAAAGTGAGGTCATTCAATGGAGCCATGTATGTAACACTGGCCTCGTTCCAGTAGCGGCCGTAAAGGAGGGTGATAAACAGGCTTAATTCCTCGATGTTCCGTTTCTCGGTCTGAAGCAAGGTGAATTGATCTCTGAATAGGAACACCTTGAGCATGTAAATGGCCTTGGCCATCCATCGCGCATGGTGCATGGCTCCAGGGCTTCGAATTCTCACAGGACCGTCAAGCTTCCCTCCCAAGAAAAGGAGGTAGAGAAGCATCAGTTCATCATAGTCGTCCCGCTGGCTCTTCTTCTTGACAGCCTCCTTGTAGTAGGAGACCATTTCCTTCGTCTGCTCTGCTTTTTCAATGAACAGGCTGTTAGGTGCACTCTCGAACTTGCTGCGATCAATGAAAACCCAGTGCTGCTTGAAGCGCTTGACTAGGCCAATTTCAGGTCCACTGGATGTTCCGAAACAAGCACCGAAGGCCGCATCAAGGACGACTTCTACCACGTGGTGTCGGCAAACGATCCACACCAGATCAATACCCAACTCCTTTTCAATGAGAGTACAAGCTCCAGCATGAAGTCCCGTGTTGGACGCAGTTGTATCAAAAACAAGACCTCGAACGTTGCCCGTCAAAGACCAGTCGTCCACAAGCTTCAGGCACGCCTGAGCCTGAGATGCTCCAGTTGCAGCAGCTACCATTGGAACTCCAAGGAGTTTCTCTTCCCCGTTACCGGTTACAAGCACAGCCACACGGTCCACCACCTCTAACCCATGGGAGATATCTGTAAGCAGCTTACTATCCCAGTGCAAGAGAAGGGGCTCATGGGTCTTGAAAGTGGCCTGATCTTCGCGGCACACCGCTTCACGTGTACATTGTCTCACGCGACGAATGGTGCTGCGTGAGACTGACAATTCGTCCAAGTTGTGCCCCAGCGATTTAATAGTTGCTGCGACAACTGCCATTCCTTTCCTGTCACTGATGTTGTGGCGATCCAAGGCTAAGGAAATGTCAGGCGTGATCACAGACTTCAATCGCTTAGGAGTGGAACGTTTTCGTGCTGACTCCTTAAAAACTACAGTATCTGAGTCTAATGATTCAGATGTGCTTGAACTAGAAGCCTCCAGTTCTCCTGGGACCATCTCGCATCCGCCTCGCGCTTGGCCT
>JAJOZX010003541.1:450000-462500 GCA_023014485.1 Bathynomus jamesi | reverse complement strand
TTAATCCTTTAATTTTTATTTTTTATTTTTACTTCACCGTTTATTGCATATATATATATATATATATATATGTGTGTAGATATGCATGTGTATATATATATATATTTGTGTGTATGTATGTTATTTATTTATTTTTTTTTTCTTTCTGTAACCTATATATAGGCCGTAACCTTTTATGTACTTCAGTGTTCCTGAGGATGTCATTAGACGAAAGCGCTTGAGCACCTTTTTGTGTTTCCTTTCCTTCGTGGTTTTATTCATCATATATATATGTATATATATATATATATATATATATATATATATATATATATATATATATATATATATGTATATATATATAGTGTAATATATATATATATATATATATATAATATATATATATATATATATATATATATATATATTATATATATATATATATATATATAATATATATATATATATATATAATATATATATATATATAATATAATATATATATATATATATATATATATATATATATATATATATATATATATTATATACATATATATATATATATATATATATATATATATATATATATATATATATATATATATATATATATATATATATATATATATATATATATATATATATATATATATATATATATATATATATATATGTAAAATGAACCATAAATAATTCCCATATTCCTATACTATCTTATTCTTCATGTAATTCTTGTATTCATTTATATAGTTCTTGTATCCATTTTAAGAAAAAGTATCCATTTTAAAAATTCATGTGTTATATGGTTCATGTATTTATATAATCCTGTATATTCTTATATATTTAACTTTATATAATGCCTATACTCATATGTATGTACGTGTGTGTCATTTTTACATAAGGACCAAAATCGCCCAACGCGAGTTTGGATAAAATTTTTGATTTGCTTTCTACTTTGCCAAATAATTGGTGACCTGTTGTTTTTTAAAATCTCATAATCATTTTTTTAGATTTCGCTTAATAAGGAATCCTGCTTAAGCTTTGCAATGTTCATATTTTGTATACATTCTTTCGTTATAAAAGATGAGATCATGTCTTGCCTAAGCATTAAAATTGTACATCTTAAACCTTAAAATTTTACTCATATGCATATTTTAGTGTAAAGATGCATAGTCCGATTTCCACTTTTAGTTAACTTGGCAGATCATGATAACATCAGATCTGAAAAGTCGCGGTTTAAGATAAAAATATGGTTTCGTCTTCAAATATTTTGTTTACTCGTTCAAGCCTTACCACAGCTAAAATTTACTTTATTTTCGAATATTGTGCAAAAATAATACAGCCTTTTTAGCATTTAATAATAATGATGTTAGCAGTTTTTGGGTATATAAACCCAGTAAAAATCTTCCATTGTCATTCAGAAGCTAATTCAGAGGCTGAGCACTACCTGTACATTTTAGCAGTAAATTACAGTAAAGATAGTTTTTATCTTATCCTTCGAGCCTTGCTCTCTTCAGAAGAACTTAGTCATTAAACTTTCCGGATACGCTATAAGAAGAGTCCGGAACCTTCAGCATTTTTAGTAAGTCTATCAGAGTCCTCCGAGCCACTATAGAAGAACTCGGAGAGTAATATAGAAGAAAACTACTGCAAGTCACACATCCGTTGCTGCCACCTAACTAGAACCCCCGTCGACTTCGAACCACCCGGGCCATAGACGGAGGGGTTAACAACTGGCGACCCTTTAACCAGGATCTTCACGACTCCAGGATTCTTCCAGTCTTCCAGACCCTGGAACCAGAACCAACACCCAGTTGACCGGCGTGTCACGACTTCTAGTTCGTCACATCCACCCTTGAACCGGTGCGTCACGACTCCAAGTTCTCCACGCCTAGTTTTCATCCAAGAACAAGTGGCCAGCAAGACACGTCTTCAGGACACGTCTCTAAGGATTTCGCCGTAGGAATCTTGTTAAGTACAAAACTCTTTTTTAAATAATTCTAAACATTTGAAAAGTCAGTATTATTAACAGTTAATATTTAATATTGAGCCAGAATTAACACAAAACACAGTGAACACTTCAGACACCAGTGATACATTTTTTTTATTGAAAACAGTATTTCACAGAATTATTGTCACAGAATTATTGTCACAGTTATTTCAGAGTTATTTTCACTATTCTAGTTAGTATAGTATAATTTTATTTAATGTACCAAACATAGTATTACCAGGATAATTTGTTTACATTTTTTTTATTTTTTTGTTTGCAATCTTTTCAAATTTTCCCAGTTAGGCAAATTGTTGTGCATTTATTTTTTTAGATAGTGTAGTTAGGAAAACCCCTTAAGTGATCATTCCATAAATTAAGATCGGTCAAGCAGACCTAATTAGAACACATTAATAAGTACCTTCACATATGAGCGATTCAGACGGTGCGCTTTCTGACATCGAAAATTTACCTACACCCATTTTTCCACCTACCCCGCGCCCTTCAAACATACTCCCAAACACACAAGCCAATATGTCTCAGTCTCAAACCCCCGCCCCAGCATACATTAACTTAGGCAGACTAGTAAACCTTCCTCATACTGTTTTAATTTTTAAGGGGACCATAGATAATCGTTTTGTTGAACCACGCGTAAGACCTTGGATTGAATCTTTAGAGCAACATTTCTTACGCGAAAATACCGATGATGATATAAAAATTAGGGAAGCAAAAAGATTTATCGACCCTAAAGAAGGGAATGCTCATGACACAGTCACCTACGTCCCATCAATTAGCGAAGCTACAACATGGGACGATTTTAAACAAAACTTATTAGAATTTTTTAAAGAAATAACCCTTGCACAACCCTTAGCCACGTTAGAAGCAGTCTTCCAAGCTAAATGGAAGAAAGAGGAACACGAAGATTTAAACAATTTTATTACACGTACACATAAACTTGTAGGAGAAGCCCTCCGCCGCAGAAAATGCATGTGGCATAACTTTCACTTCGAAACAAAGAAATCTAATAGTAGCACAACCATTTACCAAAACCTACCCGGAGCACCTAAAAAAAAGTTTCAGGAGTTTTTAAATGTTGACAAACCTGTAAGTGTAGCCATAAACAAAACACGGGAACATTACCCCGATTTAGCAAACCAAACTACCGAAAGGTAGAGAAACCCCGTACATTACATTCAACAGCAGCAGCCACAACACCAACAACAACCTATAAATCGAGGCCAATGCAGGGAACACACCCAGAAACAAGCCCCCAAACCCAGAATACACGCCCTCCTCCACAGTGTTTTAACTGCGATAGCTTTGGGCACATGATAAGTCAGTGTAATTACCCTCTTATTGCTCCCACTGTCACGAACATGGTCATCGCCGTGGCGATCGCCAAAAGTGTGCTGATAAAGCCCCTGCAGGGTATAGACCCCACTTTCAGAAACCAAACCACCACGTTCCCAAAACGTATCCCAAAAGTCATCCAATCCCCAGAAACCAGTCCATTCCCAGCCTCAGTCGAACTACCAACCCAATAGATTACGACCACAGGGTCAACCACACTCTTACCCCATGTACAAACCTCAGTACAACCAGCAAGGTCAACTAGTTCGGTACGTAGAAGTACCCGTGGAGGAATCATTTTCCCCAGAGTACAGTTTTCAAGAACACCCTCCAGCGTATGATATTCCCGTAGAATATGACCCAGGTCCTCCCATAGAAGACCATTCGAGCCCTTTTTTAGACCCTACATTGGAGGCAGCAGTTCAACCTCCCCTCCTAAATTACAGTAATGAACCCAGATACGCACACAAACTCCCCATCAGGATAATAGGTGCGGACCTCCTAGATTTAATAATAAATTGTAGCACCGATAACCAAGATTTAACTGCTCTCCTAGATACAGGAGCACACGCGACGTTAATTAAGAAACAATGTGTAGATGAATTATTAGAGAATACAAATTACAAATATGAACTTAAGGCACCATCCTGCCAACTCAGAGGAGTTACGGGCACACCCATACCTACATACGGAGAAATTGAGTTATATTTAGAAGTTGGAAACGCGGTATACCCCGCGAAATGTTGTATAGTGGACACAGTCGCCACCTTTCAGACAGACATCCTACTAGGTATGGATTTTTTTAACCGGAATCAATGGGAGATTTACCCAGCCGGAAAGTTAGTAAAGTGTCGAAATAGGACACACCATCTCCGTGAGAATGACAGACAGCTTAATGCTAATAGAATTAGTCAGTTCAGATTTCCGAAAGAAATAGGAAACCCCCTCCACTTGATAGCAGTTCAAGTCAGCCGGTTGCATCCAGAGGGACAACCGCTCCAGAAATCAGACCCCAGGGTAATCAGTTCCAGTTGTTGAATCCAGTTGGATCAACACAGTCAGTTTCCAGTCAGTCAGTTTCCAGTCAGCCAGTTTCCAGTCAGCCAGCTTCAGTTCAGCCAATAAGGCAAATTTTAGTCGCCGAACCAGAATCAGATTCACAATTTTTCATATGCCCTACCGAGCATATAACAGTAGCACCTTATGAGAAGATTTGTTTCCTAGCAAAAGTAGTTACAGTCAAGGAAAATTATTAGAGTCAGAGCGTACTCTGATTACAGAGAAAAGTAATTTCAAAAGAGATGTTCTTATTGCCCAAGTCCTTAGTCAGAGTCAGAATTCAGCTATCCCTGTTGTTTGTTTAAACAAAGGAAAAAGTCCTATAGAATTAACTTCAAATCAGAAAATAGGAACTGTTTCCACAGTAGAAGTAGATTCAGATTTCCCCATCAGTATGATAAATCGTGTTTCCAGTTCCTTAGAGTTAAATCCTTCAGTATTAAAAGAAGAATATAAGAAATGTCTGGAGCACTCCCTTCAGGAGTCACCAGCTTTACAGGATCCCAAACTAATGGAATCACTTCTCGATTTCCTGATAAGAAATAGAGATGTGATTGCCCTAAAAGGAGATCCTCTGGGCCGAACTAATTTGGTCCCTTTTGAAATCAAGTTGGAACCCAATTCCAAACCCATTTTCATTCCTCCCTATCGGGTTCCACATTCCCAATTAGTCACTATTGAGGAACACATCAAGGACATGTTGGAGCAGGATGTCATTCAGCCTTCAGCTAGTCCCTGGTCCGCTCCTATGATTCTCGTCTCCAAAAAGGACGGAACATCTCGCCCTTGTATAGATTTTAGACGCCTGAACAACATTACCATCCCAGACCGTTTCCCGATTCCAAACATGCAGGAAACAATTCTGAACGTAGGGAAAGCGAACTTTTTTCATCCCTCGATTTAGCATCGGGTTATTGGCAAATGGAGGTCAGTCCCGAATCTCGGGCATTGACTGCTTTCTCCACTAACCGAGGCCATTACGAATTCCAGGTTTTACCTTTCGGAGTCCGAAATGGGCCTGCTAATTTCTCTAGGTTGATGAATATAGTCCTTTCCGACCTATTAGGTGTCGAAGCTCTCGTTTATCTTGACGATATTATCGTCTACAGTTCGGACATAAAAACACACTTTCAACGCCTTCAGAATGTGCTATCACACTTGAGAAAAGCACACCTTAAACTGAAGCTTGCAAAGTGCAATTTTTTACAAGAATCCCTGGTATACCTAGGATTCCTACTCTCGTCCACAGGAATTAAACCTGATCCAGCCAAACTCGAAGCCCTGGAAAGGTACCCTGTACCCAAACCATCGACGACGCCCGTGCATTTATTGGTTTTGTCGGATTCTATCGGAACTTTATCCCCCAATTTTCAAATATTGCTAAACCCATTACTAATTTGTTCCAGAAAAATTCGAAATTTAACTGGGAATCCGATCACCAACATGCCTTTGAAACTTTAATTAATAAACTAACCTGTCATCCCATTTTACAATATCCTGATTACACAAGACCCTTCATCATAGCCACAGATGCTTCCTCCTATGGACTAGGAGCCGTCCTGTTACAGGACGTAGACGGTGTGGAATTACCCATTGCTTATGCCAGTCAACTTCTCTCTGCACCTCAACGGAATTATTCCACTACGGACCGAGAGGCCCTAGCGGTATATTGGGCTTTGAAAAAATTCCGAAATATCGTCTATGGCTACGATGTAATCATCAAGACTGATCATAAGCCACTCACGTACCTCTTCAAGGACAAGCTACTTGAAGGACGATTGAGTAGATGGGCTCTGTTGATTCAGGACTTTGCAGCAAAAATCGTATACAAACCGGGAAAACTGCAAGTTATTCCAGACGGATTGTCGAGACTCAAGCCCGACGCCCAAGTGAATAAAATAGGAATTCTTCCTGTGTTCGACTACGAGTGTCTGCAATACTCCCAACAACAGGACAAACACACCCAAAACCTTCGGGCGCGCCTAGAACAAAAGGAACCATCGAAGGTAAAAGAACAGTACAACCTCAAAGATGGGCTCGTACATTTCAGGAACGAAGATGGAAATGACCTCGTGGAGATACCGAAGGATCTCGTCGATATAGCCATTGGACTTTGTCACGACTCACCTTTGTATGGACACATGGGGCCGGATCGCACCATCAAGAGTCTTTTGGAGCGATACCACTTTCCCGAGATGAACAAAAAGGTACAAGAATACATCGCCGAATGTCCGTCGTGTTTAAAGCATAAGGGCAACGTACCATCCACAGCTCCGATGCATAAATATCCAGTATGCCAAAGGCCCTGGCAAAGAACTGGAATGAATATACTGGGACCATTTCCCAAAACGTCAAAGGGAAATCAGTACATCATTGTGTTTACGGACCACTTCTCGCGTAACAGCGAAGTAGCCGCCATTCCAGACCAGACCTCGGAAACTGTGGCAAGAGCCCTAGTGGAACGCGTCATCCAAAATCATACCACTCCTTCCATCCTAATCTCGGATAACGCCCTTAGTTTCACTTCCAAACTGTTCGAATCACTCTGTAACATGTGTAAAATTAAAAATACACACATTGTGGCATACCATCCGCAGGCAAACGGCTTAGTGGAAAGGCACAATCGAAAGATCTTGGAAGCCCTGCGCCACGTTGTCGATGCATCCTCCCGTACATGGGATGATTCCTTTCCCATGGTACAAACAGCCATCAACAATGGCTATAATGTGTCCATCGGGGACACCCCTCATTTCGTCCTCTATCTCTACGACAAGCGTCTACCTTTTGATTTGCCCGACCAAACCGACCCGGCAGTTCTAACATCTTCCGAAATGGCAGAAGCAAATCAGCAACTAGCTGAACGATCTTTCAAGATTTTTGACATAATCCGCTATGCCCTCGACCAACGAAACCAACAGATGGAGCAAGAGCAACATAGGCGTCATCCCCGTCAACGGACTATAATCGTCGGTATGCGATGTTATCTGAAGAGCGTGAAACCGCCAGGTGCTCTTTGCAAATTATACCCAAAATGGGATGGCCCATATAGGATTATGAAAAACCTCGGAAAAAATCGCTATGAAATCCTCGACCTCCGGGATCATTCCAAACTAAAGATCATTCACGCTGACAATTTGAAGATAGCTTCCGAACAGCACCTTCCAAAAAACAGCTGCCAGGCGTTCGAGCCGCCTATCCTTCAAAAGGTCAAAGTATTAACAAATCGGGCAGGGATCAAAAAACTGAAGTGCGCACCTCGGGAACCGCTACCCATGAAGATTGGTACCTCGTAATACCACCAGTACTCGAGGCAATCTCTGAACAAGAGGAGGCCCCAGAGCCAATCGTCCCATCGGACCCAGACCCTGGAGAAACCCCTTCGAGAGGATCACTCAGTGGAACTCCACCATCTCCTCCAACTCCACCATCTCCTCTGTCACCACCCTCACCGATTGATGATCGACGCACGGACCCTACATACCGCCCGCAAATGCATCACCCACGTCAACTAGAACCTTCACATAAGAAACGAACCCGCTCAGAATCCGAGCTAAACGGTCGACCCCCATTGCCCCTTCGCCCACAAACACAAATATCCACACAAGTATCCACAGAACTACCCCCAGCTCCGTATAACCTAAGGCGTAGAAATGAATAAAATTGTCCCCCTTATAATTTTCCAAATTATTTACTCTTGTAGACCCAGCATTAAAATTTCTACCGGAGTTGTTATACAAAAATTTGCAGAAGGTAAATTTTTGAAAGGGCACGCAGACCTATATATAAATTTGCAACCCCCTGCTAGAATTAAAATCAATCTCCTTTAGATACAAACCCAATTAAAAACGTTTGAAATTAAAGTCCAGAATTCTTTCCAAGGAAAAGATCAGATTAGTCGCGTTCTGTTAGAAAATACCCTCGAAAATATTCAAACTACAGCACGCGCCCTATCAGAAATATTAGCCTTACCATGGATACAAACTGAAACTAAAAATTCAGAAAACTTCAACCAAAGAAGTAAAAGGGGACTGATAGATATAGGAGGGAAACTGTTCAAAGGTTTATTCGGATTAGCAACCGAAGAAGATATTAAAAGAATTGAACTTAAATTGAATCTCTTTGCGCGAAATCGACAATATAATGGACACATGTTAGAACAAACTGTTAGGTCATTACACGAAAACAATCGCTTCCTCCACTCCCTTTCGGACAGATTCACATACCTTGAATCCATGTTAGCTCAATACAAAGAACACAAAAGATATCTAGAATTAATAGAGATAATTAACCTACAAGTAACCCTAATCGATAAATACTTACAACGAATAACTACGATTCATTCCAAGGTTTTGCGTGCAACCCAGCTAGCCCATGGAAAAATCACTCTTTCCACCCTAATACCATGGGAAATACTTCAGTCCTTGATTCACACCGCCCAGTCACAATTAAAATTATCACCCATATTCCAACTCAACCAACCTAATTACCCCCAATTTCTAGAATACACCTGGACTGTACAAGTGTACATGAACCACGCCCCTACACATACCTCATAATTATACCATTTTTCGATGTCCTCACTTATGACGTATATAAATTTCACCCTTTCCCAACACCCTACCAAAAACAACTCTAATGTCTATCGATTGTATTTACCCACCGTACCACCTTACCTTTTCCTCACCAAAGATCTGTCAGCTTATTCTATGATGTCAGATAGCGACGTCCGCATTGCCGATTCCCGCAACCAAATAAACAACTCGTCTGCCCTCCACTCAAACCAGTTATTCTTCCAACTACTAGGTCTTGCTTTATCGACTTAATTCGTGACAGGCATGCCCCGGTATGTTCATTTAAAAAATTTCATTCCCCTAAAACCATCCAACTACGAATTGGACCAGACATCTGGGTTTCTTTCGCGAACAGGACTGCCGCTACTCTCGAGTGTCCATCGAATTATTCCCTCATCACAATCCCTATGGTTATTCGGCTACCAATTGGTTGGTCCTTGCGTTCAAAAGCCCTCCAAATATACAACCCGTACAAGGTTACCCTTAATAACTCATACCCATTCCCGTCGCAAATTAAATTTAAACCCGTCATAGAGATCTTAAATCTCTCCATAAAACCTGTAACCATCCTACCCGAACTACATGCCCCTGAATGGAATGATCAGTTGAGCCGGTTTAAAATTTCGGATGATAACCAAAATAACCTCTTACAAATACTACAACCGGTAACCATTTTCTCAACATCTGCCGTTAGTATCATTATTGTATGTGCTATTATCCTCGGTATATTTGTGGTGAAAAGATCATTCTGGGAACAAAGAAAACCAAGTGACACGGAACATGAAACTATTTATGCACGACCAAGAGTGCGTACCCAGACCACGTGAACTAGACTTAACCACCCGACTTACGTTGTGTATATATAACTCTGTATTATAAAACCCATAGTTATCATCTAGTTAGCCGTAGTTAGGATGTTACATTATTATATTAATATCATTCTAGAGGGAAGAGCCCTGTAAAAATGAGCCATAAATAATTCCCATATTCCTATACTATCTTATTCTTCATGTAATTCTTGTATTCATTTATATAGTTCTTGTATCCATTTTAAGAAAAAGTATCCATTTTAAAAAATTCATGTGTTATATGGTTCATGTATTTATATAATCCTGTATATTCTTATATATTTAACTTTATATAATGCCTAAACTCATATGTATGTACGTGTGTGTATTCATTTTTACATAAGGACCAAAATCGCCCAACGCGGGCTTGGATAAAATTTTTGATTTGCTTTCTACTTTGCCAAATAATTGGTGACCTGTTGTTTTTTTTAAATCTCATAATAATTTTTTTAGATTTCGCTTAATAAGGAATCGTGCTTAAGCTTTGCAATGTTCATATTTTGTATACATTCCTTTCGTTATAAAAGATGGGATCATGTCTTGCCTAAGCATTAAAATTGTACATCTTAAACCTTAAAATTTTACTCATATGCATATTTTAGTGTAAAGATGCATAATCCGATTTCCACTTTTAGTTAACTTGGCAGATCATGATAACATCAGATCTGAAAAGTCGCGGTTTAAGATAAAAATATGGTTTCGTCTTCAAATATTTTGTTTACTCGTTCAAGCCTTACCACAGCTAAAAATTTACTTTATTTTCGAATATTGTGCAAAAATAATACAGCCTTTTTAGCATTCAATAATAATGATGTTAGCAGTTTTTGGGTATATAAACCCACTAAAAATCTTCCATTGTCATTCAGAAGCTAATTCAGAGGCTGAGCACTACCTGTACATTTTAGCAGTAAATTACAGTAAAAGATAGTTTTTTATCTTATACTTCGAGCCTTGCTCTCTTCAGAAGAACTTAGTCACTAACCTTTCTGGATACGCTATAAGAAGAGTCCGGAACCTGCAGCATTTTTAGTAAGTCTATCAGAGTCCTCCGAGCCACTATAGAAGAACTCGGAGAGTAATATAGAAGAAAACTACTGCAAGTCACACATCCGTTGCTGCCACCTAACTAGAACCCCCGTCGACTTCGAACCACCCCGGGCCATAGACGGAGGGGTTAACATATATATATATACATACATATATATAAACGTAAAGAACGACGCTTGTATAGAAGACATTCCGCGCAAGATGAGGGGGGAGAACGAACAAATGATAAAATGAGGTAACCACCCGCGAATCGAACCCGTGATCTTCCGATTGCCGGTCACATATGATAACCATTACACCATGGGCCTCACTCGATCAGAAGTCGTAATTCTCCTACATACGCGCAGAAACCAATGCCCCGAGGGGGGTACCTCCCGCATGCCGCACATATATACATTTTCAACTGCAAAGAATCACTTCGGGATGCGTCCTGGGCCCCCCCGTCACGTAAGGGCCCCCCCCTCGCTCTTCGTGGAGAAGCGCTTGGGGGGATAGGTGGAGGGGCGGCCTGAGGTTGGGCCAGGCAGCGGGGGGCTTGGCTTTAGTGCCTGTCCTTTCGCCCGTGGCGAACCCGGTGGGCTTCACTGAGCAGGACGGGTAGGGGGACGTCCACTAATGATGGCCTAATCCCTCGGACCCAGTCTCTCGGTGCTCTGGGTTGGGGCTTACAAATCAACTCGGAGCACTGGGCAGATTCCTGATGACGAGGCTCCCGATTCGGGGGGGATTGGGCTTAGGTCCTTCATTCCCCCTCGGGAGCAAGGCGGCTTGTCCACCTTGCAGAGTAGAGGAGACGTTGCGAGTGGGCGTTGACCTCGGTGGGCCTGCGTGGGGGCCGAAAACCGTGGTTCCCCTTAGCGTGGCCCACGATGGAAGCATCAGCATTGCTGGGCGATTATAGCTAACCACGTCCCTGTGGGCATGTCGATCATGGACCACCCGGCCGTGGTTTTCAGGCCTGCTACCGCCGCACTGGTGCAGGTGAGGCTTTGCTCGTCCCCGATTTCTTCGTCTACGGTGCGGGGCCCGGTTCGTCGGGCCCCGTACCAACGTTGAAAGTGGGAGGTGGGACCGGACACGGACCGTACCCAGTCGGGCGTTTATCCGGCAACGCAGGGGTCCTGGGGGGAGACTGGGGACTGTAGTTGTGAACACCCCCGGGGGTAAAGCAGGACTCCCGCCTCCCGAGGTATTCCCGCCTTAAGGTGGGTTTTCGGAGTAGGCGGGAGCGTAGTTATGACTCTATATGTTATGACTATCAAATTGTGCATTTTATAGAGATTTCAAATTGGCTTAGTTTTTTTTGACAGACCTGTTATATATATATATATATATATATATATATATATATATATATATTATATATATATATATATATACACACATACACACACATACACACACATACATACATATACATACATATATATATACATACATATACATATATATATATACATATATATACATATACTGCGTGGTCATTGCAGTTATATAATATATATATATATATATACTAGTGATGTAGGTCACATCCGCATCCGCATCCGCGGAACATCCGCACATTTTCTCGCATCCGCATCCACAGCCGCATCCGCACTTTGGACTACGGATGTCGTGCGGATGTGGACCGTTGAGATAAAACGTCATTAATAA
>JAJOZX010003541.1:377500-432500 GCA_023014485.1 Bathynomus jamesi | reverse complement strand
GTTGAGTCCGGTTGACTGCCAGTTCCGGTCGGAACGGGAGCTGCTTGGCGTCGATCTGAATGTGGGAAGGACGAACTATAGGTTAATCTTGGTGTACAGACCACCACATCTCCTCCTTGAGGAAGATACAGCCCTGTACACCGAACTCAGTAGCCTGCTAGGGGATAGGGTGTGTGTAGTTTTAGGAGACTTCAACTGTCGCGGCATAAAGTGGGAAGACAGGACTGCTGATGCTGAAGGGAGGAGGCTAGTTGACTTTGCTGATGAGAACTTCCTCACTCAGTAGGTCAATGAGCCTACACGAGGCGAAAGCGTTCTAGACTTAGTATTCACGACCGAAGACAACCTCGTCACTGGTCTCACCGTTGACGAATCGTTGGGCTGGAGTGATCACGGTCTGATTAGGTTCCGTGTGTGCGTCCCTCGGGTGAAGCGTAGTAACTCGAGAGGCAGTAAGCTCGATCTCCGGCGGGCGGACTTTGTTAGCCTCCGAGATAGCGTAGGTGAGATGGGGTTAGAGGTCGGCGGCGAGGTTGAGGAGTGTGGAGTGCATTCCGGGACGAGTTTATGGTGCTGCATTCTGCTGCCATACCCTCAAAACCGGTCACCCCTGCTTCAACGCAACCTAAGTGGTTCAGTCGTGACATCGCTTCGGCTATCCGAAATAGGAAAGTAGCGTACAGGAGGGCGAAGGCCAATCGTTCCCATGAGAACATGTCCACCTGTGTAGGGAAGTGAAGGCGAAGGTTAGGCTAGCGAAACGTAACAAAGAACTAGGGGTGGCAAGCTTCTGCAAGGGGAACCCTAAGGAGTTCTTCAGTTATGTTAATAGTAGAAAGCCCATTAGAAGCATGATAGGTCCGTTAAAGTACTTTGCGGGAGTGTTCACCAGGGAGGACACCCGCATCATCCCCGAGCCAGGCGTGAGGCACGAAGGTGCTGGCCTGAATAGTGTTCGATGTACCGCGACAGTTGTTGCCGATAGAATAGACAAACTGAGCTCGTTTAAGGCTCCTGGGCCAGACCAGTTTCTCCCCAGAGTGTTACGGGAGGTGCGCGACCAGGTGGCTCCTCACCTGGCTACAGTCTTTAACAAATCGCTGGAGACGGGCCAGGTGCCTGGTGACTGGAAGGAAGCCAACGTGACCCCTATCTTTAAGAAATGGGATCACGAAAGTCCAGGGAACTATCGTCCCATTAGTCTCACTTCAGTTGTAGGTAAATTATTAGAGGAGATAATAGTGGATAGGATCGTTGACCATTTGGATTATTACAAGCTGCTTGGGGACTCCCAACATGGGTTTAGACGGCATAGGTCGTGTCTCACCAACTTGCTCGAGTTTTTCCACGTCATGTTGAGTGAGTATGATAAGAGTAGGGCGATTGATGTACTTTATCTCGACTTTCAGAAAGCTTTTGATAAGGTACCTCACCGCCGGCTAATGGCGAAAGTGCGCGCGCTGGGTATCGGTGGGGAAGTAGGTAGGTGGATTGAAAACTGGCTGAAGAATAGGCGGCAGAGGGTTGTAATTAAAGGGGTTAGTTCGGGTTGGGCCTCGGTCACTAGTGGGGTTCCTCAGGGTTCCGTTTTGGGGCCACTGTTGTTTATCATTTACATAAATGATATCGACGGTGGCATCGTCAGTCGGATCGCCAAATTCGCTGATGACACCAAGCTTGGGGCCAATGTTGGGACACCCGAGCGATCGAGGAACTGCTGCGGACCTAGGTAGGATAGGAGAGTGGTCCGAAAATGGCAATGCCGTTTAACTTGGGCAACTGCAAAGTGATGCACATTGGCTATGCCAATCCCAGGTCGGACTACTCGATGTTAGGTAGTAATATCGACAGGCGACTGATTTGGAAAGGACTTGGGTGTGCTAATTAGCAGCAACCTTAAGTTTACAAACAGTGCGTAGAGGTTGAAAAGAAAGCCCAGAAGCTGTTGGGTTATATCAGGAGGCAATTTCAGTTTCGGAAAAAGGAGATTGTGCTCTCTTTGTACAGTTCCCTGGTCGGCCGCACCTGGAGTATGCTTGTGCAGTTTCTGGTAGCCCACCCTCAAGAAGATATTGAGAGGCTGGAGCGAGTGCAGGCGAGGGCCACAAAGTTAATCCCTTCCGTTAGGCATATGGGCTACAATCGACGGTTATGCGCCTGAATTGTTTTCGCTGGAAACTCGGAGGTGCGTGGTCAACTGATCGAGGTTTTCAAGCTCTTAGCGGGTTCACGATGTCGATTTTAGAAGCATGTTTAGTTTAAATGATACCCAACTCGCAACAATGGTTGGAAGTTGGATTTTGAAACGGTTTAGGACTAGTGTGTGTGTGGGAATTACTTTACCTATAAGATCTGTGACACGTGGAACAGGTTACCTTCAGAGTTGTGAGCAGTTCCTCTGTGGATCACTTTAAAAAGGTTAGACCAAATCTTGTACACTATTGAGGGTGTAGAAAATTTTCCCTAGCACCCGTTGCCATTGGTACCATCCTCGGTATGGGCCGCAAGGCCTTTTGAGGTACTTCTTTTCCTTGTAACTCCTTGTAACTCTCTCTCCTCTCTCTCTCTCTCTCTCTCTCTCTCTCTCTCTCTCTCTCTCTCCCTCTCTCCCTCTCTCTCTCTTTCGAAATACAAGATCGAAAATCAAATCGGTTCGCGTCTCTCCACGAATGGGGACATCTGGCACGCCCCAGATTTCACGGGGCAACCAACCACATCCCTGTGGGGAGGATCCCAGGACCTCTGTTTGGTTGCTATGCAGGCCTACACGTCAAGCGCCGCCCAAAATTCACCGCTAGCCAATTGGATGCTGACGATTGTGTTTTGTGCGTTGATCACAGGCCCCCTTATACAGGGAGAATTTCGACTCAGAGCCTCAGTTCCTGTTTTTATCGCTTAGTGCTTTATACACCATGAGTCAGATATCGTTGTACAATTCCCCGGATCTGATTGAGGATAAAGACATTTATAGCCACACGGCGTTCCACTTCTTCAATGCTATAGATCGGTGGGAGTTTTTATCTACCCAGAGTGTTACGGAAAATTGTGATGAAGTGCTAGAACCGCTCAATGAAGACGCTGCTGAAATGTAAGTAACCTACAAGTGTCTAACCTAGCTTTATCCAGTGTTTTCCTACAAAGATAAAATTAATCCTAGGGCTCTTTCTCGTTTTTAACAATATAACCTAACCGTAAAAGGCCGCAATAAACGCGTTTTCAAAAATATTTTTATTTCTTTCTTTCCTTCGGGTTATTTCGGCAATATATATATATATATATATATATTAGGGGTGGTCCAAAAAAGTTAAAGCATCGAATAAGTTCTCTCCACAAGGTTGGTTTTATGCCTCTTGGTGTGGACAGTATTTGTGCAAAGTTTCACGTTATTCAGTTAATATTTAGGGGTTCGACCCACTGCCCCCTTTTTGAAAATTTGGGAAAATATATAGACAACTGAATACTAAATTTTTTTTTGGTTCTCAAGAATATGAAAGAAAACAGTAAGACAATAGGACATGATAATGGGTGTATCTTCATTATTTCTTCTGCATCAGAGTCGCCTTGGATGGTATTGGTATCTGTTTTTCGTGTGGGCGCTACGAGTTGTAGGAGGTACTGCTTCTGGTCCTCGTTTCGTGTCAAAGTGTCATTGTAGCGTTTGTGCGAGAGCAATACCTCGCTCGCAGCATCATTGACGGACTTTCATCTTTAAGGCGCGATCTCTAAGTTCCCTGTAGTTCTTGTCATTTGGCCATTCCCGTGGATCTTTTTGAAGTAACTGGCGCGCTTCCTCCTTACCTCCAACTTTCAAGGCATCAAAGAGGGTCAATGTCCTTTTCGTGACGAAGGATGCCACATCATTTTCAACACCAGCTTCCGCCATGTCGATTCGTCGGGGGCAGCCATTCTTTTGGGGATGTTGGAGGTGTTGAACCATCTCCTTTTGGTATCAGGATCGATCCTATTATCGAAGAAAGGCCATCCAATCAGTATGCTCCGACAAGTACCACAGGTGGCGTCTTAGAGCTGTCTTCGCCGCTTGTGCAGCTCCTCCGTGTGGATATTTTTCCAGAAGATGCAGCATTTTGAGATCATTGAGAGGAGCTGTGTCCCCATTGGCGCTTCATGCCAGTACTTGACGTAAATCAGACTGCAATAAAGCCAGCTGAGTCACGTTCGTGCTTCGCGTGCTGTGAGCTTGAATTGATAGTGAAAGAGGTAGATTTTGAGCGCATAATCGCCTTCGCCATCCATCTCGCGTGGTACATGGGACCCGGAGCTCGGATAAAGAGTTGACCACCATAGTCTTTCCCCCAGGAAGAGCAAAGATAGTTCAAGGACTCCTTGTAGTTGTCACGAGGTTGGCTTGCCTGAAGAGCGTTAGGTAAGTAAGTGAGCATTCTCTTTTCTCATCTCTTGGAGTTGGGGGTTCTCGAACAAGCTGTCCGATGCTGATACAAATGCTTCGTGGGAGAGAGATGGCCATTCCTTTTGAATCGCTTAAAAAGGCCTGTTTCAGGACTCCTGTTGAGCAAATATTGAGGCAAAGACATCAGCAAGTACGACTTCAAGTATATGATGTCGACAACCGATCCAAACTAGCTCGTGACCCAATGCTTCTTCAATCCTGACACAGGCTCGCGATGTAAACCCGTGTTTGACGCAGTGGTATCGAAGACGAGACCTCTCACATGCTGTTCCACGTTCCATAATTTCATAGTTTGAAGGCATGCCTGGGCCTGTGCTTCTCCAGTTCCTTGTTTCATCTTTGGGACACCAAGTAGCTTCTCCTGTCCATTGAATGTTATAAGGATTGCTATCCGATGCACATTCGTCTTCTTCCCTTCAATGCCGGGGAGAAGCTTTCCGTCCCAATGGAGAAGGACAGGGTCTTCTAGAGAGATGATTCTAGGTCTTCTCGAGCTGCCTGTTCTCGCCCACTTCTCTGTAGCGATGAATAGAGCTCCGAGAGCACGTCATCCCAGACAGATCATGCCCCGCGGCCTGTAATACAGCTCCAGTTACGAAACAGCATTCCGGTCAGAAAGATTGGTGCGATCCATGCTCCAAGACTTCTGGAGATTGGAAATGTTCGTAACCTTGTTCTTGGGACGCTTTGGTGCCGGAGCTTCAGACGAAGAAGGAATCGGAACCGATGGTCTATAGTCGTCGTCCGTCTTGCGAAAAAGGGAAGAAGAAGAAAAGGAAAGATCAATTGATGATCACTCCTGCTTTCTTCCAAATCTTTCTGTGTTGCTTCATGCCTTGCCTTCCTCTTGGTTCTTCTCCATTCTGGATAGCTTTCTGTCCTCTTGTGTAGTCGTTTCCTTATCAATGCCAGCCATGCTGCAAGAATTGACGTCCTTGCGCTGCATGGACAGGAAATTTCGGTCCTCAACGTTGACGATTGGTTCATGCATCACTGGTTGCGATGTCAAACAGTTCCTGGATGTCCGCTTTGAAGATTCTTCATTCATTCTATCGCTGGCACGTTGCCTGTCCTGTGCTTCTTGAGTGTTTTGTAGCGGTCTAAAAGCTTTGAAAGCTTACGGACACAGGAGTCGATCCGTTGAGTTGGGATCCGCGCTCGGGTCCAGACTTCAATCACCCTCTGGCATGCCTGTTCAGACTGTCGGAGTGGTTTTGCTTTTGATTGATGTGGTGGTATTGCCCCAAGAGGAGGGCGTCAAGGCATGTAGGGAGCCTTGACGTGATAAAGTTCCAGTTGCCATCCCTAGAAGCCAAACTTTTGGAATTGATCGAGTTTTGAGCCATCGGACCTACGGAAGAAAAGTACATTATATAAATATATATTCAGAGTGGGGCGACCTCTAAATATTCACCAATCACGCTGCAATTTTGCACAGACCATGTGGACACTAAATGGACAAACAACCACACTTGTGGAGACTATCTAAGACAATTTTGAAATTTCCCCCTATGGATTTGGGACACCCTAATATATATATATGGTGTATTTTTATTTGTACATTTCTTGTACAGGTACGATTTTAGTCTCGTTTATAACAATATAACCTAACCGTAAAAGGCCGCAATAAGCGCGTTTTCAAAAATATTTTAATTCTCTGTTTCCTTCGGGTTATTTCGGTGTGTATATATATTATATATATATATATATAATATAATATATATGAAAATTATTTCATATATATATGTACACACAGACAGTGCATGGAACAGGGAACTCTTCTAGGATAATTAAATCCACTATAGTCCGAATAAGTAATGGTAAATGACAAATACTATAGTTTTTCTTTTTCATGATGCTAGCCCGACGTGGACTAAAAATATAATAGTTTCCCCCCTTTTTCTTTGATGTATTCAATCTGCCGTGAAGGCAGCGAGTCTTTTGCTTATATTGAGGTTCTAAATGTACCTGGGCTAGGCTGCTTTAAACCCTAAATCCTGTCCCAAAGCTGGATCCTATCTGCTTTGCAGATAGCTGGTGAAGGAAGCTATATTTTTGGGACCTCTCTGCGAGTGACCCGTTGCCCACGTCGGGCTAGCAACATGAAATAGAAAAACTATAGTATTTGTCATTTACCATTACTTATTCGGACTATAGTGGAGTTAATTATCCTAGAAGAGTTCCTTGTTCCATGCACGGTCTGTGTTTATCATAAAAAACCTCAGGGTACCATTCTAAGTTCATTCCCATCTTGAAACGGACATGTTATGTGCTTTGAAAAGTAGACGCTCAATTCTGCCAGTTGAGGTTTAAGTTTTGGTTTTTGGCTAAAAATATAATAGTTACCCCCTTTTTCTTTGAAGTATTCAATCTGACGTGAAGGCAGCGAGTCTTTTGCTTTTATTGAGGTTCTAAATGTACCTGGGCCAGGCTGCTTTAAACCCTAGATCCTGTCCCAAAGCTGGATCCTATGCTTTGCAGATAGCTGGTGAGGGATACTATATTTTTGGGACCTCTCTGCGAGTGACCCGTTGCCCACGTCGGGCTAGCATCATGAAAAAGAAAAACTATAGTATTTGTCATTTACCATTACTTATTCGGACTATAGTGGATTTAATTATCCTAGAAGAGTTCCTTTTTCCATGCACGGTCTGTATGTATCAAAAAACCTCAGGGAACCATTCTGAATTCATTCCCATATGTATATATATATATACTGTATATATATATATATATATATATATATATATATATATGTGTGCGTGTGTGTGTATATATATATCTGGTATGTTTTTATTTGTACATTTCTTGCACAGGTACGATTTTAGAAACATTAAAAACTTACAATAGAAATATTAAAACTATTAAGATTTGGCTGCGGGTTCGAGACCCGTTGCAGGCAGACGGAGCATAGCACACCCAGCTAATCTTACTTTTAAAAACTCTCAGGATATCTGCTTATGGCTACAATTTGCTGTTAGTCTAACCTATGCTTTATTCTAAATTTTTCCACACTGTAAAAATTAATCCCTTTATGCTTTTAATTGTTTCTTGTTTCCATCGTGATTATTTCGGCATATATATATATATATATATATATATATATATGGTGGAGCTTTAATAATATTTTTCTCGTTAATGAAATGGAGGTAAATGAAATGGAGGCTTCTCCGTCAGGCCAACCCAGTGACCTGAATACAGAAATCGAGGTATTGGCTTACATCCAGTCAAGCGAGTGTCAGATCATCAAGGAACTAATGTAAGTATTTTGAGGTTAACAACAAAACACATTGTATTTTCATTTATTAAATGGCAGAAAACATGTACAAAACCGGGCCAGTATCCGTTAAATAAGTCTTAATGGCTACAGTTACAAATGTATATACAACTTTACACAATATAGATATACACCTTTACACATTACAGGGGGGTGCTAACATATGGGAACCTTTTTTTATCTGTCTGCATACACTTTTATCGTTTATCTCTGTGTCGCACAAATCGAATAATTTTTAAAAATTCATAAATCCCTTCCCACGTGACATGTGCATGAGAAATAAAATGCAATGCAATCGCGCATGTTTCAGTATAATATCCTTGGAAACGATATGGGAACCAAACAATCTCAGGCATATGTAATTATTGCGCGATAAACTGTACAATTACCGAATCATTCCAGGGCTGAAATCCGAGTGAATGAAAATAGTACATTCTTTCCCGATTTTTAAAATAGATTGCAAACCAATGAATCCCCTTACCCCAACAATGTCGGTGTTAACGATAATCCCGTACCAGTTTCTCGTACTTGGCAGCTTCAATATTTCATTCTTCGCAAACACACCGATAAATTTTTAGCGTGTGAAACGGTCACTTTTCATTACTGGAGTGCATTCGCATCCATTTTAAAAGTCTGTGATCACGTTCCTGAAACGATCAACTTCTATTAGTGCCTGTGATTCGAGATACACGAGTGCACTTATAGGCGTGTCTATAGGCTTGGCAAATTCCAACGTGACTGAGATATTCCCACTCTGCTGTGGACTTAAATACGTATTTGCGCCAGCAGACAAGTCAGGCGTAATATCAAATGAATAAATGTTAAATTCTTCGACAAATTCTTTCTGTGTCAGACCAAAACCAAGTTCGTCACAGGCGCCTGTATTATCAGCCAGACTACTATATGCTCTCGCGCAGAGCGGGAACACAGCATCTGATGAGTAGATTACTCTACACGTAAATGGCCTCGCTTCCCTCCCAGAGCGAGGCCATTTACGTGTAGAGTAATATTTTTAAGGCCGAAATTCTCGAATTTAAAGGCACTCTTTTTATATTTTCCATTCGTCGAGGCGTGGTCCTGCATTCCAATTAATATCCTTTTGGGTAGGACTCCAAGGGTCACGTTTTCTAGTTGCTTCGATGCCAACCCTGCGGGGACCGTGTACAGTTTGATCTGTACCCTGTTAATTGGGTATTTTACTGTGGCGTGTATTAACTCTTCCTCAATTTCTATTTGTTTCGGGGAACTTAATTTCACTCGGCGTATACGCAAATACGTTTCCATGATGTGTATCACAACGGGTTTCGCGCCTTCTTCTTGATCAGACTCCAGATTTATGCAGATCTCAGGAATCGTGCGGGTAAGCTTCAACTTCATATCCACCCCGTTCATAAGCAACTTCTCCTGGAATGTGAAGTCTGTATGCAGGCGTCGAAAACATTCATATATCTTTTTTTTAGAATTTTTAAATTTATCCTTTATCCCATTTTCATCTTTAGTGTGGTAATACCCCTCAGCGGTTAAAAAGGTTTCCTTCGCTTCTTTTGAAAAGTTGAGGACATTTTCCAGATAGGCTCGTAGGTAGTAGTGCCCCGTTCCTGCCGAGATGTTAACCTGGTTTAAATACACTTCACACTGGCTGAATATGGAGTGTAAAAAGTTGGTTTCAGGGTAGGCAGAGTAACTATCACCGCAGTCCGTTGCATCAGAATGGGCTATACGCAGTTTAGCGTACATGTACATGCAGCTCGGGTCAAAAAGTAAGGGCCTGAGCTGGGTATCACGAATTCTATAGGGGCACTGGGTGAACTAATTGTGTTTAATGTGTTAATTGTAATAAAGTCGCTATGCTCAATAGAGAACTGAGTGGAGGGCATATCAAAGAGTGACAGTTCCGATTTACAGCATTGTGAACTACATGGATGGATGAAACGTGCCATGACGAGTCAGAAATAGTGCCACCTGCCTCGAAAAGTATTAGTCAACCTATGATTCGTAAGAGTAGTGCCCACAGCTTATATCAGTTATAAAAATGATAAACCATAGGTTTCATACGTTTAGAACACTTCTTTTTTTATTTCCTTTTACGTTTAGCGCCACGTGATGGTAACCCCTTCTTCCTGGCAGATCTCTTCTTTCCGCCTCCAGGCATTTTTCTCTTTCCATCTTTGATGATTTCATATCGTGTACGTTTTAAATGTTTTTTTAGAGCTTCTTTAGGCTTAGTGCCACCCATTATGTCTTCTACCGCGTTAAAACCTGTTTGTAACGCCTTCCGCCCTAGGTACCTGGCACCCCTCTTTAGTGGGACAGCGGTGCGTAGTATAGCTGAAAATATGGATCCAAGTCCACTCCCACACTTGTACCTCACCTCTCGGTAGACTGTGAACAGGTCTACACAACCCAATGAGGAAGTTGTGAGTTTTCGATTAGGCAGACTCCTGGCTCACATTGCTAAAACTCACCAGCTCACCCCTCGCATGGACGTTACCTACCTATTGAAGCTCACGAGATTGAGGCGCTTTCGCGCCCAATCCGCGACTTTCGTTCTTCGACTTATTGCCGAACGCTAGCCTTAGGGGCCGCCGTAGGCACCTGGGAGGGGGCTTCTCCGCCGCGCCTAGGCGTTAGTTACGTTATTGATGGAAACTTTTTGCCCAAATCATCAGGCCTATCAGCGCTACTTATAAGTCAACGCATAGGTGCTTGAGGAGCTTGGGGCCGGGCTGGGGTCACCTCGGTCTCCCCATTTCATAGGTGCGTCTCGACACGGCCAAACTTCGATAGGAACCCTGGAAACTGAAATTTTATATAAACGGCTACACGCGGCTACGTGCTAAGTCTACAAAAATCTCGGTGTGTGTCCCGTACCACATTTGGACTTATCGCCGAACCTACGACTCGGGGGACGCTATACCGGCCGGAGCTAAGGACTCTTCATAGGCTAAAAGATAGGTGAAAAATTTTTCACCCACACTATTAGCCCAAAACTGGAATCATAGGCGAATCCCCGAGGTGAAACGGTCGGTCACGTGTCAAAACTCCACCTCCATCATCGGTAGGGGACGGGGGAACTTCTTAGCCCCGCGCCCCCCCATAATTTCCTTTAAATTCTATGCTTGGGTGAACTAACCGGCTGCTTTCTGAGAGGCACATAGGTCCAATACCTATAGACCACTCGAAAAATCAGCTTTAGTCCCACGACAGGTCTTCGAGTCATTATAAACGACGAAAGTGTAGTTTCACTCTTAAGCTCCCATCACTGAATGGGAAATTTTTTCACTCAATCGTTCTTATATATATCGAGATGTTGGTTAATAGATTAGTCGCAACATTCACATAATGGGGCTTGTCATATGTAATGCTCAACCTTTTCCCTCTATGGTTGGGGATGTGTGCAATGCGCAGCAGGCGCGCCTGGGTTTCCCCAACAAATTGCTGTTCTACGATATTGCTGTAAATATAGCACATGCCTGGGGGCGGAGAGTATTCACCCAGCATCTCCATCTTCATTTGATACATTAAGCTGGACAAGTAATGCTGTGCCTCGTGAAAGGTATCTCTTTGGAGAGCTGCGCTATATCGGCCCTCAGCCACAATCGTGAACAGCTCTTTATCTTTAATATTTCTACTAAGCGTTGACTTTAACTTCAGTGTGCATGCAGGCGTGTCTATGTTTACGACTTCAAAAAGTAAATCGTATGTGAGGCGCGACCAGTGGCGGACCTACATTTTTGGGACCCTGAAGCTTGAACTGTTATGGGGGGCCCCTTCGCAACCAGCAACAATAGGGCAAATGCACAAGCGAGACGAGTGCAGCCTGAATTGAGAATTCAGATGTCTTTTTATGGTTCCGATTGGCTCTAGCCTAAGGGCTGAGCTATAGAACTATTAAGCCGTGCACCAACGAAGGATTCGAGGATCCAGCTGCCAAAATGTAGACTATGAATAGATTCTGGCGAGCTCAGCGAGCCCATACAGCTGGGGGTTCGGGCGCTGCAAGCCCCCGAGAAAATTTTGAAATTTGACCAATTACAGGGGCATTTTGAGGCCATATGAAATGGGTATTAGAGCATATTCTAAGGTCAATATTAAGTACTTCAACCCATTGGCTTATGATTCTATCACTAAAATAGCCTTATTTTAATAACAAACACTTAAAAAAACTCCATCGATTTTGTTGAAAAATTCACTTATTAAAAAAAAGTTGCCTCAGGGCCCCTCCTGGATTAGGGGCCCTGAAGCTTAAGCTTCATTAGTTTCATAGTAGATCCGCCACTGGGCGCGACATTTCAAGACTCTTGTTTAACCCCGTCACAATGTCCATGGCTGTATCATAATGCCCGATTCCTAGCGATACATTTGTGCTATAGTACCGTTCCTCGCCCAACAGGACTGATCGCATAGTATTATCTAAGGTTATACCTAATTTTTCGCACTAGTCGTATCTTCTAATGATCATTTTCAAGAGTTAAAAATTTGGTTGCTAACTGGAGTTCACATAACCCCACCTCATACGAATGACGCTCCAATTCAATGGGTCCATGGTGTTCTGTCACAAAGTTGGCTAGTGTGTTGTTAGGGTGTACAGACAGGGACGAGGAGGACGGGAGTGTGACGTAGAAATGGCTAGGAGCCATGTTTCATACTATTTAAGCTTCATTTCTGCATCAGCTTTTATATAGTTGTTGAAGCTTTCTGGGTAACCAAGCCATTTCATCAGGTACATTTTTCTCTTTCCTGAGCCTTTGCTTCCTATAATTTTCTCAATTTTAAAAACGTTTTTTCCTAAATTAAATGCCACTTTCTCCAACTCCTCGCGTTAAAAGCCTCCTGAGATTTCTTCCCCATTCAAATCTTCAACGTAATACATCATTATCGCACCTTTAGGTCTCATAGCTCTAACTTTAAAAATCTCACGTGTCCATCCTTGCTCAAATCCCTTCGCGAATTTATTACCCGAACGTCATAGCCTTACATAATCATTGATTTTGAAACGCGCAGAGTGTGGTGGTGGTGTTCCATCCCTTCTCACCTCTGGATGCGTACCTCTTTCTAAAACTTCGTTAGGTATTGTCCCAATCGTGCGATGGTGTGAGCGGTTGTAGGATGAGCCAATGAACCAGAATTTAATATCTGTATGTTTTTTATGTGTAAAATAGCGGTGCATGCGTTCCTTTATGGTACGTTGAACTCTTTCAGCTAAAGAGCCTTATGTATAGAATTGGTAGTGTAATAGCTGATATTAAACTCTGTCAGCATGTTCTGAAAAGCGCGACCTATAAATTCTTTCCCCATATCCGTACAAAAATAGCCAGGAATCCTGTTTTCTTTCAACATCAACGTTTTGGTCGCTTTAGCAACTGTTTCAGGCGATTTATTTTTCAGGGGAATTAGCCACAGATATCTAGAGAATACATCTATTATGAATAGGATGTAGCGGTAACCATCGTTATACACTGAATATCTTTGCATGTCTGTTAAATCCGCCTGCCAAATAGAGTCAATCGAGCAGCTGTTGTCTTGGCCGTTTTAAACCTTTTTCTCACCGGTTTATGAAGTGTATAAGCATCCTGTTCCCGCAAAAATCTCTCAACATCTTTTTTCCTTACACCGTAAACACCTCTGTACAGTCTATTAACGCCACCATAGGAGGCGGGGTTAGAAATGTCATAATAGCGTTTACTTAATATGTTAGCCATTTGCGTATTTTAGAGCACGTGGATAAGGTGGCCGTTTGTTCTCTTCTTTCTCCTCTTCAGAGTGCTACTGCTGGGGCGATGGCGTACTCAGTTGTGACACATGCGAGACTTGATCCAAGTCTTTTAACCTATTCAGATTACCTATCAATGTTTTGGGGACATTTATTTGTTGTAGTCTTGCTTTAATATGCTTCCATCCTGTTGGCGAGGGTCTGTCCCACTTTCTCACCAGATCATGAACAATATCAACGATATTGGATCCTTGTACCCTTGTTCCTTCAACAATGACCTCGCCTGTATCGGTCCACTGTATGATGGGGTCCTCACTCAATAGATTATAAAGACTTAACCTTTATTCCTCAATGTATGTGGGAGGCTGTTTTTTAGCACATGTTCGATGTGTTGTGTTCCGTTGCTCTTTGGTTGGCATCGTCGGGGCCAGGTCCTGTGTCGCATGCTCAGCACTACTCGCGCTGTGCCTAATAACCACGGGGAGCTCTGTAGGATGCTTATAATCTCGTACTCATGAAGAAATTTCTGCAAAGCCTCTTGGTACAAGATCCTTTTCTCATCAGGTGACTTTTCACTGTTTAATAGGGCTAGCAACTCGCTTTCCATTCTTTTAAGCCTACTTTTACGGGGTTCTAGAGCCGTGTCTGGAGTCTTTGAACTTTGCAATGAAGCATACACCTCGTGCGGAATCACAACCACCTTCTTCATTATATTAATCTAGTCAGTAAAGGACCCAAAACTGAAAATAAGATGGGTAGGAATGATCCTCCTCTTTGTACAATAATGCGCTTTTTCTTACCCACAGTTTGACTTTTATGAGCGAGCGCTCGTATTATGTTCTTGTAACGACGTAAGCGAGTCTTCTGAGAGGGTTTCATTGGCACATTACATTTTATAACATTAAGACAGATTTCACAGATGCATTTTAAAAAGTCAGAGTCGATATTTTTAACAAACATCTGTTGCAGTGCCCGGGCAATCGTTGATAGATTTTTATTAATTCACGGTATTTCTTTAGCCTATTTGTCATTCTGGAATATACACCGTTTCAGGTTCGCTTGGGAATATATTCGTTCTTAGAAGCACCCTAAATGTGTTTCGCGGGTGAAGGTCACAAAGCAAATATCCATAACGCTGGTTTCTGGCCTCTTTATAAACCTCCAAAATCTCCTTACGCTGATTCGGGAACATTTGATTGGCTAATATCCCAATTTGTGATACATCTCTACGTTGCGAGAATAAGACTAGATATTGTGTATTTAGCGACACATCGCGCATGTATCTATTTTTGAAAAATAGATTCTGATTGCCGAAGAACACGCTTATGTTAAGATGGTGGGAGAACACTGTAAATGTCTCGACAAACGTTTTATCCATTTCCAACATGAGATCGTCAATTACAATGACTGTATGCTCATTTCCTTTTAACGAATTAACGTCATAGACACCCTTGTGGAACAAGATTTCCTCTTGGTACTCGTTGAACACTGATTGATACGTCGAATAGCACCATATAACTTTATGCACAAATTTTGAGAACATCTCCCCATTTTTTTTAATGATTTTAAGCATAAACACAGTTTTACCACATCCTGTAGGGCCAGATATAATACATATGGATGGGCTCGTGAACCTGAATTTTTCTACAGAATCCATTTCTAACACGTCACACCCCTAAGTGGGCCATTTACAAAATATAATAAATATTTAAGTGATGACCCTTATATTTTGTTTTCTTCTTCCACAGAACCGTGAATGGACGACGATGTACAGCACCCCATCATCGATATCACAGACGAGCCCGTTGACCGTGCAGCTAGAACCCTTCCCCGCCGACGAGCCCTCACCAGCGACACCTGTAGCACGCGCCAGTTCAAAGCGGAGGCGTGATGAAGAACCCTCCACGTCAGGTATAAAGCGTGCCAGGATTGCTCCGGTTGTTAGACCACCAGTAATAGAGCCCCAACCCTCAACGTCTTACGAACAACCCCACAATAGTACCTTCCTCAAATATAACCCCTTATTCAATTCCGGGTACATCCTCCACAGCAGCTCCCGTTCTGTTGAGGATGGCATAACATTCGAGTTGGTGCGCACCGCTACCCCACCCCGGCCTTGACTAGAAATCGGTATATAGTCAGGGTTGATCCTAGATCCATGTATAGCAATGGTGTGAACACGGACTACGGCGCATAGTTGAACGTATTGTAGAGTTTGCCCTTCAGAACCGCGACGAACGTGAAGTCAGGACGAGGCTGTCCTTCGGATTCGGGTCAGATGACGGAGATGTAGATGATTTTTGGGTAGTAATACCGTTCAGACGTTTGGCAGCTGAAGATATAGAGTATATATTAGGCCGTATAATGCAGGCCTCTCAAAGTAGTATAGCCTTCAATATGGACAACTTCACGGTAAATATTGACCGTGTATTCCGTGTTGCGGGTCATAGTGCCACACCTTATACTCTTAACTTCAATTCTCAGGCTATTTATAGACGGCATATAAACGTCGATCGTGGTTGCGGCTTTATAGCAGTAGTCTTAGCTCGTATGTTTACTGTACTAAATACACGGCCCAAAAAATTTGGTTGCCTACGGTAGTGGAGCGTGCCCGTAAACTAGCTGTAGACTGTAAACTTGAGTTTGACTGTAATATGGGTCCTGAAGAGCTGAGAAGGGTAGAACAGGAAATGAATGTTCGTATAGTTGTATTTGGACTGGATGATCGTCGTAGAACTGTGTATGTTTTTAAAAGCTGTGTGAGAGATCGTACAAGACCCCTACTTATTTTAGGACTGTCAGGGACAACGTATCTCCCCATCCGTAATATAAGGGCCTTTACGCGAGTTATGATAAAAGTCGAAAATATGGACGACATCATGATTTGTGTAAGGGTGTATCGAGTTTGCGGATGATATAGTGAAACATTGTAAAGATTGCCACATGGTATGTGAGCAGTGTAAAAGCTCCAAATGTGAAAGCCGTGTAGTTGAAGCTGAGAAGAGGGATTGTGATGTGTGTAGACGCACATTTTTCAATAATAACTGTTTTGAGCTCCATAAATCAATTGGCACGTGCAGGAAAATGAGAATCTGTGAATGTGGTATGTTTCATATGATGGATAATTGGGGAAATTCAGCATAAATGTGATGAAATTCACTGTTCTACATGCCATGAGAAATATAAGGCGGTTGGAGTAAAGCATGTATGTTATATGAAAGACGCCAAGCCTAAAAACAGCCCTTGTATAACTGTGTACTACGATATAGAAACATACACGAACGCTGAAACCAAAGAGGTTATTCCACATTTACTTGTGAGCCAGACTATCTGTGATGAGTGTATGGAGAGAGTGTGATGAGTGTCACAAATGTGGAAAACGGACAAACGTTTTTAAAACGAATGCCCACGATAGCCCTGTGAAACTCTTTGTGTCCTATATTGTCAAGTTAGCGGACAAGTTAAAAAAAATGACTGTGTATATTCTGCCCATAACGGGGCGAAATTTGACACACAGTTCCTTTATAAGGAGTTGCTTGAGCACGAGTCATCTGAGATATTTACAGGTGATCCCTTGAAAAGAGGCAACAAACTAATACAGATGCAAATAAGAGGTAATGTACAGTTTAAAGACACTTTATTATTCACACCTTGTAAATTAGCAAAGCTACCCAAGGTGATGGGCGTAGCACTGAAGTTTCAAAAGGATATTTCCCTTACACATTCCTCACTAGCGAAACTTTAAATTACGTAGGACTACCTCCACCCAAACATTACTTTAACTATGAATGTATGAGTACAGATGAACGTGAAGATTTTGACCGATACTACAACAGTTTTAATGAATGTAATCCTTATAATATAGCTGATGAATGTGAGCGTTATTGCGTGAATGATGTGCGCGTGCTTAGAGTATGTTTCCAGGCCTTTAGAAGGATGTACATATGTCGTTTCAAATGCGATCCGTTGCAAGTCGCAACCACCATCGCCTCATTATGTTTTACGGTGTTCAAGAATAACTTCATGCCTAAAGACACCTTAGCCATTATCCACAGAAACAACCCCCGCAGTTATGGGCACAAGGCTATTTACTGGCTCATACACCTACAGCAGCAGACAGGTGTATACATAAAGCATACCCTCAACACGGGTGACGTACCCATTGAGGTTAATGGTCGTGTTTTTTGGGTTGATGGTCTAAGTGCAAACCGTGCCTCTGGTGAGAAGACTGTGTACTCCTTTACCGGTTGCTGGTGGAAGGATGCCCCCGTCTTGGGTGTGGAATCGTAGGAGATATCCACGGTAGATCTCCTGCCGACTGTCTTGCGTGGACCCGCACCCGCGATCAACTTATAGGCTCCCAGTTCACTCACAGTCTTGTGGGAGCATGAGTATGATGCACGGATGGAGGCAGATGGACAGTACCGTGAAGAAATAAACACGATCAAACGTTCAATGGTGCTGGATCCTCTCAAATGCGGTGATAGCTTGTTCGGAGGGCGTACAAATACCCTTCAAGCTATACTTTCCGCCTACGGAGGGTGTGAAACTCCATTACTACGACTTCTGTCTTTATACCCCTACGTGATGAAGAACAATCCGTACCCCGTAGGTGCACCTGAAAAAATGGTGGGTCCCACCATACCATCGAGGAGTTTTTACTTGAATGAGCGCTACTTTGGACTCTCTTTCGTAGAGCTCTCCCCCTCGCGATTTATGGATGCCGATCTTACCCGTCGTTATAGATCACAAGCTCATGTTTCCCCTGTGCGTGAAGTGCGCAGAAGAGAACAATGGTGATTGTGACCATACACCCACCAGCGTAAGATCAGAGGTGTATATACAAGCCCTGAGCTGGCCCTAGCCGTTCGCCATGGGTATAGAATAATGAAGATACATGAGGTGTGGAGGTTTCAGAAGCTACCCAACCTTTTCACACCATATATAAACGCTTTTTTGAAGGATAAGGTTGAGGCGTCAGGATATCCGCGAGGGGTTGATACCGAAGATGAAAAAACGGCTTATATTCAGCGTTACCGTGACCGTGAAGGTATACAGCTTGACCAATCCCAAATTGTAAAGAACCCTGGCAAGCGCTTTAGTGCAAAGTTGTGTCTAAACAGTCTTTGGGGAAAATTTGCACAGAATACTGGCAAAGGAACGTTCATTTGGCACAAAGTTATAGTGAAGTCTGGGATTATGCCAACGCTCCCGATAAAGAGGTCATGGAGATTGTGAATGTAGGTAATACTTACATAATAAAGTACAACAATACCGAATTGGCCACAGATACCTCACGGGTTACAAACATTCCTGTAGCCAGCTTCACAACAGCCTACGCACGCATCAAACTTTGGGGCCTATTGCATTCTCTTGGGCGGAGGGTTTTGTACGCTGACACAGATAGCGTGATATTCACAGCGAGGGAAGGTGAATACATGCCCGCTATTGGGGAGTTCCTCGGAGAGCTAACTGACGAGATCAAGGATGAGTATGGAGACATCGCATACGCAGACTCGTTTGTGTCAACAGGGCCAAAAACCTATGGGGTACGGGTGAGGGTAGGGGATGATACGAAGTATATCGTGAAGGCTAAGGGTATCACGCTTAACCATGCGAACCGTCGAGTCGTTAACTTTGACTCGTTGAGGGAACTAGTGTGCTTGGAAGATGAGGATGACCAGCTACCCCATCTGACTGTAGGTACCCACAATTTTCGGGCACAGAAGCTGGGGCGTGAAGGAACTTAGGGGTACAAAGGTGTGCCGTAACACCTATAGGAAACGTTACCAGGTGCCTGGTACCTATGATACCGTTTGGATACCAAATCTTTGATATGTATATTGTGTATTGATATGTTTATTACACGTATTTGTATATATAATATATATATACCTTGAATATTTCGTTTATTAAATAAATCGTGTTTCAATTAGCGTTTCATTCTCCTTTGCGTGCTGTGGGTGTGTGTGTGTGTGTGTACAGTAAAAAGCTAAGCCCCGCCCACTGTAAGATCGGCAACGTGAGTCCTGCCGCTACCTGAGTATGCCTCTATCCCTGCGTGCTCAGTTGACCTCTGCATACCCTTGAACTCAGACGTGTATTCTCCCGCGTAGAAGAAAAATAGTAATGGCTACCTTTAATATTGCGTGTTCAACATTTATGAAGTGGTATTCGGCAAAGTGCCAAGATGTGGTGGATACTGAAAAACTCCCTATTCCCCCCTCCTTTGCCACTTTTAAGGCTACATTGAGCCGTGCGAAGGACCAAGATGTTCAAATACTCTACGGGTATTCTGGCGAGGGCGTTGTAGGATTTCGTAGTACAGACGATGTATTGAAGTATGTTATAGACCTAACCTTTATAAAGGCTCACATATACCGCGAAGTAGAAGAAGCAACACGTTCAGAAGATAAGCAACGGTTATGGATAGTGAGTCTTGTTGATGAGTGGTGTGACAAGCGATATTATGTCATGTTACACCATACCGACTACTCGTACCCTACGGTTGAAAATGTAAATCTTGTCATCATGGAGAATCTTAAGTATTTTTACCACTATATTAATATATATCATGATGAGGTTTGTAGTGAGGTTGTGGCTAATGGGCTGTGTGAGTTTTTAACAGACTTTAGAGACGAGTATCGCTTGTTAAACAAAAAGGTCAAATATGGACATATGTTTCTCTCAAATAGTGCGCCGGATTGTGAAGATGTTTAGTTTGTGGAAATGAACGTCTGGTGAGTGATAAAACATTAAAGTCGATATTGTTTCGGAAAATTCTGTTTGTCCAAGAGCACAAGTGTTCGAACAAGCCTGTACACGCTTTAGCAGTGTGACGCTCCCCCCAGCGAGCCGCCCACCCGTGTACCTCACGAAACATACGAGTTCGAACAAACCCATACACGTTTCATCAGCGTGACTCACTCCCCCCGTCGAGCCGATTCCACCTGTGGCTCATAGTCATCTCAGAGCTTGAACCGAGTGGACGTGCGAATACGATGGAACTTCCTTTGAGAAGCATTCTCAACGCCTCGTACGATGTCTCCGTGACGAAGTCATTGCGCGTGTTCAGGCGTGAAACCGGCACCATTAACTATGTACTTGAAACGATTTGCAGGCAAGCAAGCAAACGTAATGTTATTTATTTAAGTGTTGAGGAGATGAATAGAGTCTTCGTGATAGTTGAGAAGTGGGGAGAGGACCGTTATAAAATACCTGCAGGTGTAGGTACAAGAAGAGAGCAGATTAGTGACCCCCTCATATCGCCGTTGTTTGCACGTTGTGTATAAATAACGAACAGCCATGCATTGATATACGACTGATGTGGAAGAACGCATCTGATAATAACGTTCTTGTCCCTACGCGAAACCGTTTCATCCTCGACAGAATGTTTGAAATTGTCGGATTCCGCAAGCTGAAGCCTATATTACACGCTCGTGTTACGGATATGATTTATTTTGACACGGTTCTTGAATGCGCATACACCGCTTTGCTCGATGGATTTATCGAATGTAGGAATGAACAAGGCGAGAATGGTCTAGAGCTGGATGCATATTTAAAAGGTTTAGATTCTCCGAAATGTCCTGAACTTTGGTACAAACACTTGAGCGGTACAGGGCTGAGCTCACCTACACTGTTCACCCTGAAGTGTACCTCTATATAATGAATAGCTATCGTTACGACTTGGAAGATTATTTCAATTGCCGTTATGCAGAGTGAAGAAGGGTTCACGATTGAAAAGCTCGGGGTGGTAAGAAAAAACCCTCGATTGGAAAGGCTTGTTTATAAACTTGTATTTAATAATGATGTTGTCGTTAACGATGACCTCTTTGTTCATGCTTCTGATTGTATTCTAGCCGTGTTTAAAGATAACTTGCCAACCGGATGTAAAGTAGGCACAAAAATAGTATTGAACGATATGAAATCCATTTATGTCGTATCATTTAAATGGTGAAGTGTTGCTTGGACGGTTTTATCACGTGGTGCAAAGTAATAGCGATGTAGATGTAGACTCTATTACGTGTGAGTTTAGGTTTTGCGCCGTAGAACATAAAGGATGTATATTTAATTATTTGTGTGTATATATATATTTCCTGTACTAATATACAATTGAATATACGTTTCGTATATTATTATTTTCAATATATTTAATATAACTCTATATATTTTTTCTGTACTAATATTTTGATAATACAACGTTTTGTATATTTCTGATTATATATATTTAATTATTTAATATAACTGTATATATTTTTCCTGTACTTATATATTGATAATGCACCGTTTTCTATATTTTTGATTATATATTTCCCGTTCGTGATGCTATTATTATTATTATTTTTTGATCATATATATATATCCCATTGTATATTTATTTCCATTAATTCGCCTAAATAAACAGAATGATGTATTGGCGTTTTATTTATTCCTTTTTGTTTGTACACGGTATTTAATTATAGCAATTGGTTGGTTTCTAAAGCGGATTTCTAAACCAGAATATTTGTTTTAATTAAATAAATATTGCTATCTGGCAACTCAACCTTCTAAGCCAAATGGCGGATTAAGTCAGAATATATGCTTTAATTAAATAAATAGTGCAGACTGGCAACTCAACCAGATACGCCAACTGGTGGTGAGAGAGAGAAATAAACAACATGATCGGATGTTGCAATAACGGGGTCCTGCCCCTACGAACCGTGGGAGGACGTGCGGGATCTCGAGCCCGCCTCCACCTTAGAGTTTAACACGGATCATTAGGGCGCCCTGGCTAGGGTGTGACAGTTGCCCCAACTTTGTCCTACAATGCTGTTCAAAATTTTGGTGTTGCATATTGACATAAAAAATACCCACGTGCAATTTTTTGAAGATTCATGCATATTCGAGTGAGCACCAGCAATTTGAAAAATAGCGATTTTGCTTATACGGCATACGCGCCTATATATGAGATTACACAACCATCATAAGGGATATTAACAAATCATTTGCCTGTCTTAATTAAAAGCTGTTATCACTAACACAAAAAAGTTAATCATTCTTATTCTCTCATGGTACATTAAGGGGTTTTATCATATATTCACAAGTATTATTTCTCTAGAGCAAGAAACCATGATTTCTGTTCGGAAACAGATGATCGTTTGCGCTGATTAGGAACGCGGAGTCTGTCATTTTCAACTTCTTGAAGGACTTCTTGAAAGCGCTCCTCATCCCTGGCAACATTAAGAAAGTCATGGCAAAGTTTTACACCACGCTCTGCAGCCTCATTGACGACCTGAAGCTTGTCCACAACCCGTTTCATGTTCAGGTAGTCGTCATGATCCGCCCATTCACTGGCTGGACTGTGGAGAAACTGATAGGGAATGCCTAAAATGGTGAAGAACCGGTTTGAGTCAGGCCCAATTAGGTCCACCAGGGCAGTGCCACTTTCTGGGACAGGGGGGAGATATGGCTTTCCATAGCCCCCATGATTGAGCCCCACTCTCTCAGTAACTTCAGTGCATTCATGGCAAAGAAGGGCCTTCCTCATCTCCTCTTTTGTCCTTTCTTGTACTTGGGACGAGAACAAAGCCAGTGGGGGCCAACTCCTCAGTTAGGTACCAAGTGTGTCTACCGAGTGCCACACGTGCTTTGTCAACTATTGTGGCGTCATATGGGGCAAATTCAGCCAAGGTTTCGACCAAATTCAAGTCATTCAGTGGCGCACTTGCTGGAACGGGGCAAACAATCCACCATGGGACATAAACAGCGACTGTGAACACAGCAAACCGTTCTAACTTGCTGATTTGACTTTTAGTCACAACCTCGGCTTTGGGAAACTGCTCTTTGATCTGGCCTGACAAAAGAACAATCTTGAGGGTATAGAGCAGTTTAGTCATCCACCTTGCTTTGTGAAGTGCGCCGGGGTAGACCATTGTGAAGTTCACTGGCTCGGATCCTTTAGTTACAAGCAGCAGACAAAGCTCTACCAGCTCCTTGTAGTCGCCACGTGTAAATGGTTGGGCTAGATATTCACGGAAGAAGTCAGCCATCTTCTGCTGGCGCTCCTCAAACACTCCAGGCATTGCGGGGTAGTAGTATTTCTTTTTTTCATTGTACGCCAGTTGAGAGAAATGGTTCTTGAACCTAGAAATGCAATTATTGGGATTATTGTATTTCGTACTAATCTATAATATTGTTTTAGGGGTATTAAGATTGATATGATCGATCATTTGCTTGGTGTTAGTATATCTTATAAGTCTAATAAAAGAAATTCCACTAAATTTGTTCATTAGATAATAATATTCCTTGTTATTTTGTAAAGCTTATGACTCACCTCTGGAAAACCATTATGTTTGGACTTGAAGAGCCCTCCACTTTCAAGCAATCCCAGCAAACACCTAGGATGACTTCGCCCACATGCCTGCGACAGGCGCACCAGAATACGGCACGCTCTAATTCCTTTTGGAGGGAGACGCAAGCAGCTGTTTTTTGTCCTGAAAAAAAAATGTAATTGTAGTTTAAGGCCACCATTTCAGGCACGTGCTTTTTGCAGATTTCTGTTAAATCATTCACTGTATTTTGGTATTAATGTCGTGATAAATTCACGCTGATGTTTGAAATAGGTTTACCTGTATTGGATGAAGTTGTGTCGAAAACCATACCAAATGCGGAAGAGGTGGGACTCCAAGAAGCTTTGTGCCATTGACACCAGACACAAGAATGGGCAGGCGGTCATCAGTGCCTTTGGAATCCAGCGTGTCCATAAGTTTACCATCCCAGTGCACCAGTACTTTGTCTGATGGTTGCCATTCATCCATGATTTTTAAACTTATTTCTGACACGATGGAAGCTCGGTATCGGTGGGCCGTCCTTGCATTTAGACTCAGCTTTGATGTATCTCCACCACATGCAGATACAAGGGAGTACACAATTGCACTCAGCTGGGTCGGCGAGATGTTGTTTCGAACACTGCATGAAACAAGTTCTGCCGACTTCAGAATATCATGGGGCACAAAAATTGAAACTCCCTCTTTCACTGTTCTCCGATGTTTTCTCTTTGGTTCAATGTCATCGTCCTCATCAGAGCTAATAGGTGAATCAATATCAGCCTGTACATTCTCAGCATGATCACATTGCTCTCTCTCTTGTCGCTTCTCTTCTCGCATCTGCCTTTTCTGTCGCTTCTGAACCTTTTCTGTGAGTACTTTGTTTACCCCAGAGTAGGTAGCTACTCTGTCACTTAGCATGCTTTTCATAAAGAGTATGTCAGTATCGATGGCATCTTGTTCGGCCTGAGTTTTCCCCTTTTTCGCAGCCGCCATGTCTTTCAACACTGTGTTCTTATAAAATTTCATCGTCAGGCTCAATTCTGATTTAAACTTCATAATTCCAGGATCATCAGTCCATCTTCTATCCTCATTCTTTTTCATAAGCATCATGTAGTCTTTGTCATAGTAAGTTTTAATCACTCGGCCAATATTGTTCCTGCCTGTAATGGTCGGGACATTCGCCTTCTGGTAATGCAAAAGCCCATTGTCAATGGTGGCAGATAAAGCCTGGTCCCAATGCATATCCCGAAGGTTTGCTAACAGACATAGTAAGACCTGCCTATTAGTTGGCAGTTTGCAGCCCTTTATTTCCTTTTTCTTCTTCTCGGGGTACGGTGCCCAATAACATTCTGACCAGTGATGTAGGTCTCGAGATCGGTCTCGGTCTCGAGACCGATCTCGAGACCCAATTTGCAGATCTCGATCTCGATCTCGGTCTCCGCTATTGAGATCTCGGTCTTGATCTCGGTCTCGACAGACGCGGTCTCGGTTTTTCTCCCCGAGACCTTTCGAGACTTCTCGAGACCGTAATGAAAAATACATGTTATTGGCATACTCATGATGGTGGCTTGGTTGAATAGACACAATTCAGAATGTTTATGAAAGTTTGTAAAAGTAAGGGACTCTAGGTATCATTCATAATCAGTCACCCTGTTTTGAGTTGCCACGTTTGTCTTGCGGGGGGGGGGGGGGGGGGGGGGTCTGGATTTGTTTAGGTTAGCGCTTCAAACAAATTTGCCCCCCCCCCCGCCCCCGTCAGATTAATTTTATTGAAAATGGAAACACTAAATAGAGAATTATATATATTATATATATAAGTATATGTTATAAGGCCACTTAGTGTTGCCAAACGGCGTGTCAACCTCTGTGGCGTGATAAAAACGATTATCCTCCCATCCAATATATATTTGAAAAAATAAAATGCTTCACACAAAAATAATGCAAGAAATACAGCATAAAGAAAACAGTACCGATAAATTCAATAAAGCATAGAATAACTCGACAACCCTTCACATCATTTATATTTACAACGTACCGATTCGTAGAACAAATCGCAATTGCCAATTGTAAATGTTAAAAAATGACGTCATCAATGATGTCACGGCGGAACTTTTATCACGCCACACCTCCCCTAATCAGTTTTTGGCAAGTGCTGTTAGTGACAGTGTGTAGTTTAGTTTTGTATTCCATTTTATTAACTGTGGAGTGTATTCAGTTTGACTTATAGATTTGTAAATAATCATACTAAAATATGTCTGATCGGTCAGCCGTTATAATTTTTGGCTATAAAAATCACAAAGACAATGTCAATTTATTTTTCATAGGAATGGTGTTGGAAAAATGCTATACAGGAAACTCAAGCACGGAGAATGAGCAGATACAGAGGGATAGCGCTCATTCTCACAGCAGCGATGACGAAATAAAATAGAGTCAAACCAAAGTTCCGAGACTAATGGCAAAATATCAAAGCTATCGGTCCAAGCAGAAGAACGTTGAAACTGGGAAGATTTTGAACCGCAGGGAACAGTTGCGGCGGTACCTCTTAGAGATCGATGAATCTCATATTTTAGACAACTGCTCTCCAATAAAGTTCTGGCACCAGAAAAGGGATAAATTCCCATCACTGGCCAATATTGCCATGACTGTTTTAACAGTGCCTGCCTCTAATGCTCCAATTGAGCGTGTATTTAGCCATGGAGGCATAATAATGAGGCCCCACAGAAGTCGAACTTCAGCAGATCTTCTGAACATGCTGATGTTCCTTAAGTGTAATGAGCACCTATCATGCTTTAAATAAATGCACAAGTCAAACAGATATAAAAGAAGTAAATAAATAAAAAGTACGTGTATATATATATATTCATTTGTTAATTTATAGGCTACACTTTTTGCATTCAACACACTACATCTGAGAAAGTAATTATTAGTTTATTAATATACTTAACATAGTCTAATTTCCATAGTAGTGTAAAACAAATTGAAAGGGCATGAGCTTGGTCTCGATCTCGATCTCGGTCTCGAATTTTAAGGGTCTCGATCTCGGAAGGTAGATCTCGATCTCGAACCTTTGATCTCGGTCTCGATCTTGGTCTCACAGGATCAGGTCTCGGTCTCGGTCTCAGTCTCGGACTTGGTGGTCTCGACTACATCACTGATTCTGACATACTCATCATCTTGCCGTGTATCCATGATTAAATTCTCTATTCACAACATCAAATCACTGTCAAGGGAAAAGAAAAGAGCATCATTAAAATTAAATGCAATAAAATAATACGTGGAAAATTTTGCTCCACGTACGAATTGTTCATTCTGGCGAAGCTTTACACCCCACCTTAGAGTTTAACACGGATCATTAGGTCACCCTGGCTATCACCGCGCCGGGTCTCGAACCCTCCTCCACCTTAGAGTTTAACACGGATCATTAGGTCACCCTGGCTCTCACCGCACCGGGTCTCGAACCCGCCTCCACCTTAGAGTTTAACGCGTGACGCACATAAACAGTACAGATGGATGTGTACACTGTGCCAATTGGCTGATGGTGCCCGGAGGCACTGGCTGATGATGCCTAGTGGCACTGGCTGATTAAACCAACTGGCTGATTAGGGGCCTTATAAGACAACGGCGGCTCGGCTGAAGTCTTAATATGCGCTTGGCAGCTGCCAGGCGAACACCTCTCGCTTAGGTTAGGTATAACCCTTTGGGGGGTTCATTGCAGCTTGGGGGATAACTCCAAGTTGCATACCCCCAGCGGGGTTCATTGCAGCTTGGGGGATAACTCCTAGAGACCTGCACGGGCCGATATTTTGCGGCCCGCACCCGCCCGTACCCGTAATCTTTTTATATAACCCGCCCGTACCCGGCCCGTAATTTTTTTTCATGCTTTGGGGCCCGCCCGTACCCGCGGCTCGTGATTTATTTTGTTTTGGAACCTAAACCAACCTGTGTATTTAAGTTTAAGATATGCACGACCAGTAATATTTTTGTTGATAATTACTTAAGTACTTCTTTCAAAAATATACCTATGAAAATTAAATAGATAGTAAAATTATTTAATTTTGTACTCACTGAATTGATGGAGGTTTTAAAATTCCAAATTGCAATGCAGAAACAAAAGATCGTCGACATTTTCTTCTTTTAAATTAGTTCTCCTCTGTGCAAGTGTAATTCCCGCAGTACTAAAGTTCCTTTCGCTGGATGCACTGGATGCAGGAATATTTAAGTATTTCCTAGTCAGTTTAGCAAGCAATGGGAACATTGATTCGTGAGTTTTCCAAAACTGAAGAACATCACTTTCCTCATCAATTTTGTAGCTCATGTACTGCTCAAGTTCTTTACAAGAAACCGAACTTTGAGATTCCTCATTATGACATCGTATGGCTTCCCATTCATCAAATTCTGAAGTCTTTATTCTTTTCGGAGATGAACAAGCTCTTTCAGGCTCATCAGTTACTTTCTCATTGTCCATAAGGTCAACATGAATTTGCTCACGAATACTTGTTAGCACTTCTGCACGCTCAATGTCAGTTAGCATTCTAAGCTGACGAAATTTAGGCCATAGAAATAGAGAAATTTTATGAATAGGCAACAATTTATATTTAGCATGAAGAAATTCTTTTGCACGTTCTTTCAAGGTTTTTATATTTATTGTGTTATTTTCAGAAACGTTCAAATGTTTAAGAAGTTTCAAGTGATAAAGCAATATTAGCTGTAGAGTTGGAGATTTTTCACTTTCTAGCGTATCACTGGCATCTTTAAATGGCTTCAGAAAACATACTAACTCTTCAAGACTGCCTTTTGAAATGTTCTCTAAGTGGTTCAAATTTCTTTCTTCCATCAAATCCTCGATGCTACTATATTGATCTAGAATCGACTCTAGCATAGCAAGCTTCGAATTCCATCTTGTTTCTACTTCTTGACGAACAGTATGTCTCAATTTGCTTACTAATCCACTTTGTTTCAAGAAAGTGACAAGAGCTTTCGACTGCAGTATAACCTTTTGAATTTCTGGGGCATATTTTTCCAAATAATCTTCATTGAATGTATGACGAAGAATTGTATTTATAATGTGAGATAAGCAACTAAGTCTGTTATAATTCTGCAACGCTTTTACTATGTTTGCTCCTTGGTCTGTTACGAAAGTTAGTTTCTGCACTAAGTCATCTTCAAAGCCTAGCTTTGCAAATCTTCTTGTTATTTTTTTATGTTTTCACCAGTTTTACGTTCCTCATGAAAACTGGACGTAAACATAACTTTATTTACCAGTGTCCAATCATCATCAATATAATGAACAGTCATTGAAATATACGAAATCTTTTTATAATCATCTGTCCACAAGTCTGTTGTAGCTGCACAGCATGAATTACTCATAACTTCTTTGATCTTTGGATAAATCTTTTGACGTACAGTTACTGCAGTTTCAGCTACATGCCTAGAAATAGTGGTTGGATGGGAAATAACCTCATTTACGTCAATATTACCATAAGACGCGCCAACTGCAATAAGTTTTTGTGCAAGATTTAGGAAGCCTTCACCTTTTAAAGTTTCAAATGGTCATATGTCTTTAGTGCAAAAGTTGACACATGCATCTAGCATTTCTTGTTTGGTCTTCATTGTCACTTGTACTTTCTTTTGGAAAAATGAAGCTAAGCTTTGTGATTGTGAAGTACTTGTGCCACATTTGTGACGAGAGAGATGGGAAGTGCCTCCTTTAGAACCACTATATGTCAGTTTTTTTTGCACTTTTTACATTGAACAAATCCTTGTTCCTTTTTACTGTTCTTATCAATAACTAAGTCAAAATTATCCCATACTTTGCTTTTTCTGTTTGAAACTGGCTGTAGAGTGTAGAATTAATTCCCCCGAACGCAGTTTTCAATTAATCACTGCTTCACTGATAGGATGTTGCATTTTGGGGACAATTTTAATTTAATAAAATGTATAACATACTAAACATAGGATAGAAACTAGAAAGCACATCTACTACTAAACAATTAAGGTAATTAAGACAAGTATTTGTCGTACAGTATGCACTAATTACGCAGAAATGGTCAGACCATCACGAACAAATTATATTGTACAAAAGGGTACAGCGACTACAGCCAGAGGCGAGAGAGGCTAGCATTATAGTAGCATAGCTGAAAAAATGCCAGTTAGTTCCAGCAAATACTTATGTTCAAAAAATTTCTTATCATCGTTCAAACAAAATCAAAAACTTTAGAAAAGAAAATGTTTATATATATTTTAAATACGCATAATCAACATAGGTAAAGGTTTGACATTCAATTATATACTGTGGCAATGTAATGTAGCTAACATGTGTTAAACATTATGCAATCGTAAATAGCGCTGCCGCACTGGTCGGCATCTTACTCGATCTCATTTGCAAAACCATAAGCGTAAGACGTATCGAAAAGCGAAAATCACCCACCTATATCATTTCTTCCATTAGCCAAAAAAAAATCATTATTATTACTATCTATTGTCCTTATTCTCATATTCATTGTTATTATGGTAATTATTGAAATTAGGTCAGTATCGCTGTAGGATAAGTTCTAGTTTTGCTATACACTGTGACTGTATACAACAGGGAAACATAGGCTACTTAGCCTCGGTAAGGTCAGCTGGTCAGGTTGGCTTTGGTCACGTGGTGCCGGGCGTACGATACGAATACTCTAATTTCTAATGTTTAATTTCTAAGTTATTTCTCATTATTTTTGCACGTCGTTATATATACGTTATTTATACGTTGCGGGTGAAAACATAACTTCCTTGGCAGAGGTAATAAAATTCATAATTAACAACCAAAACACAGGCATGGATGTTGTTTGTCGTTTGCATGTCCCACGCAGGCACGCATGCATGGCGCATGCGCTCCGCGGCTCCAGTTCCTGCCTTGCCTCGCTGCCTCACCCGCTGCGGCGTTGCATGCTTTTTATAATCATGATTCGGCCCGCCCGTGCCCGCCCGCCAACTTTTATAAGCATGATTCGGCCCGCCCGTACCCGCCCGCTAACTTTTATAAACATGATTCGGCCCGCCCGTACCCGCCCGTGGGACGGGCCGGACACGGGTCCACGGGCTTACCCGTACCCGTGCAGGTCTCTAATAACTCCGCCTCCAAGTTGCATAACCCCTTGTTGCTCTTGCAACCCCATTTTGGGGGTTCCTTGCAACAAAGGGGGTGGGGTTGGCATTGTGGGGGTGGGGGTTGCAGCAAAGGGGGTTGGGGTTGGCACTGTGGGGGCTGGGGGTTGGCACTCTTGCAACATTTGCAATTGCATTGCATTCTAACATTTTGGGGGCATACTACTAGCCTTATAGACTACTTAATGTTAAAAAAACAAACTATTAAAGATACCAACATCTACCGGAAACAGATTCAACAACGACATAATAGAAAATCAAACCAATTCGGCCTAAACTCCAACCTTCAGCCCCTAAATCCTGATCAAACTATCTTTAACTTTTCCAATAGAACTGTGCGTACCAATGAAAGACGACTCCTCTCCTAAAGCCTAGATTCTAAATTACCAAAATTTAAGATAAACTATTTTAAACACTTTTTATCATTCGCAAAACTCTTTCATAGTTTAAAAAAAATTTCAATAGTTGAGGAGACAAAACTTCCATTCTTAAAGTCTTCAATTACCCACATCGCAAATAAACACTTTCATAATTTTAAACCTCACAAAGTTTTTTCCCCCCTAATCAATAGAAAAGACTTCTGCCTTAAAGAACTATCTAAAGACGACTCCATCATTATCTCACGCCCTGACAAAGGTAAAGGCACCGTCCTTCTTAATAAATCAGATTGCATTAGTAGTGTGGGCGCAAAGGGTTAGAGTGCAATGCAATTGCAAATGTTGATCAATGTTGCAAAGGGAGGATGGGAATGTTGCAATGGGTGTACAGCAAAGGGTGAGGGGGAATGTTGCAAGAGGTTATACAACAAGGGGGAGGGGTTATCCTCCAAGCTGCGATGAAGGGGAACTCCCCCAGCATGCTAAGGGAGTCCACCTGACCTCTTTGGGGGAGGTGGGACGGCCTCACCCCTCAAAGGGGTATACCTAACCTAAGAGAGAGAGAGGAGAAGGAGAGAGGAGTGTTCGCCTGGCTCCTGCCAGACGCATATTGAGAGTTCATCCGAGCGGCTGCCGTCTTATAAGTTCCTAATCAGCCAGTTGGCTTAGAAGACTTCTTAGAAGGCGTAAATAGCTTGTTCAGGTGTACATTATTAGGGTTGAGTTGCTAGATTGCGCTATTTAATTAATTAAAACATATATTCTCGTCAATTGGCTTAGGGCCAGTTGGCATAATCCACTAGTTGGCTTAATCCGCCAGTTGGCTTAACCAGCCAGTTGACATAGAATACGTAGGAGGCAAGTGTATATATTACCTTTTCAGCTGCCAGATTGCGCTATTCATATATTCTTGACAGCTGGTTTAGAAATCCCTCAGTCGGTTTGGTATATAATTAAATAATAATATCGTTTAGAACCAAAAGAATTAAATAAAACACCATTCCATCATTCTGTTTATTTAGACGAATTATTGGAATCAATTTCATGAAATATATAGAAAACAAATATATAATCCTATACAAATGATGGAATGTATGCAATGAAAATTAATCATAATATAAGAAATACGAACGAGGATATATATGTATAATCAAAAAATAATAATATACAAAACGATGTAGTATAACCATCAATATAACAATACAGGGGAAATATATATATATACATATATATACACAGTTATATTAAATAATTAAATATATTAAAATAAAAATAATAATATACAAAACGATGGAGTATAATCAACATATTAGTACAGGAAAAAAAAATATATATATATATACAGGGTGTCCCCTAAGTCCGGCATCATAGGAAAAATAATAAAAAAAGCAAAACAAAAGCTTTTATTTACAGAACGTGCTCAATATGCCCACCATTGTTTTCAATGCACAAATTCAGACGTGATACCCAGTCAGCAAGCACACGGTGAATGATGTCAGGAGTAATGGTGTTACATGCCCCAATAATGCGCTGCCGCAAATGTTCAACACTCCTAATTTTCTCTGCGTATACCAGCGCTTTCAAGTGGCCCCAGAGATAAAAATCTAATGGTGTGAGATCCGGGCTTCTAGCTGGCCATTCCACAGGCCCTCGACGTCCTATCCAATAACCAGGGAATTGTTGGTACAGGTATTCCCTTACTTGGGTGCTGTAATGTGCAGGAGCGCCGTCTTGCTGGAACCATGTTGGGAAATTTCCTTCTTCGTTCAAGACACTGGGAAATGCTTCTTCCTTGAGCATACGTAGGTATGTGCCTCCAGTGACATGTTCATCGAAAAAGAGGGGGCCTATGATGCGATCCTTCCAAATGCCACACCATACCATCACCCGAGATGCACCTTGTTTCTTTGAAGAGGTATACCAGTGAGGGTTGTTTTGAGACCAGTAGCGGGTGTTCTGTCGATTTACCTCACCATTTCCATAAAAAACAGCCTCGTCACTGAATGGAATGGTGGATGGGAAATTGGCATCCCGAGCATAAGAAAAATATGAATTATTGTTTGTAGAAATAGAAAAATATGAATTTCTCCTATGATACCGGACTTATGGGACACCCTGTATATATACCCACACAATTATATTAAATAATTAAATATATTGAAAATAAATATACCTCAAAATACATTCGTTCTACAGCGCTTAACTAAAACACTAAACTCACGCGTAATCGATTCTACAGTCACATTATTGCTTTGCACTACGCGGTAAATACGGCTTAACATTATTTCACCGCTCAAGTTATAGGGATACCTATACTCGATATAAATGGCCTTCATATCGTTCAATACTATTTTTGTGCCCACTTTACACTCGGTTGGTAAGTTATCTTTAAATACAGCTAGAATACACTCAAAAGCACGCACAAAGAGGGGATCGTTAGCCATCACGTCATCATTAAATACAAGTTTACAAACACTCCTTTCCAATCGAGGGTTTTTTCTTACCTTCCTGAGCTTTTCAATCGTGAACTCTTCTTCACTCTGCATAGCGGCAATTGAAATAATCTTCCAAGTCGTAACGACAGCCACTCATTATATAGAAATACAACTCTTCAGGGTAAACAGTGTAGGCGAGCTCTGCCCTGTACCGCTCAAGTGCTTTGTACCAAAGTTCGAGATATTTCGAAGAGTCTAACCCTTTTAAATAAGCATCCAGCTCTAGACCATTCTCGCCTTGTTCATTCCTACATTCGATAAATTCGTCGAGCAGAGTGGTGTATGCGTATTCAAGAACCGTGTCAAAATAAATCATATCCGTAACACGAGCGTCTAATATAGGCTTCAGCTTGCGGAATCCGACGATTTCACACATTCTGTCGAGGATGAATCGGTTTCGCGTGGGGACAAGAACGTTATTATCAGATGCATTCTTCCACACCTGCAGGTATTTTATAACAGTCCTCACCCCACTTCTCAATTACCATGAAGACTCTATTCATCTCCTCAACACTTAAATAAATAACATTATGTTTACCAGAGTTTGCTTGCCTGCAAATCGTTTCAAGTACATAGTTAATGGTATTGATTTCACGCCTGAACAGGCGCAATGACTTCGTCACGGACACATCGTACGCGGCATTGAGAATGCTTCTCAAAGGAAGTTCCATCGTATTCGAGGAGTGCACGTCCAGTCGGTTCAAGCTCTGAGATGACTATGAGCCACGGGTGGGTGGATCGGCTCGACGGGAGGAGCGAGTCACACCATAAGGTGATGAAACGTGTACGGCGCTGTTCCGACGTGAATACTTGTAGCCATTATACCGGGACAATTTTCCGATACATGAAGCAATATCGGTTTTAATGTTTTATCGCTCCCATTCCCCAGAATACGCACCAGACATTTTCGCTTAGGGGGAATTTCACGAACTAAACACATTTTATTCACAAACGGGGCACTATTTGAGAGAAATATGTTGCCGTATTTATCCTTTTTGTTTAACAATCGATAAAGAAGCGAGCTCAGGTGGGACTGAGGATAGCTACGTTAAACGTGGGAAGTATGACTGGGAGGAAGGGAGATTGTGGATGTGATGAAGAAAAGAAGAGTAGATGTGCTCTGCGTACAAGAAACGCGTTGGAAAGGAAATAAGGCAAGAGAGCTCGGTGAAGGGTATAAACTGTTTTACAGCGGAGCGTCGGTCGAAGGTAGAAATGGTGTGGGTATTATATTGACAAAGGAGCTCAGCGAGTGTATTGTGGAGATAAACCGGAGGAGTGATAGACTAATGACTATGAGACTGAACTGGGGGAATCATGTGTTCAATATAGTGAGTGCATACGCTCCGCAAATTGGATGCACAGAAGAAGAGAAGGAAGCCTACTGGAGTTCGCTGGAAATAGAAATGGAGAGTGTGCTAGAAAATGAGAGTGGTAGTTGGTGCTGTCCTGAATGGACACGTAGGAAATAACAATGATGTTACGGAAAGAGTATATGGAGGACATGGTTTGGGAGAGGCAAATCGGGAAGGTGAGAGAGTGTTGGACCTGGCTATCTCTTTTGATATGGCAATTGTAAACACATACTTCAGAAAGAGGAACGAACATTTGATAACTTACAAGAGCGGAGGTAGAACATCACAGGTTGACTACCTACTCTACAGAAGGTCACAATTGAGTGAAGTTAAGAACTGTAAAGTGATTCCAGGAGACCATGTAACACCACAGCACCGGATATTAGTTATGGAGCTGATGTTGAGGAGACCGAGAAAGACACGAGAAACGTGTGTTAAGAGGATCGAGTGGTATAAGCTGAAAGAAGAGGATAAGAGAAGAGAGTTTAAAGAGCGGTTGCTGAGCGAGACCAGTATCCCAGAAGATGTACAAAACTGGTGGTAACATAATGCAAATGTAATACGAACCGTAGGAAAGGCTGTATTAGGTGAAACATCCGGTAGAGTGTGGAAAGATAAAGAAGGATGGTGGTACAATGATGACATCCAAGAGTCCCTACAATGTAAGAAACAAGCAAAGAAACTGTGGGAGGAAACGAGGTCGGATGAGCAGGAAGTATATAAGAACGCAAAGAAACAGGCAAAAAAGGCGGTGACACTGGCAAAGGCCCATGCATGTCGTGATCTGTATGAGAAATTAGAAACTCGAGAGGGGCAAAAGGAAATATTCAGGTTGGCTAAAAGCAAAATAAAGCCACAAAGGATTTTACTCAAGTGAAACAGGTTAAAAGAGAGGATGGGACAGTACTGCGGAGAGAGAAAGATATACAGATTAGATGGAAGGAATATTTTGAGGAACTATTAAATGAGGAAAACCCTAGGTTGGTCCATGAGGAAGGTGGAAAGAGTGGAAGTGAAGAAGGCGTTGGATAAAATGAAGAGTGGTAAAGCAACGGGTCCTGATGAGATACCGGCAGAGGTATGGAAGGCACTTGGCGATGAAGGAGTGGATCTCCTGGATGATATTATGGAAAAGCTCTGCGACCAAGAGGTGGTCCCGGAGGAATGGCATGCCACTATCATAGTACCCATATTCAAAGAGAAAGAGGATATACAGGAATGCTCAAATTATAGGGGTATCAAGCTGATATCGCACAACATGAAGGTATGGGAGCGAATTGTGGACTTAAGGCTGAGGGAGGAGGCAGGCGTGTCGACAGAGCAATTCGGTTTTATGCCCGGACGAAGTACGGCTGATGCTATTTTTGCATTACGACAGTTGGAGGAATGGTACAGGGAAGGACAGAAGGCATTGCACATGGTTTTCATAGACTTAGAGAAGGCGTATGATAGGACACTGAGACAAGAGGTTTGGAGGTGCCTGAGAGAGAAGATGGTCCCAGAGAAGTACATCAGATTGATTCAGGAAATGTATAGAGGGGCTACGACGAAAGTGAGGTGTAGTGTTGGTGTGACGGAGAGTTTTGGAGTTGGGGTTGGTCTGCATCAGGGGTCAGCACTGAGTCCATTCCTATTCAACGTGGTGTTGGATGTGTTGACTGAGGAGGTTAGAGAGGTTGCTCCTTGGCGCATGATATATGCCGATGATGTAGTGTTGTGCGCAGAGACAAGGCAGGAGGTAGAACAACAGCTAGAAAATTGGAGGGAGGCATTGGAAAGTAGAGGTATGAAAGTTAGTCGGAAGAAGACTGAATATCTGAGATGTAATGTATAACCGGATGAAGGAGGGGGAGTGATGTTAAACGGTGAACTGATCAAACGGGTAGATCGTTTTAAATACTTGGGATCAACAATCGAGGCAGAGGGGTGAGCAGAGGGAGAGGTGAATCGTAGGATACAGTCGGGATGGAGGAGCTGGAGAGAGGTGTCGGGATTTCTCTGTGATCATAGGATGCCGGTAGGATGTCGTACGAGGATAGGCTTAAGGAGTTAAAATTGACTACACTCGAGACTAGGAGGCTAAGGGGTGATCTAATCCAGGTTTTCAAAATTATGATTGGGTTCGATAACGTAGATACAGATAGTTTTTTCGAAATATCTCAATATAATAGGACTAGAAATAACGGGTGTAAGTTGACAAGTAGAAGGTTCGAGACAGCAGTTGCAAAAAACTTTTTTACGCATAGAATAGTAAATAGCTGGAATAGTTTGCAGGTAGAAGTAATTAGTAGGACTTCTATAAACATGTTTAAAAATCGATTAGACGCATATGTTGATAGATTGGGTATAGTTTAAGGTAGTAAAATTAAGGCTTTGTGGTTCGGAACCCACGTAAAATTGTAGGTCCTCTCCGCCACCACGGAAGACATGCACAATACACAATTACGAACACAGGTAGACCAGCCATGAGTGGATCCTAGGATCTTTGTTGGTCTGAAACATTATAACATCATAACAAAAGTCTCAAAGGAAGGGGGGGGGGTAGGCAGTCTTTCAGTATTCACCACATCTTCCGACTTTACCGAATACCACTTCATAAACGTTGAACACGCAATATGAAAAGTAGCCATCACTATTTTTCGTCTACGTGAGAAAATACGCGTCTGAACTCCAGGGTTTGCAGCGGCCAACTGAGCACGCAAGCAGGGATAGAGATACGCACGCACGCACGCAAAGGATAAAATGAAACCCTAATTGAAACAAATATACGTAATAAATAAACATATCGTTAACAATACACACACACACACACACACACACACACACACATATATATATATATATAAACAATCAAGGATTAAGGTATCCTAGGGTATCATAGGTACCAAGCACCTGGTAACGTTTCCTATAGGTGTTGCGGCATACCTTCGTGCCCCTAAGTTCCTTCACACACCCAAGTTTCTGCCCCCGAAAATTGTGGGTCCCCACAGTTAGTTGGTCCGGCAGGTCGCCCTCATCTTCCAAGCACACTAGAGCCTTCAACGAGTCAAAGTTAACGACTCGTCGGTTCGCATGGTTAAGAGTGATACCCTTAGCCTTCACGATATATTTCATATCCTCCCCCACCCTCACCCGTACCCTATAAGTTTTTGGCCCTGTTGATAGAGTTGATACAGTTAATGCTCCGAGGAATTCCCCAATAGCTGGCATGTATTCACCCTCCTTCGCTGTGAATATTACGCTATCTGTGTCAGCGTACAGCACCCTCTGCCCAAGAGAGTGCAGTAGTCCCCAAAGCTTGATGCGGGCGTAGGCCGTTGTGAAGCTGGCTACAGGTATGTTTGTAACCCGTGAGGTATCTGTGGCCAGTTCGGTGAAGTTGTACTTTATTATGTAAGTATTACCTACATTCACGATTTTCATAACCTCTTTATCGGGAGCGTTGGCATAATCCCAGACTTTATTATAACTTTGTGCCAAATGAACGTTTCCTTTGCCAGTATGTTGATCTATTTAATTTTTATTGCAACAAACAACCTAACTCTAGTCCTTAAAAGAAACTACACAAATTAAACACGAAAGCTGCGGCATACATTCCGAAAACGATGAGAGACTCAAAGATGAATTTGAAACCTACGCCGCAAGATATATTGGATAAAAATAAGCACTGTACAATGGATGCAAATACTACGGGCGAGAGAGCTCCCGTTAATTCTCAAGCCGAATTTGGTTTCATAAAAGACGGAGGGAGTTCTCTGAAGTCTAAAAGTAAAGATAAATTGGTTACTGTACAGTTTATTAATGAACCTCTTAAAATCAACCAACAATATTTACCCCATAGTGTTATAAATAAATCACGGTCATCATCAGATGCTGGTATGAATACTGCAAAAGTTTCGGAGCACTGTGATGTGCTTTCAATAAACAACAAACAAAACTTCTTTATTGGGGATCATTCACAATCCATAGCCACTTAACCTAACATACAAGTACAATCTCACGTATACACTGAACTTAATACCAAAATAAGGTCAACGTAGCCACTTAACCTAGCATACTGACATACCGTTTGATTAATTATCTGACAATTATATGTATATTGTTATTCCATGAGACATCTTATAACAATTATAACACTTATAACACTTATTATAACAGCCACTTATTATAACACAACTTGCACACACATTTCTACATTACTGTAGTCTTTACAGCCACACCTACACTTTTCCTCCTAAGTATATATATTGTAATGTATATGATTGTAAATTTTGACTTGGTCCGCAATCGATATGGACCGTGACTTATTTTTGGTTGGCAAGGTACTGGTATTGATGGATACCGTAATGAAATTGACTGGATTCTTTGGATCTGATATATTTGCATGTCGGTTATAAATAGATATAAAGTGTAACATATTTGTGGATAGTAGTCTATTATGGCTGGATCCTCTGGATCCAGAGATTCTATCTTTAGTTTTAAATCGATAATTAATTAGTTTTAAATTGATAATTATTTAGTTTTGTAAAAATTGGTCGTTGCCAATGTACAGGCAGTTTTTACATAAATTTCTTATGTTCTTGTGGTTCGGAACCCACGTAAAATCGTAGGTCCCCTCCGCCACCACGGAGGACATACACAATACACAATTACGATCACAGTTAGGTAGACCAGCCATGAGTGGATCCTAGGGTCTTTGTTGGTCTGAAACATTATAACATTATAACATTATAACAATATGCATATATAATATTTGCTACGTTACAGAAATAAAGTATTGTAAACCGGCAGTTGTCTGAACAAAGACCGCCATATAGGTGAGAGGTACACAGTATCTGAAGACCGGACATTGTACAGTGCTTACAAGAAGTCTCACGCTTCTGTCTCGTCCCAAGCTAGTCTGTTAGGTATAAAATGGGCGGTCCTTATGGCAGCGGAGGTGTGTTCGGATTGGTGCACATAACTGCTCTAACACAATTAATGACGTCCATTATTACGTCACTTCTGCTACATTTTAGTGTTTAAAATACAAATGATTAAGAAGCAGAATGGAGCAAGTTTCGGGATGTTGGGATGGTTATGGAGCAATCTTAGTCATCATAATATTAGCTGGGCATTACATTATACCGTCTCAATATATACTGTAGACTATAGAGAACGTCTAATTCGGCAAATATCCCAAATCATGGCATGATACCTAAGTTATTTTGACGCAGGTCTAAATTATTTGCTCAAATGCAATTATTGATATTAAGTAATTGTTGGGAATTGTTGTCAATATTGTTGTTTGTGATATATATCCTACGTGAAGAATCTAATGACCAAATTCCTCAGTGAACCTCTCACGCGCTCGCATTTCGAGGAAGTCACGGTCGTCTCACTAATAGATAGTTTATCCATTGTTTTAAGTGGTTAACCTATTCCATCTTATGAAAGTCATTAGTCTAAAGCAAGACTGGTGGGCCGTGAATCAGAGAAATTTGCATTTGATTTGTTCATCGTAATTATTACGTAATATAGTATACTGTATATAGTAGTATATAAGAGTTTATTGGTAGCATATCATATGACAATTCCCATAAACATGTGATGACCTCGATGTTGCCAGTTTTTATTTTTTTCCTGAAACTATTACCTTCTCATAGTTTGTTTCAACAATGCATATATTATCATCTCCACGAGCGTAGACATGCAAGAAAAGATTCTAACTAAGGATAAGTAAAGTTCTTTCATGGTCACAATATATACTTTTATAGATGTCAAACATAAAAATATAATAAAATTCTATATTAACATAAATATATATTCGATACACATTTACGTCATGGCTTTAACATCAGTATTTCGTATAGCTTCCTCCAGCATCAATAATTTCTTGCAATCGTTGCGGCATAGAAGAGGCCAGATTGTAGGGAATGTTTGGTGTTCGGCGTAAGCTCTCCCAACTATTCCTCGTGTGAGCTAAAAGTGCTTCAAATGTTCTTTCATTGCGTTGCTCCCATTCGTTAATCATTATTGCCCAAAGGTTTTCAATCGGATTCAAATCAGGAGAACGTGGTGGCAGAATTAGATTAATAATCTCTGGGTGATCTTCGTACCACGCTCTCACAACGTTACTCCTATGAATGGGACTGTTATCTTCCATTAAGTAAAATGGTTCCGGTGCTGGAACCAGATACGCACGAACACTGGTAGCAGCACCTCTTCCAGTATCTGGCAATATTGCTGTCCAGTAAAGCGTCCATCTACTTGAGTCAATTCTCCGACACCATAGCCAGACATCCACCCCACACACCGAGATTGATGTGACCACTACGTTTGCTCGGGAAAACATTTCCTTCTTCATAGCGTTTTCCGCGCTGCCTCCAACAATGCAGGGAACCATGACTATCTGTTGAAAATGTTTTTTCGTCACAGTACACAACTTTTCTCCAGAATTCTTCCTCCTGCGGCAAGTATTGCAGGCAAATCCCATCCGCGCCTCTTTATGCTCAATCGTCAATGCAGGTTTTATAGCTGGACGGCGAGAAAAATACCCTGCCTCGTGAAGTCTGTTGTTCACTGTATTTGCGCTACAACGAAGGTTCAGGTGTCTGTAAATATGCGTCGCTGGAACAAACGGATGCTCTCTGGCATGATTAACAATCGCAGCATCTTCCTCTTGAGATGTTGAACGCGGAGGACCAGACCTCGGCAAAGTAGCGATTGAGTTTTCTGCTTCATACCGATGAATCCACCGTTCCACAGTGCTTCGATGAACGTCTAGTCGTCTTGATATTTCTCTTATTGGCACACCATATTCATGCAATGTCACCATTGCTCCCCGCATTGCCTGGGTCGTCTCGTGGTGCACAGACGGCCTTTCCATCTTTGTGTAAATGGCTTATGTGAAGCGTGCTAGGACGATAAAGGAAATGAGGATACCATGCACCCCTTCTGAAATTGATTTCGGTTGTGAAGGGTACCAACCCTTCGAATGGTAATAATAACACTGGTCAACAAAGATTTTTCATCAGAGTAAAATTTGTGGTGGCTGGATAGCATTTTTCACGCTGATTCCAAAACTGCATTCAGATTTTTCTAGCACGTATAGTTTTCAAGATGAAGGCATATATATAACTACACAGATTTAACCATTTTAAATAGGCAAAATACTAATATTTCAACATTTGATTGTGTTTATTTTATTGTGTTTTTTTAGTTTATTCATCTTATTTATTTCAATTATCTTAATTATACATCTTATGTATTTCAGGTGTGAGCTTTTACGTCTAGCAGCATTGTGATTCAGGCAACAACGCCGTGCTTTGTGTGTCAAAAGATCAGTCCAGTCCAAGAACTTGTTGTGTCAAGTTGGTGTACATTTTTTTTTAATTTATAGTTTGCTCAGGTCAGTCAACATGCCTCGACAATGTAAGAATGACCCCGACAAGTTCTGTTTCGTATGCGGCCAGTTGACAACTAAAACACAGCGACGAAGTATTACAACCGACATTAAGAAAATATACAAGCTATACTTTGGTTGCCATCTAGGTGACCAAGATAAACCATGGGCGCCACATCAAATCTGTTCTGGCTGTTCAAATGGATTACGTGATTGGCTTAACAAAAAGAAAGCTTCAATGCCATTTGCCATACCCATGATATGGAGGGAGCCGAGAGATCATCATGAAGACTGTTATTTTTGTAGTGTGAACTTAATGGGGTTTTCTGCCAAGAACAAAACCAGATTGTATATCCAAACTTGGATTCAGCACGTAGACCAGTAAAACATGATGAAACATTGCCCATTCCAATTCCCCCAAGTGATAGGCTAGATTCTATCATAGATGACATGGAAAGTGATGAAGGTGCAACTGGCGTTTCCGGACCATCTACAGAACCAGAGTACACTTTTGAAGGTAGACATTTAGAGCCTAAAAAGTTAACCCAAGGACAGTTGAATGATCTTGTTAGAGACTTATCGCTGTCTAAAGAGAAATCAGAGCTTCTCGCCTCAAGACTAAAGGAGAACAATTTACTTGAGAACAATGTTCGTATTAGTTACTACCGAAAGCGGAATTTTGAATTAACAGCATTCTTTTCAGTAGACGGTCCTCTCTGTTATTGCCATGACATCAATGGACTATTTACAGCCATATCTCAGACGTATGTGGCATCTGAGTGGCGCCTCTTTATTGATTCGTCGCAGAGAAGCCTGAAAGCAGTTCTTTTGCATAATGTAATATAATGCCATCCATCCCCATTGCCCATTCCGTCCATCTAAAAGAGACATATGACAATATGGATATACTACTTAAGGCAATCAAATACGACAGTCATCAATGGAATGTTTGTGGAGATCTAAAAGTTATAGGAATGCTTATGGGTATGCAGTCAGGATTCACAAAATTTTGTTGTTTCCTTTGCCTGTGGGACAGTCGCGCCACTATAGAACATTACACCAAAAGTGACTGGCCACTTAGGTATACATATGTCCCAGGGATAAGCAATGTCCAGTCTGTCCCTTTAGTGGATCCCCAAAAGATCTATCTGCCACCTCTTCGCATTAAACTTGGTTTAATGAAGAATTTTGTTAAAGCAATGGGTAAAGTCAATTCTGAAGGGTTCCAATACCTTTCAAGGAAATTTCCGAAGGTTACTGCAGCAAAATTGAAGGAAGGAATTTTTGTTGGGCCACAAATAAGGGAGGTTTTGAATGACACTGAATTTGAAAAAGTCCGCTGGAATTGAAGGCTTGGCTGGCGTTCAAATGGATATGTGAAAACTTTCTTGGAAGCAACAAGTCACCTGCGTATAAGGATGGAGTCAAGAACCTCCTTGATGCCTTCAAAGAAATGGAGTGTCGAATGTCGTTAAAAATTCACTTCCTGCATTCCCACTTAGATTTCTTTCCTGAAAACCTTGGTGCAGTGAGTGACGAGCAAGGAGAGCGCTTCCATCAAGATATTCAGATGATGGAGAAGCGCTACCAAGGATATTGGAATGAAAGCATGATGGCGGACCATTGTTGGATGCTGTATCGTGACAATCCAGGCCAAATTTACAAAAGGAAATCACACTCACAGCGCTTTTAATAAAATAATGTATATATTCTTTATTTATAAGTACATTGAATAAGGTATATGATGTATTTGTTGTTTAGCATTCCTAAGTGTGATCTATACATCCATAAATTTTCTTATAGTAATATCAAAAACTTAAAAATATCAAAACCAGTGTATCTATATAACTATACGTGCTAGAAAACAAATAAAACCAGATTCGGAATCAGCGCGAAACATGCATTAAGAAAAGTGTGATCATGTTTGTGATGAGAAAAAAAAGTTTCATTTTGTTGGCCAGTGTAATCAGCCAATTTCCTATTTTGTTGAACATATGCATAAAAAATTCGTCTTAAAAGCCAAGGATCCAAAGATTGTAAGCAATAGTTTATATCCCAACTGAATATAGTCAGCCATCAACAGTATAATCATATTTTATTTCCATAACTAGTCATGACTACTCTGTCATAGTAAATAACCTTATTATGACTTAGGTAGTAGTGGTAATTCTGAGTGGCGGCCTCTAGCCACATACGTTAAACTTATCAGTGCGTCTAAGACCAGACTCTTCCGTTTCTGTCAATTCATTGTTAGTTTAAGGTATTTTGCTCTTTCTCTTTCTAGGTCTAGGGCATTAAAATAAATATTTGAGTTTGTATTTAGCATTTCCTCCTCCCTTCGTAATTCCCCACCCAACCTCGTTTCCTTCGACATAGCAACGCTTACCTCCATCCTCATTCCACTTCCTTCATTAAACCTATTATCGCTTTTACTGTCCCTTCCATCCTTCAATGCCAGCGTTCTTAAACCTAGCACATAAATTACACAGCTCAACAAAAAAAATTTTTTGTTTCGTTGCCAAGGAAATTCGTACGAATTTAGGGTATTTTGGGGTTGCTGAATTCCAAAATGAAAGTAGTTTTTCCGATTTGGCTCTAGTTCTTGAGATAATGAATACCCTCAATTAATAGGAAACGTAACCATAACGCGTGCATATGGGAAACTACCGGAACATTCTAGATGGTGAGACACGCGAATATTCTTAGTGTTTACTCCGCGATCATTCTAGAATATTCCCCCTCCGTCTATAAGTCATCGGCCACCCAACCAGTAAGTAGGCTCCGCCTGAACATTAAATTTTTTGCATTTTTACGTGTTTCAATGGGGTACCAATTATCTCATAAATTAGAGCCAATCTAGCAAAACCGATGTCATATTCGGAATCAGCACCACAAAGTTACCCGAAAATCACTAATATGATTGGCAATAAAATGAGTGTTGACCAGTGTTATATAATATGGAATCTAACACCTTAGATCTCTACGCATTCATGTTACTTGAAGACGCCTGTGTCTTAGGGGAATCTAAGTGTTGAGAGTGGGCTTGAGGGGTAGTCTATAGATTATTACAGATGACCTTGAACGCTCCAACTATTTAAAAATGATTATTTATTATGCACATCATATGGCATAACACACACATGAATTTAAGTATCTCTTACACTATAGGAATGGAATTGAATCCTACCAGAGTTAAAAAGTCGCAAAATATGATAGATTAGTTTGTATTAAGAGGTCACTAAGAGAAAAGGATTTGGAGTAGAGCGGAAGGCAGAGAGTATATTTTCTCGAGTTTCGGTTATTATTAACGTTATATGGATATATTGCCGATGTCCCTGCTGAAGACCTCTGATGAGAGAGAGAGAAAGAGAGAGAGAGAGAGAGAGAAGAGAGAGAGAGAAAGAGAGAGCTTTTAAATCACACCCTTTAAATAGTTTGTGGGAAGGGCTTCACGTATGTTATTTTGGTCCAGGGTAGTTTATGTGGAGGTGTTAACGTAACTTGCACTTGGAACTGTTAATTGTAAGACAACTCCCATAGCTGGGACTGAGACACGTTATCTCCTGCATACTCTATATATATCTATATACAGTATGTCTCTATATATAAATAGATAGAGTGATCAACACAATGATAATGTGGACGTCATTGATGGGGTTAGAGCAATTATGTGCACCAATCCGAACACACCTCCGCTGCCATAAGGACCGCCCATTTTATACCTAACAGACTAGCTTGGGACGAGACAGAGGCGCGAGACTTCTTGTAAGCACTGTACAATAACGCACTAGAGCTGTTTTGGACCCGAGTAATGAAATTATATATATTTTTCCGGATTAACATTTGGCTGATAGGTAGGTTACGCGTAGTAAACTGGCACACCTTTTTGGATCCCTACATACCATACGAAAAATACTATTATAAGCAACAGAGAGTTTATTCATAGCAGTTTTTGTATAGTTCCACCACAAATGGGATGTATACAATGCAGTACAGTAAATTCTAAAAAGTTAAGTTTTAAGTGATTCTGAACATATACCAAATTTCCTTACTACATGTTACCCTGTACATACAGCTTTTTACGTTGCCTCTCAATATCGAGTTCATCTCGCAGCTCGTGAGTAATTACATGACTCTTTGCCCCATTATAGGTGATGTCATTTTCTATACCATATTGTTCACATATCTCTAATAGTACTCTCATCCCATGGGGAGAGGATGACAGAAGAACAAGTTCACCAGCACACATTAAATGATTAATGTTTCCTTTCCAATGACAGCCAGTTTTTAGTTCATTGGTAAGGTCATCCATGTATATACAGAAAAGATAGGGTGATGATATACCTCCTTGCCCAACACCATTAGTTACCTTAAAACCTGTGATACAGTGCTTTTCCATCTTATAAACATGGTCAGCTCTGTATACCAGAATGCAAGTATCCTAAGTATATATTTAGGTACCCCTCGACACAAGAGTTTCTTGAAAAGTTTGTGATGGTTAACTCTATCAATTGTTTTTGATGCATCCAAAAACAGGAATATACATTGCTACTTGACATCCTCTACTTTAAGACGGCTTCCTTTAGCATATAAATATGCATGTCAGTATCATGTTTCACTCTAACGCCAAACTGATTGTCATAAGTCTGCAAGTATGTACTTATCCTATTATAAATGACATATTCTAACACCTTACAAAGTATACTGGCAAGTGCTATTTGCCTATAATTATTCTTATCACAGATACTAGCACCCTTATTTTTAACAATTGGCAACAAGTTAAATCTAATACAAAGATATTGCAAGAAAACTCTGCTGATAACCTTCTTCCTATGAACCAACCAGGTTTAACGTCAACTGCTTCATGTACCGATTTATCTGATAGTTGTATAATCTCTAGTATATCCGTCATATATGAATAATTCAGAAGTTTCGGAACACTGTAATGTACCTTCATCAGTTAAATCTACTTCATTGTCAGCACAAGGAAAAAGCAACCTCAAAATTCTGAGAGTAATCATAACATTGTTTGCAGTAATGAAAGTGACTTTGGAAGTGATGATAGAAATAGCGTTGACAAAATTGAAGAAGAGTTAAAAATCGTGAACCAAAGTTGGAATGATGAAATTGAAAAAGATTGGATTTTAAGTACGCCACCAAAAGTTAAATTCTGTAATAATGTTCGAGCTTATCCCATGTTGATTGCTGTAGAAGGGGCGCTTGTGAGGACAGATTCAGAGACGAATTGAGGAAACTGAATCTAGTTTAAACCCTATATTAAATCCTGAACATCGCCTGAAAGTATTTAATAGATTGCAATCTTTTGAATGATTTATTTTTATTTATTTTTGTGATATTTAAAATATTCTACTTTTTTTTTCACTACCTATTGGACTCCATTGTATGAAGCTTATAAATGTATTGGAATTTATTATCGCTAAAGCAAACTACTTGAGTAATTCCATTTGTGTACATTTACATTCTTTTAGACTAGTTAAAAATGTATTTTTTTCGCAAAAAGTATGCTAGTAAAAGGTTCGTCAGAAACAAATAGCGTTTAAAGCCAATAGTTTACGAATTAGTAACGTTTGCACCTTTTCTTCTTAATAAAAATAGTATACATTTTTCAAAATAAAAATAAAATGAAAAGTAATTTTGGCTTATTTTGATATTTTATTCATAAATATTAGGGTGTAGCATTTTTGGGTCATTTTCAAAAAGTCAAGGTCCAGGAGTCTAATGTTGTGCTAAATGATGTCCTAAACACGAATTTTACAGGCATTTTCTAATCCGACAAATTTTGAATCCCCCCACCCCCCTTGAAATTTTGCGCATCCCCTTTTCCTAAAAACCCCATATATCTCAAACACTATCAACTTTATCGAAAAATGTTATAGAATAAAAATGATTTAGAATCAAAAGTTCTATTAGAAAAGTTCATCAAAATAGAAATTTACTTAAGTTTGAAAATTTTCATTTATTTTTTAAAAATTTAAATTAAAACAAATTTTTGCTTGCAGTGCCTTCTTCTTAAATAAGGTGTTACCGCCACCTTTGAAGCATCACCCCAATGCAGCTTCGCGGCGATGGGCTTTGTATTTGCTAGTTATAATGCAAATCATAATTAGTTTTTATTATAACTAGCCTATACAAAGTGAGGACAACCTCAAAACTATATATACAGGGTGGGCGGAAAGGAGCTCCCTAATTTAAATTACATATAAATTATGTATAAATTGTGATTGTATTGTTATATTGTTATGGTGTGTTCTCTAAAGTGGTACAATTGTAACGGTAATCTTTTTTTCTCTAAAGTGTTCTCTTTGTGTTCTCTAAAGTGGTACAATTGTAACGTTCATTTTTTTTTTCATTTCAGATTGAAGGGTAACATGGCTGAGCGTTTAACACTGCAGGAGCGTGCCCAGTTGGCGGCACGGTACGAAGTTTGGCAATCTGTCGTTCGAGTTCAAAGATGGTGGCGGGCCATTCACGGACCACGTGCCCAAGTGGACCCGAAAACAATCAAGAACTGCCACTCGAAGCTCATGACCACGGGGTCTGTGGCAGATGTTCGAAGATGTGGTCGCCCTTCGACATCCAGGGCCCAGGAGACGGTGCAGGCAGTTCAGGAAATGTTCGCACGGAGTCCACGAAAGTCAACTCGCCAGGCAGCTCGGGAAAGTGGACTCTCCCGCTACTCAGTGCGAACTGTGCTGAAGAAGGAGCTGAACTGGCGTGCGTGGAAGCCGCATTACTGCCAATCTCTCTCGGACGAGGACTGCGACATTCGCATGGAGTTCGGGGAAATCATGCTGGCTTGGCATGAAGACTGGCCCCATCTCTTCCGCAACATCCTCTGGAGCGACGAGGCGGTGTTCCACGTCGGAGGCTTTGTCAACCGCCACAATTGCCACTACTGGGCAGGAGAGGATCCCATGGTTACCGCTGAAAAACGGCAGAATCGGTTCAGTGTAACGGTGTGGTGTGGTATGACCTCAGATCAGGTTGTGGGCCCGTTCCTTCTGCGCAACACCATGAATGCTGAGCGGTACCTTGCTATGTTGCGAAACGAGGTCTGGCCGGTTGTCAGCACATGGGAGAACATCGACGATCTGATATTTATGCAAGATGGCGCCCCTCCGCACTTCGCTCTTGTTGTCCGTGAGTGGCTGGATGCCCACTTCCCTGGGCGTTGGATGGGTCGTCGTGGTCCAAATCAATGGCCAGCCAGGAGCCCCGACTTGACACCGTGCGACTTCTTTCTTTGGGGGTGGGTAAAGGAAGAAGTCTACCGCACCAAACCGAGGACATTGGAAGAACTGGAGGACCGAATTCGGGAAGTCATGTCCTCCATCCCGCCGGAGTTCCTGCTAAAGTCAGTGGACGCCATTCCTGGGTGGCTCCAGAAGCTGGTGGAAAGAGTTGGAGCCCACATTGAATTTTAGAGAAAACCTACCATGTATGCCTACCTTTTCATATTATTTCTTCTGAAATAAATGGATAATATACATATTTTTTTTACCAATCCAAAATAGGGAGCTACTTTCCGCCCACCCTCGTACATATATAAAATAAAGCTAAAAATTAACACTTTATCTATAGTTGTGAGGTCCCATCTTTTTTTTTTCCTTTATTCAACACTTTCCTCAAAAAAATAAAAAGAAACAAGTTTCCTAATTAGAAATCATTGATATAAGAGCTTTTTAAACATAAAAATAAGAAAAGACAATTTATGGTATATTTAATAACAAAAAAAAATCAGCCTCTTCTAAATTAAAACAATCTCTGCAAATAAAAATACCTAATCTATCTGTTAATGAACTATTCTTTACTGATTTTCATTCTTTTAAGAGTCTCTTTACTAGGATCAGGAATTAGTCTTCTATTCTCTTCCACAATTTGCAAAATACCTTGAAATTAATTCTTCTTCATTTTGACATTTGTCATGAAAGTCTTGAACCAGCTTGATTCCTCTTTCAGCGGTATCATTGACTACTCTAATAGATGAAAGAATGTTTTTTAGTTTGTTGTCGTCATCGACCTCTTCCCATGTTGATGCTGGTTTCTTTATCCATGAGTCTGGTTTTGACCCACAGCATTGAAATAAATGCCATGAAATTGGACCTACTAGCTGATGAAGCTTTGTGTCTTCCTTTAAAATGGGGAAAACAGGTTGCCCACATACATAATTTTCTGGAACTGGATATTTGTTTAAGGATTTTGCGATCTTATCTTTTTCATCATTACTTAGCGATCCAAAGAAACTCAAAGGGACCACTTCCTCCGTCAAATACCAGTAATGATTGGCAAAAGATTTCAAAGCAGCATTTGCAACTTCCCTATCTTCCTTCTTGTAATTCACCAAATCATGATAAAACTTCAGATCATTAGCTGGACTATCTAGTGAATTAGAACATAAAAGCCAGTATTTTCCATAAATTAATGCATTAAATAGACACATTCTCTTTAATTTCTTAATCAATGATTCATCATATGATGCTTGGTGGGCAAAAGCATACATTTTATTTGTATACAAAATCATTGCCATCCACCTGGCACGGTGCATTGCACCAGGTTTCCGCCAATGACTGTTTTCTCTGGAAACCTCTCCGAAAAGCATTAAAGTTGTTTCAGCAACTTCCTTATAGTCATCACGTGGAAAGCAGTCAGATTTTCTTAAACATTGGGTCATAAATTCTACACATTCTTCCTTTAGGCCTCTTTGATACCTTGATTTAACATCAAGAACATTGTATGTAGATTTCGTATTAATTTTCTTCCATTTAGACTCGCGAAATTCTTTGAATAACTCAAACTCAGGAGATTTACTTGGGCCAAAAATGATTTCATACACAGCACACAAAACTCTTTCAGCCACATGATGGCGGCATGCTAACCAAATCAATTTCTTTTGCAAAAGTTCTTCAAGTAACTTACAGGAACCTTTCATCCATCCTGAATTGGATGCAGTGGTATCAAATGATACTCCAAAGACATTTTGCTTCAAGTTCCATTTTTCAATACTTTGAAATACAGAAGTGGCTTGAGACAATCCAGTGGAATCATCTATTATAGAAACTGATAAAAGTTTTTCTACATTTGGGTATCCAGTAACAAGTATTGCAAGGCGGTCTTCTTGTTCTGAACATGATTTAGTAAGCAGCTTGCTATCCCAATGTACTAGGCAGTGATCAGGAGGAGTAAAATCCTTGATGCAAGTTTCATATTTTCGTTTTCTTGTCTTTCGAGCGGCTCTTGCAGATGTGGTCCTGGAGAGAGACAGTTTTTCAACATCCTTGCCACACCTAATGGCTACTGCAGCAGCAAAAACAGTCCGTTGTCCAATAGAGAGATTAAGTCTGTCTGCAGTGGAGGAAACCAATGGCGAGGCAAGAATATTTTTGGGGCTGGAAGCATTTGAAGGTCCTGCTGTAGGTTCTGTCGGAAACTCTTCATAGCTGTCTGTCTCAGAACTGGTCGTGCTAGAAAGAAGGGTCTCTGATGTTCTGGCTGTAGCACTCACTTGCTTCACTGATTTATGTTTCTCTTTGCGTTTCTTCTCTTTCTCTAATCTAGTGTACTTGCGCTGTACTTTTGATGCATAATCTGGATCTAGCAAACCTAAACATGTTTCTCGTTTTGTTCTTTGATCTTCTAAGAATGAAATATCATATGCTTTCTGAGGCTCAGTTCTCATGCGGTCTTTTTCGATTAATTCAACGGCATTTTGAGAAGAGATGTCAAAAAGGGAATCCATAATTTTCATGAAATTAGAGTTCATTTTCAAAGCTTGCTCTTTTTTTGTGCTTGATTAAATTATTATGGATTTCTTCTAGATTTAACAGCATCTTCCTGCCTTTAGAGTTTTTACTAATATCTATAGTAGGAATGCATGCTTTTTGCCATATTATTAGTAGCTTCTGTAGAACTTCATTAACAGTAGAATCTTTTGTAACTTATGGACCCTTATACTGCATTCTCCGTAAATAAATAAAATGGCTTAGAACATCTTTATTGGATGGTAAAACAATTTTAGATGAACTCATAATATCAGCCTGCAAGCGACCAAGAATAAAGTCATGCTGTTTTGTAGCTGTTTGACTCATTTTTTATTTATTTTTCAAATAAAGCAGTCTGAAAAGAAACAATAAGAGTAAAAACAATGCTTGTTTATTAAAATTCAATGTAAAAAAGGATTTTTAAATTTGGATTATACTCACAATATACTCATAAATAATGTAACTTAAGCACCTTATTTTATATTAATACAATAAGGTGCTCTTGGACAAAAGAAAATGAAAATTTTCAAAATTACGTAAATTTCTATCTTAATGAACTTTTCTAATAGAACGTTTGATTCTAAATCATTTTTATTCTATAACATTTTTCGATGAAGTTGATAGTTTTTTAGATATATGGGGTTTTTAGGAAAAGGGGATGGGCAAAATTTCAAGGGGGGTAGGGGGGGATTCAAAATTTGTTGGATTAGAAAATGCTTGTTAAATTCGTGTTTAGGACATCATTTGGCACAACATTAAACTCCTGGACCTTGACGTTTTGAAAATGACCCAAAAATGGTACACCCTAATAAATATTTACTTATTTCTCGGCAAATTTTTATTGCTGCAACATTACCTTTCATTTGAAATTATGTAGGTTTCCAGTTTATGTATATACAGGGTGTCTCAAAAGTCACTATCTATTTCGGTGACATTAGATGTTTTTTTTTAAAATGCTATGCTGGCATAAAGATATGTACTTCTGGTGCAAATTTGTGTATTTAAAAAAAGTTAATTGGTTTATTTCGAATTTTGTGTAATTTATAAATTTATCTTGACATGCTTGAACAATTCCTCGAACCTCAACTTCTTACAGATGGCATTCTTGACACAGTAGTTTTTCAGCAGGATGGAGCACCGTGCCATTATGCAATAATTGTACGTGATTATCTTGACAGACGCTTCCCCGGTCGCTGGATTGGTCGTGGAGGAACACAACCATGGGCAGCACGTTCACCCGATTTAACACCATTAGATTTTTTCGCCTGGGGTTTCATTAAGTCTAAGGTGTACACTGGTAGAAGAATTAGTGATGTAGCCGAACTTCGAAATCGTATTACCGATGCAGTTCAGAAAATAACACCTCAAATGCTGGAAAGTGTGTTCCGGGAAACAACTTATCGCTTTGAGCTCTGTAGAGACACTGATGGTCGCCATGTGGAGACAGATAAATAAATAGCACTAATTCTTTGTGGCACTTACTTTGAAATAAATATATTTTTCATGTCTTAAACCAGTTTTTCGTAATTCCCATTATTTTTCAAAATAGATAGTGACTTTTGAGACACCCTGTATAACCCACCTAATAATAACAATATCAATAGCCTTTAATTCACTTAGATAACATGTTATGCTAGTTCCATAAATCGAATGCCATAGTTGCGGGTGACTTCAACATCAATTTGCAATCTGAAGCAATCTCTCATAAATTTTTAAACTTAATGAATTCTTTCTATCTTATTCACACTATTACCAAACCCCCCTCAAATCTTCATCTATGGTAATCAAATCACAGAATCTACGATTGATAATATATTTGTAAATAGCAATGCCCTCGTAAATTCTGGAATTATAACCACAAACATCAGTGATCATTTTCCTACTTGAGCTATATACAACATTGTTCAGGTTAAAACAACTAAATGATTACAGAATATTCTCAGATATTATTAACAAAAGAAAATTTAATGGGAGCTGTAGAAAATATTCGATTTGACTGTGACGAACCTATGATTGAATGACCCAGATCATATGTTTCAGTTCTTCTATGACACCTTATTCCATATTTTTAATATTTGCTTTCCTTTAAGGAGAAAAACAGTTTCGCCCAAAAGTGTCGCAAATCCATGGATCACTCCAGGAATTATCACTTCAATAAAGAGCAAAGATAAATTAATCAAATTGCAATTACAAAGCAAAGTTCCTAAAGTATAATATACTCAATACAGAAACAAATTAACTAAAATAATAAAAATTGCAAAATATAACTATTATAACAATCAATTTTCCAAACATAAAGGAGACATGAAAAAGACGGACAACCATAAACAGGCTTCTCGGAAGCCAAATTAAGAAAAATTCAATAGAGAAATTAAATGTTGATAATAAAGAAATAACTGATGATACTTCTATTGCAGACTATTTAAATATACATTTTACTTCAATAGCGGATAAGCTCGCTCAAAATTACTAAATAATGATCACTCATCTCTAGAATATATGCCACCCAGCCCACTAAATTAATTTTCTTTTGTTCCTGCTACCTCTAGTGAGGTGCGAAATATTGGTGGTAAATTAAAAATATAAAAAATAACATTCATAACATTCCTGTACCTATATTGAAACTTGTTAGGATATCTGTAACTTCGGGTAAAATTATCAGAGTATTTCCAAAGGAATATTCCCATCAATGCTAAAAACTGGTTTTATAGCAACCCTTTTTAAAGAGGGTGATCGTACAC